>VXBU01009792.1:14552-26623 GCA_013400315.1 Bombycilla garrulus | reverse complement strand
GAAGACAATCTGTACTGTAAGCTTAGACAGCCAGTACCACTAAACATTATAAACTCCAAAAGAAGCTAAAATAAATTATATCAGTGAACAGTGATATTTTTTTATTTTAAGACTAGTTATTGTTAGTCTGCCCCATGCACTGAATCTAAGGAATACAACTGTCTAGGACTGAGCTTTTAAGAATAAGCTATTACTCAAACATAAAGAATTGACAAAGTTAGAATATTTTTCTAACATGTTAAAAAACGACTTTCGTGCTCTAAAAGAAATTGCCAGATTTACTCCAGGCTGTCTTCAAGAAGTCAGTTTTCAGTTTAATCAAGGGTTATGTGACAGTACTTGAAACATGTATCTGTAGAAGTTAAAACTACTTTACAAAGAAAACATCTCTTCATCAAAGCTATATAATCCTACCTATAAGGCTCATGTAAATCACATATTTCACTATAATCGAATAATCTCAACCAACTGGACCAAAACACTATAAACCTCCACACACAAGAAAGATGTGGACTCAGTTCCAAATGTATTGATAATTATAATGCTGACATACTTATTGCATATCAAGTTTCTTCAAATGAGATGGAATACACTAAACATTGAACTGCAATATGTAGTCACTCAAACGTGCTTTCCTGTTGGGGAATGTAGTATATTTATACACATTTTGAAGATGCTTGTGCTCATTTTTACCACTGTACACAATACAGGCATAAAACAAGATTTACTCCTGCTGTCTTAGTTTTTGAATACACTATATTCTCAATCTGAATCTGAAAAAAAAGAGAAAAATCAAAACTACTTTTCAACAAGACATTACATCACCCAGAAGGAGGTCTCATGGCTACATTCTCTACTATGTGTTAAATGTGAAACAAGCATGATCTTAAAATCTCAAGTTATAATTTTTTTAAAGGAATGACACTAGTTCTTGTTTACCTGAGACTCCACAGTGACTGTGATCATAGAGGTGTTGCTGGTGCATGGTAGATTTTTTGTATATAACATGAGGATGACCATTCTCGTAACTATAGTTACTATAATCTTCTGTTATGTTTCTTAAAGGCTCAATAAAATATTCATCCTCTTCTGTAGCAATGACTCCATGCTTAAAGAAGCAAATAAGAAAACAAAAGCTTACAATAGACAATATGAAACTACTATCACAAAACCTAAACTTAAAAAACATTCTCTCTGAAGAAATGCTAGAAGCAAAGCTCCCACAGCTAGAAGCTAACACAAAAAACAGTGCATGAGCCAGCTCTCCTCTGCTGATTTTAGTATGAGCAGAATAGGTACCTATAAACAATACAGTGAGAAAAATAAAACTATCATTGTCCTATTCGTGGAGTACTTTCACTTTTTTCTTTTTTGAGGCAGCTAAAAAATCAAGATATATTCTCAGAATATTATTAATAACCTTTTCACAGATATGTTCTGAAGCTACATGATTCATATCCATTAAAAAATTCACCAAGTCAAAATGACATTGCTCTAATGGCGAGTCCAGTATCCTCTGTGATGCCACACTGCTAGATGTGTAAAGTCAAATACTTCATCAAGGACAAATACCATGAAGGATTAATTTCAGAACACGTATTCAAAGAAACAATTTTTATTTTACATCCAGACACAATCCCAAACTAACCTAGTTAATAGAAATCAAATTATTTATATTAAGTTACATGGGCTACAAAGCATTTATTCCATAAAAACTCTTGCCACAATGCTAGCAAATAAGAGCTATTGCAAACTGTACACTAGACCTTATTCTTTGTAATTAATGAACCGTTTTTTTCCCCTCATACTCCAGTGCGGAAGAATAGATACTCTATTCTCATAACTTCCACATTTGTGAACCCAGCTTCTTCCAAACAGAAAGTGGTTTATGGAAGAATGGGAAGATTTTAGGCCAACTATGCAATTTCCTGAACCTTCAGCAATTAAAACTTAACTTTAGCAGAGAATACAGGTTTTGGATCCTTTCAGATATAGAAATATTGGGGCATAAGCCCTGACAGACTTCTACACCAATGTTTGCTAAATAAAAAATTCTGATACCCTGATACCCATATGTAGAAAATTCTGAATGTATAAACTTTCTACCCAGGGAAGAGCAATTCATCAGACAAAAGCATGGAAGCAGGAACTTCTACATTCGTCTTGACTTGATGAATCACAAATTTCTACCACGCCTTTTACCTGCAAAATAAGTACTACACATGTCTTGTGGCACGTGTTTTTATTTTATATTTTCCAGTTCTATGTTTAAAGGTCTGTTCCTATGCTCCCCCCCACCGAGTTTTCCCTAAAGTTGGTTCGTCCCTACGTATCCTTCCCCTAGATGTCCCTCATTATATCCACACCCTTTGTTCAGGCTCCTTCCCTGTCTATTATTGTGACACTACCCCTTACTCCTGAACCTTCCCTGTCAGTCTCGTCCTGAACCAATCCCTGGTTGTGACACCCATTGTGTATCATTGTAACCCTACCCCTTGTTCCCAAACCTTCCCTGTCAGTCTCATCCTGAACCAGTCCCTGATTGTGACACTCACTGGGGGTTCCCATAATTTCGTTGCCCCTTTGGTTCACCTGACCTAACCCTTCCTCCCCCCCACCCCAATTGGCCCTGAAGTTATAACTTAATCCCCTCATTCCGCCCGCAGAGATTCCCGATTGATGAGTTGGTTGTGTTTTGCTACCGGGTTTTAAGCTTGTGCACACTCGTGCCTGAGGCTCTTCTGCCGTGAACCTCTTAACTTCAATAAACTCACGTTGCTAAAGCCTCGTGTCAAAGGGCCTCCTTCTCCTTTGCCTACTCCCTGACGCTGGTGAGAGATGCTGCACTGTTGATCGAGTGGCTCAAAAAGTTCTGCCTACAGTAACCCTCATACTGGGACAGTTCCCCACACCTGGCACAGCGCGGGTGTGGTGCTCTGAGCAAGCCCAGGCTCTGGTGGCTGCGTCACACATGAATCTTTTTTTAAGACCTCTACCGTCAGCCATAAGATCACTTGCTTCGCGTCTGCTCTGAAAATCACAAAGCTGTTTACAAAGCTCAGAGCTTGTGTTTGTACTCCTGGTCAAAGTTTATCACGCTATTGCTTTGTACATAAAATGCCTACTGCTCTTCACTTCTGAAACCATATAAAACCTGCAAAATAAAAATCCTAACCCATCAAAAACAAGTATTTTCTAAATAGAACTCTATTATAAAATGTGAAAGTACATGTATGAACAGATTGCAGCTTTCAATTACTCATTCCTTAAATTAGAAATGCAAAACTGAGTGTTCTTCAGCGGTATTTTTGTTACTAACTCAATTACTAACTCAGAAGGTAACATCAGGGTCTAAATTTACCTGGAAGACGCCAGTATCAAATTGCTCTTAAAATGCCTTCTTGTTACTTGAGGTCTAAGATTTTACTAGAAAATAAATCATTCATTGGTGTACTGCTGCTTAAATAGTACTGAAAATACAAACCAAATTGTAGCTGGGCTTGCCAGATGTGCAGAAAGTACCTTAACAGTTTGGACTGCATCCAGTCTGGATGTCAGACATCTGGGTTCAACAAATCCTGAGCCATTGTAAGCTCTGGTATTATGTTCCCACAGGAAGAGAGTCCTGTGGAGTGGTTCTGCCAATACCATCAGGCAGTCTGCCTCATGCCAAGCCTGAGGAGACAGAGTTACCATCCAGTCTGTGGCACTGTCTCTGAGACAGAGTGGGTCCTAATTTAAATTCCTCCAGGGCTCCATCCTTCTTGTCTGTACTCAAGTCCAGCCATGTTTGCAAGTCTAAGCATGAATGAGATAATTGTATCAGATGCAAAAATTGATAATTATAATTGGCAAGATTACCTCAGCAAAACTAAGTTAATTCAGATAGCATAAACATTTAATTACAGCACTGATTCTCTATTCAAATTGCATATTTGCTCCTGCAAATAACTAAAGAATATCTGAAAACAATTGTCACAGTTCCTTCAGGTACCAACAGCAAAAAATTATAAGGAGAGCATCATTACTTTTTCCAATACCTAGCTGATATCTGAGCTCATTTGCCCAAATGCTATGGTGTTTAAGAAAAGACATTTTAATAACATTTAGTTAAGGAACTACAAATAAGTTTTGATATAGATTTACAAACAGGTAGAGAAAACATATTTGTGGTCAGTCGCTGGAGTCAGACAAGTGATTCAATAAGCACTGGAAACACAATGACCTTGCATATGCCATTCCCATAAGCCTGGCATAGATACACCATTTTAAGCCTAACAGTACTTTTGCTTGCAAACAAAATTGTTCTTCTAGTGCTAAACTGATGCAAGCATTCTTGTCGAATCACAGTAATTCAACAGCAAAATCACAGATTTTTAAGAAGCACTCTAAATTCTGCAACTAAAAAGTACCTTGATGATGGCCAGCATATATTCAAAGTTTCAAAAATTCATGCAGCTTAGAGATACTTGCATTGTTTATATATTTAGCAATGCCTGATTAGTGTATAATTGGAAGTATACTATTATATCCCAATCAACATTCTAAATATCAGCTTTGATTTATAATCCACTACTTAAAGAAAATAAAACTTAATTTGAAAAAAGAGTTTGAAATAATGCTCATTTAAAGCATTAAAATGAATTGTCATCTTCTTTTAAAGCGGTTATTGTATTTTAATGGTTCATAAATTAAATTTCTGCTCTAAAGCATCAGAAATATCATAAAGACATAAGAACGACCAGAAATGGTTTTGATGTAGTACCATGGATATAAGAAAAACGTTGAATGCACCAAGTATGTTACTACAAGGTACAATCCTGAGATTATCTAAAACAGATTGTCTGAGGTCCTGTGTTATCCAATCCCACTACAGACTGCCAACTCATGCTAACAAATACAAGGTCTGGTTCCAGAAGTTTGACATGCCCTGACAAATCTGTGAATCCACATGGAGTTCCCCTGAATTGGTGAAGAAGATTTTTTTTCTGTCAGGCTGTCTAGCCAGAGCCTTAACGTCCTTCACATGGGGGTCATTCATCAATTGCAAAAGCAAACTGAATTATGGGGGACAAGTAAGCATATGCCTTTTTCACACAGCACTATAATTTCATAATTTTTCCACACCTTGAATCTTGATAGGCTTTATGTTTTATCCATTTTTAATATAAAGTAATATTAATATACTAGTAATAGAAACTTCTGAAAAAGTGTCAGTGTTGCCCAGTATGTCAACAGCTGGCTATACACCATGATTTCATGACTGAGTAAAAAGATTGCATTAACTTACTGTGCTTTCAAAGATGAAAACAATAGTGATCTAGCCTGAGACAGCACATCATGGAACGTAATAAAAACTTAAAACCATTAAACTAAGATGGGGCAGCTTGTGTATAATTTTCTGAATACTAGTGTTATATTGCAAAAACACATGAGTATCAAAGATAGCCCTAAAGACACTGATACAGAATTATTTAATGTACAGTCAAGAATANTACAATCTATAAAAATAGATATATTCTTTAAAATAAATTTGGTTTTCAAATGAGCTAACTCTTAAGAAAAATATTAGTAATTTATAGATATATGTATTTAGGAACACATGAAGCAAGCATTAAGTCTTCCAGCAAAATAATTCCCCACTGAAAAAGTATGCTCATGTTCTTAGGCCACAGTCACCTATCTGTGCTTTCTTTATCATTTCTGTTTGGATGGAGATAACTCTGCTGTCCAGCATAAACATTATGCAATCTATGAACTTCACATTTATGGAAATTCTGTGCATTTTACATTAACCATTTACTTGGGACCACAGCAGCATTGAACTAGTTCCTACTACTGACGTTTTCAGCCCAAAATTACAAAATTTTCTACCATGCAAAACTTGTTTGTGCACTCCTTTAAGAGCTTTGACAGCTGGCAGAGGACAGAGGTGAGCCAGAATGCAAGAAGTTTGGGTTTTGCTTGATTCCATTACTGGAGGTTCCAGAACTCTGAGATTTGCTCCTCTCAGAGTCAGCCAAACTCCATTCCCCTGAGGTGAAGTCCTTCTCTCTTCAACTAGTCTACCATCATTTCTTTTCTTCTTTCCTTCAGTATGAAATAGTCAGTTTAGCAAGTGCCTCAGTCTAGTTGCCTTGTACCCAACATCCAAAGGCCCTAAAATGCTGCTCGTTGTAGGTTCTTTTATGATACAGCCAAACCTCCAATCCATGCACAAGCATAGCATCCACTACAGTAAATGTAAGTTTGGAAGCCAGCAAGCCTGCAGGCAAGACCTTCAATTTCCTCCCATGAATGCTCACTGGATTACAGAGCTTTGCTCACAACTTCAGACAATTTATAGCATAATCAGGGCCCAGTAGATGGAAGCTGCTGGACTGAAACTTCAGTAAGTAGCAGCCAGTAATTCTAAGGCATTTGGTAATGAGAAATATAGAGGGAGAGGCTGAAACAAAAAAACAGTGATAGGAAAATGAGCTGCCTCCTTGTCACTTTTGTTATAGTGAAACTCAGAGAAAGCCCTCCTTACATTAATCTCAAATATACGTGTTCTTCAAAGTCATACAGCATATGTTATTTAAATCATGTTCTCACATAACCACTCTGGATAACTAATAAGAATAATTCCAGACATTCAATAAGGGGAAGAAAATTGACCTATCTGGCAACAGTGAAACTTAATAGGACAACTGGAGTAAATAGATTGCATACATTTTGTTTGTGAGCAACATTCACTATTAAATATGATGTACTTCCTGCTTCAGAGTTAAACTTATAATGAGTGGCTTTAATATAGGTGGTATTCAAGGACTATTAGAATATGATTGGCAGTCACTTACAGACCAGCAGTCAAACCAGAAAATACAACAAATGCCTTAAGTACAATGCATTTTGAGCTATTGCTAACTCTAAAACAAGTAATATGGTCTTCAATATTCACTTTATTAAACATGTTCTAACCAGCAGCTGTATAACAAACCATTCATTTGAGGGAATCATCATTTAAAAATAACTTTGTGATGCATTTATCTGAATGGAGTGGTAACTCTCATACACTGTGCTCTGGAAGGCACTGCCAACACTGGATGACAGAAGAGTTTCTGTACAGTAGAGGATGGTACCAGGTCAAGACTACTGCTGCACTGTCTGCAGGATTCATGCCTCTGAGACAAAGCCATGTGTCACCCTGCTGATGTTTCTGGAGCAACACAGGAGCCTCATATGCTTGTGACCAAAGCTTCCTAAGAGATGCAGTGCACACCTGATATGTCAAGTCCTGAGTAAAGAGGCATGACCATGAAGAACCTGAATGTCCAAAGACTAGACTAAATCTGCCTTAACACCGGAAAGACATACATAAGAATTGACAGCCACGATGATGTTGATTTAACTGGGAAACGCTCTATTTTGAAGTTAACATACTGACACCTAGAACTGCAGGCAGCTTCACTTCAGCAAAATGGACAGCCTGAGGGCAAAGGGAAAACATGCTAAATATCACCTCAGGGTGTTGGGCATAGAAGAAAGAAAGAAAAAGATTCTGCTTCCTCATGACGTCTTCCATGCTTTTTAAAGAAAAGAAATGCCATAAGGAGCAATAGATGGACAAAGACAATAGGAAAATAAAGGCTTTTTTTTTCATCCCACCTTTATTTTCCTAACATGACAGGAAAACAAGAGTCAGCTAGGGCAAGGGAAGGAGTTCTTGGCTCACTCCAAGGTGAAAGAGGAACTGAAAAAGGATCACCATGGCACTTACTGCAGTCTCCAAGGGGACCAGCTAGCCTGCGCAGCAATTAGCACGGAGCAATTAGCACAAAGAGGCATGCAGTCTCTTTTAAAGAAAAGAGTCCTGAAAGAAGGGACTTGATCTCCATCATATTTTTAGCTGAAAAAAAAACTCCAGCAAAGATGGAGGGTACTAGCTTTGAAACCTGAATAACTGCGACCAGGGAAAAAAAAAAAAAGTTATTACTTGGAAACTGCAATCAGAGAGAAAACTATACTAAATTCAGACCTATCTGCTATAAGTCTACATGAACCAAATTGTAATACCACATTCAGTGGAACATCATTTTAACTCCATTTCTTTGAAAGTGTTCACTTAGCACTGGAAATCTCCATTAAATATTTTTCCTCAAGGAACACTCTGAAATGTTAAACTAGACTGTGTCAGGCATATCACAAGTAGTTGGGTGTAATGCAACCTATTTATGTCCAAAACAGCTGACTTTTTTTTTGCAAGTAACATCCCAATAGGCATTATTCAATAGCATTTTGCAAGGACAAATGGGAATTAATTTAGCAAGTCTGTGTAACAATCCTTTTTTTTTGTTTAGCTTAACAATTAGTTAGATCTGCCTGTTCCTAACAAGATTAACCAATATTCTCCCATAATAAAAAACAGAATGAGAAACCATAATATATATGTGTATTTTTACTAGAGATAACAGTGGCTCTTGATTTAATGTTTTATAGTCATGCCTTTCTATTTTAGTATTTTGCTACTGAATAGTTTGCTCTTATAGTTCTTTGCCTTCATTTTCTAACTTCTTTTTCCACGGACATACTACTGTCATGTGATCAGAAGATAACTAGTAAGAGAAGAAAAAATAATTAGTTAAGAACTTCTAATTCTACTTCTAAATACACAAGTTAGGATTTGTAAACAAGAAAATATTTCTAGTAAAAAGCTATATAATTACTTTCTGATGCTGTTACTTGCTAAAGACTTTTCTCTTCATGTTTTGAGTTTATTGCAATGATGATGTCTACACCAAGCAATTCCTTTTCTTTCATTTACTTAGTTTTTAAACACAAATACTCAAAGACAGTGGGAGTTAGTCCAATCAACATCTCTCTGCAGTATCCTGGAGGATCCACTGTTTCCTCCTCCCTGCCCGTTGAGCTTGGAAGGCTCTTAAAACTGTCAAGATCTCAGCACAGACCTAATCCTGCAACCCTAGTGCAGACACTATTAACACTAAAGGCTGCCTGCTAGAAGACTACAGAATTGAGTCTCAGTACTTACCATTAAACTTGAAAAACTGACACCTACTTTTCCCCAGGACCTAGATCAGGTTTTAGGGGTTTTCTGCACCTTCCTGTCTACTTGCTTCCCACAGGGACTCAAGAAACTGAAAGATACGCCAATTTAATTCTTTTGTAATTTAAAAGGGACAAGCACACTATTACACTATACATGTAATATGGACTTACCAGACCATTGCAGTTGCTTAAAGCCACTTTAGTTGTACTGTGTTGGTCTTGCAAATATCCTGTGTAATGACAGTGGTCTAAGAAATCATGCTTCCATTGTGGTCCATCTTTCCCCCAGTACTCTACTCTAAAATGTCTGGACACCAAATCTGTGTTGAGAGTCAGGTTTAAATGAAAGTGCTTGCCATAGGCAGAAAGTTTAAAAAATAATGTAGATGCTGCCAGTTCTTGGTCATAAGGGTCTGTGCTCCTCCTCCTTCTTGAGGGTTTAGGATTTTTCACAGTAAAGCTGAGGAAGGCTCCATTTTGATCAACCCTTTTTGGGATTGTTAGTTGGTAGTGTTCAAGGTAAGACAGGAATTCCTCTTTGTAATCAATCACAAGGTAAGATAGTCCAGGGAGTGGGCATAGAAGAGAAGAAAACATAACAGGAAACAACAAGTAATAGCATAAACATATACCATTTTTGGGTAAATTCCATCACACTCATGAGTAAAAATCACCTTCAGGTAAATGCACAATGCAACATTTTACAAAATTAAAAACCATTCTTTTCTTTCTTTGCAAGTCAAGAAAATGTGTTTGATTTCTTGATAATTTGCTTATCACTGGAAACATGAAAGTTTTTTAATACCCATGTTTTCCTATTTACCAAAAATATGTAAATAATTGGGGCTAACTTAAGAAGGGCATATTTTTCCCAGTGATACCATACAAAAACAAAAGCCATAAAATCCACTTGCAAGAATACGAACAGGATTATATTGTAAAAACTTCCTAGTCTAAAAGCATGTTAATTTTATCATGGCAAGTCTCTCAAATATTACCAAGTACGTTTGACAACATTTAATTTGCAATGCTTTCCTACAGCTAAAAGTAGAGAGAAATTAGAACAAGGAAATTTAATCTGTATGACAAATTAATCACGATAAAACTAAGATGAGAAAATATTACACAAATACAATGCAAAAACACATGCTTCTTGCCAGCTACAGAGATCAGACCCCTACCTTGAGAACTGTATGAAAGCCTGTTGTTACTGTGAAATTCTGATGAAACCATGATTAGGCTCAAAATCCATGTCCACGTCTTCCAAAAAATTTCCATAATTTAGAAAAAACAGAAAGTTCTTTTTTCTTTCTCCTTGGCGAGCTACCTGTGTACTATAGAGTTAACTTCACTCCAGAATCGCACCATAACAGGTATATTTATTTTATACTACTTTCAAGTTAACTATAGGCTGTTCCATTTTCTGGACAGGTACTTTCTTCTATAGCTGCAGTCATTTTCTCAATTCAAATCAAGTATTTGTAAGATTCCTTAAGATATGAGACAGATGTTAGATTGGATAGTTACTGAACTTGCTCCATTTCTTTTCCTGAAAAACAGAAGAATATGAGTCAAGGCAAATTCTTTCTAATAAAACAGATCAATGCTGTAAAATACTAAGCCGTGATAGTGAACTACATAGGGCAATATTTTGAAATAATATTCAATATCAATTTTATGGTCACATCCAAGATCACAATCTTACAAAAAGGAAAAAGCAGAAAAAGAGTTACCATTAACCTTGAAAAGCAGATCCATACAGCTTATGACGTACTTGTCAACTTCATGTTAGTTTTATGAATTCTTACACCTGTTTTGTGTTTCATGTAGCTCAAATAATGTGTTCAGACTTGTTCCATCTGTAATCAATGCTATGCACTCATTGATTTCAGCTGTTAGTAACGCATCCCAATATACTGGTAGATAAAGGAAGAACCTGGGAAGGAATCCAGAGAACAGTTATCTGATCTTTCTGAAGCATGTATTTTGTTATTACTCGGGCCAGGGTTCAGCTTTGCAGCAGAATTCCCATTCAGTTAAATGGGAATGCTGCATATTAGAATACTAAAGAACACATTTCAGTATCTAAAGTTATTCATCGTACACATTCTAATATTTCAAATATTTGTTGTCAGGTTTGGGGTTTTTTCCATTTACAACACTATTGCAACAATAGAAAAAAGCAGCTCTAGGTACAGCCAGGGATTAAATGGAAGATCCATGCAGTCACCTAACATTCCAGTATCATGGGATACCAAACTATGTGTTGTGTCATCTGCTACTCATCAATCCACTTAAACACTCACAGCACACCTGTGCACAAACTATGCTGAAGCAGACAATGGAGAAACAGAACACCTAAAGGGGAGCTTGTTTAAAAACCAGTTTCCACAAGCATACAGAGTCACTTACACATGCACCAGATACATCTCCCTTTCTAAAATTCTGGGAATGATTTGCAACATTCATTCAGACAGGTAATACAGCTGCAGCTAATGGATTGTTTATAAAGGTTTTATAAAGAGCTGTAACATAAAATCTCAAGAAAAAAATCAACATCACCCAAATCCTATTTACCAAAATTAGAATGAATATTCAGGTAACATCTTAGCCAATTTGAAACCTATCTAATTATTAATGTGCAAATAACGTTAACCTGGCCTTTTAAAAATCTTTCAAGACAGCACTTGGGATTTAATCAGGTTTGTAAAGAGACTAAAAGATACTTAGCAAACATGCTTTGTGCTTAGTAGTATTTTTTCCCCGGGGAAGCAAAAGGAGTTTGTGATGCCATTTACATGTGGCAAGGCCTCAAAGCACATTTATAAAAAAGCACTCTGTTTGCATTGCTATGAGGAACCTTTATTTCCTAGCTATTATTTAGTTACAGTTTGTAGAATTTTGCAAGTTTTGAAGATACATAATAAACCCCATACTCTTTCAAATACATTAGTACAGCATTTCTGAGAATGTATAGTTTCAAATTCTTGTCACTGAATCTTGCTCTATCCCTGTTTGCT
>VXBU01009792.1:0-10417 GCA_013400315.1 Bombycilla garrulus | reverse complement strand
GGTTGTAGCGTCGTCTCCGCGTCCGGCAGGGCAGGAAGGTGCGCACGGGAGCCGGCAGCTGGCGGCCTGCGAATTGCCCCTGCGCCGGGAAGCCAGCGGTGCCGGCAAGAGGGTCAGACGGAGAGAGTGGACTGGAACTCCCACTCGGCCTCTAACTACCAAGTTAAGTTTACAGTTGCCGAAAAAAAAAAGATAAAAAGGGAAAAAAGTTCCGTAAGCCTAGGTTCTAAGGTTTCAAGCTTCTGCTAACTGTATTCCCCAAATGGTGCGGGTTTTCCTCCCCAGCCCGAGGTAGTAGGTGTAATTGCACCTTCTGGTGAAACTCTAGTATCTGGCTGGACTGTGAAATTATTGCAGAGAAAGGTCCAAGAGCACAGCTACTCCAGGACTTCTCTGAGCATCAAAAGAGCACGATCGGCCTTGCAAAGTCAAAAAGCCAACAGGACTCTGATGGTCAGCAGGGGCTGGCTTTGTGCCCTGTGAGATGGTGAAATCAAGAGCTGTGGCTGGCATTCATCTTTTCACATAAACTCTACACAATTACATTTGAATATGAAGCACTACTATCGTTAATTTTTATACACAAGGTATAAACCTGTATACACAAGTTATATTTTATACACAAGTATGTGAAATTTATTTCAACTGCAGCTCTAACAAAATAAGCACAACGTCCTAAATAGTTAGTGACCTTTGTCACCATTCTGAAACAGCACAATGAACACTTACTTACTTGAGAGATCCTTTTACCGTTGCCGGGCAAATTAATGCAACAATGGGGAGTTAGTAGAATGTATCACTGCATTGAAAACCGGAGCTATAAAATCAATGCTCCTTGGGAATAGGGACATCCAGGAAAAAAAAATAAAATAAAATAAAATAAAATAAAAAAAAAAGCTTTATTCTGGAAATGCATCTCCAACCTGTTCCCCCCGGGTTAATTGCTCATACGGAGGGCGCCATCCTGCGTTAGCGAGCGGGGCGCGGCGCCCGGGGTGTGTAGGGATGCCGGCTGCACCGGGACGCCCGGAGAGACAGTGCCGCCCTTTTTCCTGTTCGTCCTGTACGTGCATGAACAGCTGCTGCTTTGGTGGGAACGTCTGGGTACGTCTCTTCCATTGAAAATGCTGTTTTTAACATTGAGAAGAGTATTTTTGTTAATATTCTATAGTTCCTGCTCCTGCAGCAAATCATTATATGCGATGTTCTCATGGAAAAGCCACGGAGCACGACCTGCTCAGATGCAGCCAGGTGTCACATCACCTATCTCTGTGCACAGGCACTGTGACAGGCTCTACTCAACCTTTTCTGCAAACTCGATGGTACCTACAGAGAACTGGGACAGTCTATCCTGTTGAAAGGACAGACCGTGAAGAGACTTTTTTTTAACACATTCTGCATCAGAACCAAATCACCTTTTGAACAGATAGACACACATCATAGCCAATTGTCTCATGGCTGCGGTATCCTCAGGGAATTTGGGAGACCTGCCTTCAAATCAGACCCTGCCTGAATCAGACTCAGGAATGTTCACGTTGCTGTCTGACAGCTGAGCTGGGGACTATTCTGGTGTTAAAGACTGGCCTCTTCCTTGTTGGATCTGCTCCTTTGTGTATAGCTGAAGAAATACTCATCAAGCTAAAAAGAAAGACAGCTTATCACTGTCTGGTTAGGGTCCTCACATGGATTCAAGTCACTGCTCTAAATCCAGCAAAGCAAAGATATATGGACTTCACAAAACCCAAGTCAGACCAACAAGTTATTTATTCCCTGTTCCAGACAACTACATTTTCTTGCCTAAGCCCACTGGTGTATATATACCAGTCAAAACTGGTCTATTACCAGGAAAAGCTTTGGCTCATCTTTAGAAATTCCTGCCTGTGATTAGAATTTCTGACAGAACTACCAATTACAGTTTGACTTACCTGTTTTACTTTATTTTTTAAAACAGTATTTCAGTGTGAATCTCATTCAGGTAAAAATAGTGAGTTCATTTGGTGACTTATTTTAGTGTCCTCATCCCAAATACTGTCCATATATATACATTTGAATGTGCTACACTTTTTTAGAAAAGAAACTTGTGCAGGAAGTTGTACACAGATTCTTAGTATTCTTAGTTTCTTTGCTGCAATTAGAAGTCTAGGAGAGATAGTAATTTTACTTTGAATTCTAGTACTATGTATAAACCATTTGGCCAGCTGTGTCTCAGAAGCTCTGGGCAGGATTACAAACTTAGGGAGCACAAAGCACATATTACTCTATGTCTTAACCAGTTTCTTAGTGTTTGTTGACCATGGAAGTAGCTAAAGCAGTCTTGATTTCAGGCCCTTGAATCCTTTAGTATGTTAGCCAACAACTTTTAAGATTGGGAAGCATTTTCTTTGTTTAAATAAATATTCATATTGAACTTGAATTTAGAGTTGTGAGATGTATTTGGAGGTATTTGGGGTTAATTCCAGAAATCTTAATTTTTACTGAAATAAATATACAAGACAAAACAAGAAGTTAACAGTGTAATATGAGCTTTTTGTTACCTGTGTTTGTTTTGGTTTGGGGTTGTTTTTGGTTTTTTTTCAGGTAGTTTTACCTTATCAGTGAAGATCTGAAGACTCTAACCTACTTTATTTAGAAATATCCCTGCAGTGTTTGTGGAGGGAATAATCCTTTTTAAGAATGATATATAAAGTGATGATATAAAGTACATAAATACTGTAAAATTTAAATACTGTAAGTATTTCAATTGACCATAGAGTTGAAAAAGTAGTAATGATAAACTTGCATTTATACATGCTGTACTTTCTATGGTTGTAAGGAGAAAAGATTTTGATAAAAAAGCCCTGTGCATAAGGGCTTCTTTTTTAGTCCCCTGAAATAAAAGATTCTAGGGGTGCTCAGAGGTAATGGTGCTATTGAGATCCAGTATCTTTCACTGACTTTTCCTTGTAAATAGTCTGAATTCTGACTGCTTACAAATCACAGGTTCTCTTGCAGGAAGAGATCTAACATCTCTAGACATGACCCCAGGATATGTATGCTCAATTGTGCGTGCTACACTGCATTTCAGAGGGAGAATACATATCAAAGCGTGCTTTCGGTTGGAAAAGGCATCCCTTTTGAGTCGAGCTGTTCTTGACGACACTCTAAAACAAAATTCACAGTGATGCATTTGGTTTCAAGTAGGGCTTTGAGGCTACTTCTGCCCACCAATGCAATATTGCCAAGAATGTCTTCATTTAAATAAGAATAGCCTTGCCAAAGGCAGGACCCCTACAAGCAGCTCTGTGTGTTATGCTGATGCGGGGCTTATCCTCACACAAACCCCCTTATGTCTGCAAGATCCTGTGAACCTGGACTACCCAATTAGAAATAAAACTGGAAAACTTAATGTCAGCTTGACATCTCCATAATGTTCAGGCCAGTTTGCTTCCTGGTGAACACAGATGAGATAGGGCAGAGAGATCAGAGAATATGAATGCAGTGCGAGTAACACCAAAACTTGCTCAAAACGTGGGAGGGATGGACAGTGAGAAAGGTAAGATTAAGTATCTATTAAACTTGAGATGAGGAATCTTAGACTCATCAAATTGATTAGGAAAATCCTATAGCAAAATGGATTACCTCAAATTTTGCAGGCAAATAAGATGAAACAGATGCTATCCTTATTAAGATCAAATAAAGTTCCACACAAGAACAGGAACAATTGTAAGCAGAAGAAAAAATATAGATAAATCAGATGAGGGAGCTGGTTTTTTTTCAGAGGTTTTCCTGCTTTCCAAGTCAAGAGAGAGACACCAGAAAAATTAGGTCAGTAGGTATGTTTAAAGGGAACATTTCCCAACTATATGTATTATAGGTTTTTCTGTGTATTCTCATTTTGCTATTTTTCTGTTTCCAGAGAAAGTTGTTCATAAGACTTAGAACAAAGCTGAGACAAATTATACAATATGTGGAAAATGTGTATGTGGAAAATCTCTATGAAAAGAATTGGCAAATGGTATTCCTAACATATAAAAGCTGTGCAGAAAATCTTAGGAAATACATAAGAATACAGTTACTTTGGTTTTAGAATGAAAAATCTGGAATTAACTCACAGGAAGACTTGGCTATTACCATGCAGAACACTGCAGCATCTTGCAGTCTGGCACTCAGCTCCAGTAATGACACTCCTAGTACAGAATTAGGCATCTTGGTCTCAGGTGCCTGAGTGACTTGTTTATTGTCGGAATTGAAGGAGAACACTGATGATCATCACAGACTGTTCATTTAGTATCTGCTGAACCGTGTGGTGATTCCCCTGTTCTTGATATGCTATATAAAAATGTGGACACATACACAAATGTCAAGAGATAGTAAAACTGGATCATGAAATGAGCACAGATTTATTTTGAATGGAAAAAAATTGGACTTTCCATATTCCTGGACTGTATAGGTGGAAAAGATTTATTGGAAATTCTGGAGCATACTCTGCATACTGCTTTTGGACACAGATTACAACTTTGTCTATTTTAGGTAGTTTTCTGGCATTCTTTCTATCATGTTGTCTTGCGATAGTTTATAAATGGAAATATCTTTCATACATGCTGTTAAGACAATGGTTTGACGAAGAATTGAAAAAAATCCCAGTACTCGCCTCTCCTCTTGTAACTTTCCTGTGTCACTCCAAAATGCAAAAACTTACTTTGAATGCTGTAAGGTGTTATGTTAATGTGGTTAGTAAATGTGTTTCTTTCCTCTTACCTCACAAGTAACTTCACTGTTCATTTTTACAGGATTATCACAGCACTAATATCTTGTGTTTATGGAAAATAGTATTCTGCTTTGAAGGAGTTTATTAAAGCTTCTTCAAAAAGTCCATCATTTCCCTTTTGTGACTTATTTAGGATTGGCTGGTTTAGCATAAAGCTGGCCTGTGCAGTAGAATCTATGTGTCTTACCTGCACATGATTAGACACTGCAGATTGGTGACTGGAAAGGAGAAATGCCATATATGTTTGTCCCATTTTTTTGCCCAGTTAACTCCAGTTACCTCCTCTCGTAGGTGCTCTTGGAGTCAAAATCCAGGACCAGATGAATCTTTTGGTATGAGCCAGCAGTTGGTTTTATGCTAAAAGCAATCCTCAGCTCCTTCAGTATACATGTAAGAAGAATAGCTTAAAACCACTTACTTAAAAACACTTCCCACTAGTTCCCACTGCAATCCACTGCCATTCACACACATAGAAAATAATCCACTGTGCTGTTGACTTTCACACTGGGGAGCTCAAGAGCAGACATACATTGTGAGACCAGTGAGACCAGTGATCTCCCATGAGAGAACAGTTATAAAAAGTTGTAGAAAAGAACAGTTACTGGTCCTCTAGTAATGACCACAACTATTTGTCAAATACCTCTCAAAGACCACTGACATTTATATGAATGTAGAAAGAGCAAATACCATGATGCTTGAGATTTATTTAACACCTTCATAATAATTAGTGCTATGAATATTTTGTTATTCCTCTAAATATTCTTGAAATACACTCAGTCTTCCATATATTTTTGTTTGCTATTTGATAGAAGATACGGCTACAGTCTAAAGATTAAAGTAAAGGACTTGAAATAAAAGATCAAAGGTTGCAATGTAGGTTTCCCAGCATCAAAAGTATCTTTTTCACACTTACTGAAAACTAAGCTGTGCATTAAAATCACAAACAAAAATTTGTTTCTAAGGAGTCAAAAGACTACCTTTCTTAGCTATGGGCTTATATTCTGGGCACAGTCTATGAACTGAAATACAAACTGGGTTTGGCATACTTCTGTTCCTGCTATAGCCATTAGGGGATTATTAACAACAGTATGCAAGTTATACTGCAAAAGGATAAGATCCAATTGTTCGCAAAAGCTTTCAAGATGCCTAATATTATGATTAAAGGGACTTGTACAGTCTGTACTATAATTTTGGCATTCTAACATGAAATAAGGATAAAACCATTCAGAGATAGGAAGATGATGGTATGGGATTGCTCACAGGTGCTTGGGGGCAAAAGAACAACTTGAGCCTGTGTTTGTACGTACACATACTTAGATATATGATCAAAAGATCACACACACATCATCTGTGTGGTCATCACTGCAAACTCTGGAATGGATTCACACTGATTCTTACATCAATCTTCTGAGTTCTTGGAAGATTAACTTCTCCCAACTCCAGTTTTTCTTTTATACAAACCAAACCAAACCAAACCAAACCAAACCAAACCAAACCAAACCAAACCAAACCAAACCAAACCAAACCAATCCACCACCACCCCCTCTCTGTATTCTCACCATGCCTGAAACTCAATCAATGGTAATAACTTCTGCATATTATTTTTTAAACTTTTAAATTAATAGTATACCAAGAGATTTCTCAGCCAGAATATAAGGACTCCAAGGAAATGGAGTAACAGCTAAAGAAATCTACAAGCTTGGAGAAAGTTCTGGACATTTATTTTTAGCTCATTGCATCCACAGTTGCATCTACACAATTTCACCCACAGATTAGGTTTTTTGGCAATAAATAACCTTCTGTATAAGTTATTACATGAACAGCTTTCTGCAGTGCTTTAATTATACACTTTACACAATTCTTCCCATACTGATCTTCTGTATAAATTTTGGCTAATTTAGCCAACTTAACATTGTATTTACAAGAAAATTGGAGTAAGCACATAAAGAGCACAAACCCAAAGATATCCCACCTGCACTTGTCTATGTATCTGTGATGAATTTTTTCCTGCTGTCTTTAAAAGCAAGTTTTCAAGGTTTGCCTATTTTCCATGCCAGCTAGTGCTTGAGTAGTGCAGAAATTAAAGCTTAGTTCTGTGCTTTACCTGATATCATCGGTGTTTTGTAACAGACCCAGTGGAACTGCAAGGGAAATATAATTAAGCTTTTTTTTCCCATAATTCAAGGATCTGCATAACTCAGTTTAAAGTCATGCAAGAACCTGTCTTTACTACAGCTGGTACCAATTTTAAGGCCCATGTATCTTTTGATAAATTTACAAAAATGTAGTATATTTTGTAAAAATATATTTTACAGCTGTTTTCTCCACTGCAGGGCTGCTTAGTCCCTTAGCATTGGCTCATGCTTCTTCTGAAGTATTATTTTAAGCATCACTTGTGGGTATAGCGTGTCCTTTCTGTTTAAAGTTTAGACACAGAGTATTTCTTTTTCTTATCCTTGAAAATCTGTCCCTGGGCCATTCTCTTTCTCTGTCCCCAGATAGTATATCTGACTTTCAGAGGTGAGAATTGGGATTCTCTCTGAAAGGCTTGGGGGAGGGTACTGGGTAACCTTTGCTCTTGCTCTGCCCCAGAATCTCGGCTTTGCACATGAATGAATACTTTTCTATTGGGGTCTTTCTTTTGGGGGATAAAACAAAAAAAAGAATACCAGGAATTTCACTTTGTGCACTGTCTCTGTGCAAAGGTTTCTCAGAGACTCCATGAAAAAAAGAAATTCAGAAGCTGGAAATGCCCAGTGTAAAACTTTTTAAACAAGCAGGTCAACCCAATGTTTATCGCACTATACTTTACAGTGAATCACAAAAATAATTTTCAAGCAAAAATTACTTACTAGCTACTAGGTTTCTTACCAAAGATGGGATGTAAAGTGCTTTAGTGTAATTCTTCTTCTGAAGAAGAACTACAACCATAGTTTTGAAGATTAGAAGTTATCTGTTGATTCCTGCTCTCTAAGAAGGACAGAAATAGGCGTGGGGTTTTGTTTGTTGTGGGGTTTTTTTGTTGTTTTTTTTTTTTTTTTAATTCAAGAATTTGGGGGATTGACTGAATGATGTGCAGAAAAGTTTATATCCTGAGAACAGGATTCTGGATGAAAAATACACACTCTGTTAAGTATAAAAAAAATCCTCATTGTGCTTGTGCTATAAACATGATACATATCCTAGAAAATGCACCTGGATGTATGCATTGCTAACCAAAGTGGTTTCTGCCCCTTACTAAAATTTAGGCCTCTAAGCCTCTCAGAAGCTCCTCCCGTTATTTCATTATATATTTTACATGAAAAACAGAAATGAATCTTGTATGACTGAATATGAAAAAGCTGTAGAAAAAGATGACAGCAGCTCACCAGAGCCCAAGCTAGCCCTAGCACTGTGCCAGGAGTGGGGAACAGCCTGGGTGTCTGATGCCCAAGGCTGAATCTTAGAGCAGCAAGATCTACAGTGAATTACCACCATCAGGGAAGAGTAAAGGAGTCAGAGGAGGCTCTCTGAGGTTCCAAAGCGATGACCTTACTGCCGTCGAAGGGAAAGACCAAAAAGCCCCAAACACCTCTGTGCAGGGGCTTTTATATAGCAACAAATCAAGGGGTGGGTGCAAACACTAAACCAGTCGGAGAGACATTGTGCAGGATCGTAGGGAGGGGTCTACAAAGTGTTGTCCAATGGGGAAGCATAAGAGGAGGGAATAACTGACATAATCCAATGGGGTACCAAGAAATTGAGAAGTTTCTGGAAAGAAAGGCTGGTGTAAGACAAGATTGACAAGGTAGGTTGGGCAGTAAGGTGTAGGATTACAATCGTTGATTGTGAAAGGACTGGAACAAAGGGAGGGGATACAATCAAGAGAGGAGCCATTGGGAGAGGGAAATTAGGGGAACACAGGGCTAAACCATCATAATGTTACAAACAGTGAAATTAAAACAAATACATGCCACAACAAAAGGATACAACTTTGTTTGTGTTTTCTTGGCTATAAACTATTTAATATTACACTTATGAAATCTTACAGTATTTTCAGGTGAGCACTGATCAGCAATACTGACAATAAACAGCCATCAGCAGTGGGATCAACAATATATCATGGCTATTCTCATTCTGGCTCCCTCTCTGATCCTGGTGGAGTAGAAAGTGAATTTTTTCCTGACCTCTGAGACATATTAAGAATATTAATGGTAAATACATGCATTACTAGTGGTGTGTGTATCCCATCAGTGGTTCTTACCTCTTAGCTTGTTAAAGAACTTTGCACATACAAAAAACAGTTTGCTGTAGATGAGCTGGCAAGATCTTGTGGGCTTAGTAACTTCAATATAAATTCATATTAAAAGAATTATACTACTTTAATCAGATCTACTCAGATTTAAATACAGATTTATTTCATGAAATAAACTAAATAAACCTAAATATAACTAAAAATGTAAACTGTACTTATGCTGGTATTGGAAATGTAGGCAGGGTTATTTAATTATTTCATTTTCTATAAAATAATGCTTTGCTATATTAAAAAAACAAACAAACAAAAACACAACAAAAACAAACAAATAAACTAAACCTGACCTTGTCTGATGGGTAAAGTACTGTCTTCAAACTCAGATTCCTAGCTTTTCTCATCTTTGTTTTTGGACAGGCTTTTTCTGAAACATTCAGATGGTTTGATAGTAGTAAACTTCTAAGCAGCATGTATTTGCAATTGAGAAGTCCTTATAGCTGAGAATGGGGAAAGGGCTCTCTTTTTGCTGATTATGCATTAAGATGCAGCTTTTCTGACAGGTGCATAGGCCTTTGAGATCTAAATTAGCCAAATTTTTTTTTAAACACGGTTGAATTTAACACTAATTATCTGTATCGTTGGAAAGTAATTTGTATGATTAATGAACACTGCTTTTTATCTCTTTTGGAAAATATAAAAGTAATTAAAAGAATTACCCTTTTAAAATACAGGAAGGGTGTGTGTCATATACTTCTTATCCATCTTTATTCCTGTTATTTTATTAAACAACCTTGATTGTTTTTTCATAATACTGGTAACAAGATCAGAATCTCTGTACAAATATTAGAGCTTTGTCAGAATAGGTAATTTTTGTTTCCCAACTTCAGATTTGGTCATCAGGCAATCATCCCACATCAGGCAGCTTAATACTTAAAACTTCTGAGTTATAAAGTCATAGACTGGCCAGCTGGAAGCAAAATAGGTTTCCCCTTACCCACTGCCAGTGCTTCCTGACTCAACCAATTCCGTGAAGAAAAATGACTATATATTTGGCAAAGAGCAGCTGCTAAATTTAAATTTCTCCTGCTTCAATATACTAAGCTTTCTATCTGATTCAACACTAAACTCCTATAATTGACCAGCTTCTATTCTGAAAGAGATCTTAGCCATAAATAAATTTACTGAAAATTATTCTTTGCTTTTCTTTCCTTCGTAAACTAAAAGTTTCAGTGAAATATAAAAAGTGTCAGATGCAGCCAGCCTAACTTACCATCAACAAAAATTTTGGCTATTACCTCCACTATTCCAAATCTGATTGCAGTGCTTCATTTCTCTTATGAATTACAGGTGTCTGTAGCAGTGCGCATATTTTACGAGCAAATCTGAACCGAATGCAAATTTTCAAAAAAAGGTTTGGAAGAGTGTGCTGGTTTGAGATT
>VXBU01009782.1:24122-41918 GCA_013400315.1 Bombycilla garrulus | reverse complement strand
TCTTCTTCTTCTTCCTAACCTCCATCTTCTTGGTGATGTTGGCACTTTTGGATTTGTTTGTCAGAGAGTTGGACAATGTAATGTAAGGGTCACGGGTTGGAAATTAATGGTAAATGTTGGATATGTAGTTGATAGTATAAAGAAATAGAGCTAACCTGGGGAGGGCACAGTGTGGCTTGATCTCCCTTGCAGGACACAGTGTGCCTCGATCTCCCTTGCAGGGCAGAGAGTGTGCGGGGCACAGTGTGTCTCTGAAAGTTTTGCTGTGTCGACCTTGGCAGGGCAGAGAAATCTGCTTTTGATAAGGAACTTTTGATAATAAACTGCCTTGAGAACACGAACTAAGGACTCCAGAGTGCTTCTTTGGCACAGACAGCTGATGAGAAAAGGACTTTTTACACACTGCAGGAGAACCAGGGACAGGGAAGTCTCCGGCACACTGTGATCTTTATCTTTCACAGGGGTGCAAATAAAGTAGAAGTTGCTTCTGTTACTGATGACCATTACTTCCATGACTATCCTGATGGTCTCCTCTTCTTGGGCTCCTCTGTGCTGCTGCCATCTTAGTAATTTCCGATGTGACACTAGAGCAGCAGTTTTAGAAGTTTTGTAGGTCTATGTTGCTTCTTCAAATCCATTGACTCCAGTTTTACATTTCCTTTCCAAGAAGTGGAGTTTTGTGTTCTTGCCAAGACTTGCTACAGCTGCATTTCCATGACTAGGCAAGGATAATAAGTCACTTGCAAGAGCTTTCTCCACATCTGATATTCACATTTTAAAAGAAGTCACTCACTTGGCAGTTGGCTATCTGACACTCCTCTAAGAAAAAATATAGATCCTGTTTCAGGATATTCCTGTTGAAAAACATGTTTTATGTCTGAATCAGTGTACAGTATAAATAGCTGCATAAAGTGTTAGTAGACTGTGTACGTTTGTGCATCAGAACTTCTGTGAACACTGTTTTGTTCAGAGCAGTGTTCAATGTCCATACCTTCATAATCCCAGGAGTATGGAATATAAACTCCAGTAAACCAAGCAAATGTTGGCTAAGTAATGTGAGCTATCTCCAGGGTAGAAGCACAAGAGATATTATTTCCAAGTAAAATAGATCTTTCCTTTATGAATGATGCCACATTGCATCTTGCTTTTAGGCTGTGTACCATAGTCTCACAACTACATTTTTTACCCTGGTAATTTGCCAGTATTATCCATATGCAGTCAGTGGCACAAGGTGTTCGAATGACCTACAAGACTTTTGAAGCTTTGCACTTTGCAATAAAGAAAGATGAAAGTATAGTCTTGAGAGCATTAGGGAAATGGCATCAGGTGGAGGGGGAACTGCTGCACAGAGACATCAGGTGAACAAAGGAGTTTAAGCAGATGTGTAAACTGGGGTGACAGGAACTGATGTTGCTGAAATAAGTTGTATGGGGAGGGTTTAGTACATTTTCTATTAAATCTGTCTTCTGTAGTAGTCATGTCACAGAGTGTCTGCACCAAGAACCGGAGGTGACTAAGAGATTCCAAGACTGATAAGTGAGTGAACAGTGAATACCTTTTATCCTGTTTACTGAATAAAATACCAAGACAGACTTAGAAAATATTACAATGCCCAGAGTCCATAGAAATAGAAATAGAGAAATGGAGGAAATAGTGGAAATAGAGATAATGGTAGTGCTGCAATCTTAGAAAAAACCTTAGGAAGAACTAAGGATTCTGTTTTCCACAACTGCATTTTGCAACTTGACCAAGGTGCACACAGAGAGAAGAAGGTGAATTTCAGAAAGTAAAGGAACAAAAATAAGTTTTCATAGATTTGGTAGAAGACCTTAGTCTACTTAAGGCAGAGAGCCATGGACAGAAGAGCATGCTGCTACATCCCCATTTTAGCGTAAATTATGAAGTCTTTGGGATTGCATTTCCCACAGAACTAGAAACCTTTTGAGGGCTGATATTGTCAGGTGCTAGGACAATGTGGAGAATTTATTAAGTTGGTACCCAGTTGTCAAGTGTGGAGCAGGGCAGAAGCCTTGAATTTTAGAAGTCTTGTTTTGTCCCAATAAGTTAAAACTGGGCATTTAACAATATTGTATAGAATTCTGTATTCTTAAGCAGAGACATAAAGATGTTTAAAATTGCACAGCTGTTTAAGGGAATATAATCCCAGTGTTTGTAATCTAGTAAAGCAGAGATGTGTAATTTAACCACTATATATTTGAACAAGACCAGGACAGTTGCCTATGTCTGATGCAAGTTCTGTCATTGCTTCTATGACTGTATTACAACACAGATATAACCCAAACAGCTTTAAATTAATGGCTTTGTGAAATGCTAGCAATATTGCTAGTCATACAAGTATTCTGATTTCATGTGTGGGTTTTAAATCCTTCATTGAGCTCTCTGCAATAAGAACCTGAACTACCTGCTATAAAACTGATTCAGATATAACTAGCAACTATTGTGGTACTACTACACTAGTGTGGTAGTTACTATAGAGTCATTCAAAATAGTGCTGACTAGAGAACCTCTTCAAACAGATGTACCTGAGAAATTGCTCCTCCTCTCAGACTATGTTTGTACCCTAAGGAGGCATGGATGCCTTTATCTGCTCTAAGAGCCACACTTTGTCTGTTTTGAGTTGATGTGTAGTTCCTATCACTCTGCTATGCCACTTTAGGGTTAATAATGACATTTATCTAGCTTTGCCCTTGTTTGAAAGAACTGTTTAGCAGTCTGAGCATATATCCCAGCACACTGCCAGCGGGAGTGTGATAACCAGCAGTGACAGCTCAGCTGTGGAAAGACAGAGGAAATTCTAAAAATCTTCATTGAGCTACAGCAATGGTTACTGATACAAGAGCTCCCCTTCTCTAGCTGCAGCTACTCCCTGGAAACAGGTAGTGCCCTAGAGCAGTCAGAATTTCCTCAAGATTTTTTGGCTGAGATCGGCTCATGGGTTATTCTGATGTTAACAGTGTGCTGCACCTCTGCACGTTCCCTTCCCCCCTTTCAACTCTGCTGTTCTGTTTTTTTTTCAAAATTGCTCCTTCCATTCAGTCATCCCTAGATGTCCTCTAGCAAAGGCTGTATTTTGAAATTGCATTTTCTTCTCAATGTTGGGTGGTGGGTGATTTTGGAAGATTCTAATATGCTTGTGTTCTACACAGCCATTTCATACAACTCAATGATGAGATCCAGCCTGGACTAGGGTTAGATATAGCAGCGGCTGTCAAGGCAACAGAATTAAGATTATGAAACATTAAAGATGTATGTGAGTGTGATTAGAGCTTGCTTTAAAAGTCAGGATATTAAAAAATGTCATTATAAAATTAATTTCTGGACAGAGCAACATGGTCTAGTGGGTGACATTCCTGATTGGGGTGGAGGCCTTGGAACTAGATGATCTTTAATTTCCCTTCCAACCCAAGCCATTGCATTATTTTATGAAGAATCTGGAGCAAAAGTGAGTGGAGAAATTAACAGTGCAGAGCAGCTTATAGTTGCTGTAGGCTACTTCAGATACCTAACAACATAGGCAAGTGCCAGTTGGGTTCACTAGTCAACCCTCGGTTCTACCCAGCTTGATCATATGAGGAACCACTGTTCCCACAAGCTGACTGGGTGAAGGAGCCCCTGCTGACACTGCTGTCCATGCTGGAAGGTCAGCAGAGAGATGTCAGGGTGGTGCCTGTATATCTGGACAGGTTGTAAATGGCCACTGAGCTGCAAAAGTGACCTGTTCAAAAAGCGGTGGTATGAACCAGGGAAATAGGCAGCATTTCTATTTAAGGTTTTCCCAAGAGGCAGAGGAATTGAAGGAAATAGCAGACAATCCTGAGTAAACTGTTTTGCTATGTAAGTGGGGGCTAGAATTAAAAGCCTCTTTTACTCCAATTTCTTTCATTTCACACTTATAAATCAGTATAAAGATAGCTGCAGAATTAGTCACAATCTGTAGCAATTGTTACAGAGGTGAGTATGCAATCATGCCTTAAAAGGGCTATGATTTCCTGACATTTTCCATAGCCTTATTTGAGTCATTTATTTCTTGAAATCTCACCTTCAGGGAAGGCTGAGTACACTCCCAAAGCAGTAGGTTAGCATATCTTTTCTATTAGTCCTTTTTATTAATCTTTCTCTACCTGAAGACAAAATGTACAGTGTGTACAGTGCAGAGTTTTAAAAATCTGATCACATTTTATTTTTTAACCAATCTGGTGCCAGCATTTTGTAGTTGTCTGGAGCCTGCTAAAGTGAGAAAGAACAGGAAGGTTGACAAGACCAGGCAACAGGCAATGCCTATGAGATTTTACAGTACACAGAAATATAGTGCAAAAATTCCTGTACCAGCTGTGTTGTACAAATGGAGGTCAGTGCCATACAGGTGGAGAGAAACTCTTAGCTCTGCCATACTTAGATTAGTCCAACTGAGCCTTTCCTTCCTTCCTTGTTTTATAAAGGAATGAGTGACATTGTCCTCCACAGCAGAGCTGGTGTGGATGTTTTCGTAGGGTTTTAGACCAGAATCCAAACCTCTGCAATGTAAATTTGCTGGCTATTTCAGTAACTCCCCTCCTGGTGAAATCCCATGAAACAGTTGAACTGGAAAATGGGGTCTGTGGGAAAAAGGGTTGAGTGTGATTTATTTCCCCATGAGTATTAAGTACACAATAAAGGCTTGGTCCTCTGTCAGGAAATATGGGGAGCCAAAAGTCATTACTGAAAAGGGCCCCATGATTAGATGCATGACATCCAGTCAGAGAACTCCAAAACATAGCATCAATACAATTAAAATAACATGAATGTTGTCAAATAACACTTTTCAAATAAATTAACAGCTACCGTAGCCTGCACTATCCCATATAGACTGAATTTGGTGATCCCACTGGCTCTTAAACAGAATTGTCTTCCAATGTATTGAAGTGTCTGCCTAAAACTGTTGGTCCTGCGGGTTGTGTTGCAAGGCTCCTCTGTCGTTTGAAGAACAGTGATTCTCCAGTTCTCTGTCCGGTGGTAGATTATTTTGGATATTTATTTCCAACTATGGAAGCCACCAAACAAGCTTTCCAAGATATTTCATCACCTGACCTCTACATATCTCTCATGTTAGGATGCCAGCATAGTTTTATCCTAGGACCACAGTTTGCCTCAGGTAATCCAGTTCCATTTAATAGGACTGCTTTAATTCTAGCAGCCCCTGCACTAAAAGGAAGCTTATCTCCATGTCTGACATGAGATACAATTATTTTTGTCTGGGTGAAAATGTACCTGCAAACTGCTGGTAGAGCACAGCTCTAACTCATGCAGTTTTAATGAAAAAATACCCTGTAGGGTGCCATGGTGCTGCTTTCCTTCAGTTCATGGGGCTTCATCTCTCATGATTTGAGAAAAAACAAGGAAACTTACACTGTGTAGGAGCATTGATTGGTCTGATTTTTTTTTTTAAATATAATGCATAAGAGCTGCTGACATGTGTAAAAACATTTTACTAGGTGATCAGGAAGTAAATTGTGCCTGCTTTCTAGCATGGTCCAGCAAATTCTTCCAGTAGCAAAACCGGTAAATTAACCACAGTATTTGCTAACTCAATCTCATTGTTCATGTGCTGCTTTTCCAGTAGAGTGTTGCCCATTGAAATTGAGAGTTTACTTGTTGTTCATTTGAGGCAGGTGTTTCTAACTGTCAAGAATACTCTAATTATTATTTTTCTAATTAAATTAGGCTTTTAAAAAAATTAAACATGACATTTTAATAGCTTCATCTCATATTGATATTCTGAGGATGCATTTCAGCCCAGCCACTTGTGACTGAAAAGGATGTTTTTCCAATTAAGAAATCTCTTTTTAAGAGACTAAATGACATCTATTTTACACGAGGATGTGGACTAGAATATAATTTGTTTCCCTGGCTGTACAATCTCATAGTTCAGCAAGTAGCCCTTTCAAATTGTTTTGTCACAAAATTTTAATCTTAATGATACAAATTTTTTACAGTGTCCAACAGACAAAAATAAAGAATAAAAAAAATACTTTGAACAGTTAGTTGTAGTCAATCCATGCACATTTATTTCTAATGCATCAGGGAAAATTCTAAAGAAATCCAGAGAAAATTTATAGGCATACCAGATTCATCAAACAGTGCATCGGGGACTTCAAAATACTCCACGAAGTAAGTACAGGCTGCTGGAACACAGTTATAGCTCCTTTCATTTTGCCTTTACAAATTGTAATTGGGGTCCCCTGCAGGGATTTGCACTTCATTCTCTTCTGTACTGCCCAAGCAAAGAAAAAAAACTATCCCAGGTGACCTACAGATAAACACATGTTAAAACTGTATGGATACAACCGGGTGAGGGGGTAAAGTTGGAAGAGAGAATCTGTATGGCAGTAACTTGGTATTTCTGCAGCATGTTTAGTGAATTTCTATGAAGTACAAGGAAATAAAAATGAAAGAATAAAATATTTAAAGACTAGGGAGACAATATGACCCTTTGGTGACAGAAGTCAACTTCTTAACACAGAATAAAAGTAGGATTGTGATTATCCAAGAGTGTCCTTGAAGATGAGGACAAGTAATTTATCCTTGTTGAAACACAGAGTAAGTATTGGAGATATGCAAAGCAGAGAATGTTATCCACAAGTATGACACCAAAGACAAAAAGGTCTTGTAGCTTTATTTCATTCTTTGCTTGATTACTGGTAGTAATGATCAGACTAAAATTATACTACTGATTTCATACCGATTTTGAATGGTCAAAATCAGAAAAAAGCATTTTGTTTGCACTTAATGTTTGAAACTATGTTTTTCTATTTCAGTTTTGAAGTGAACCTTGAAGATAGCTACTATTACTGAGAGTTGCTGGGATGAATCCCATGGCTGGAGTGTGGCTATTAATGGCTACAGGCTGGTCAGGAGGGACAGGCACGGCAGGAGGGGCAGAGGGGTAGCCCTCTACCAAGAAATGGTTGTCATTTGTCAGTTGGGAAATTTGCATGAGCACTGTCTTCAGCAGAAAAAAATGAATTACTCAAATATCTTTAAGTACCCTAACTTAACTGTAAACAACAATATAACTTCTAAAAACCATTTGCCTATTTAACTAAGCTTAAGGATAACGGATATTGTATTTACATGAATTTGTCTTTTACATTTTAAAAGGTTCTAAATGACAAATTTTCCATACTGAAATATTCTGTGACACTACTGTACTATGGAAGGAAATATTTTGAGAGACATTAACTAGGACTGGGAATAACAACCCAAAATTTCATTTTGTTACATCCCTGTGTGATTTGGTTTTGTACTACTACTCGCACTGTGGTTTAGTAGAAAGGAAAGAGAATGGATGAACTCCTTGACAGGACAAAGGAGAAAGAAGTGCTATCCAAAAGTCTCCATCAACCTAAAAAGCATAAAATGGTCAGAATCATAAGTTAGTTGTTAGCTGACTTTAGAATCAGCAGTGCCTGGAACTGATTAGTTCTGGCTCTGCCAAAAGGTCTAGCTGCAGTGAATTGAATTACTATAGACGGCTTCAAGGCATAAGGAAAGATAAATGAGACAAATTAAAAAGCCTGCAGGAAATTAAATGAAAATACAGACTTTCTGCTCTAACACAGTATCACTGCTAAAACATAGTGCAAAGGAAATAATTAATTCATTAGGACAAGAACATGGGCATTAAATGTTATTGCATCCAAATAATTTCTGATATAATTTTCCCCTATAGAGTAAGATGAGGTCATGACACCATACATACAAACTTCCATCCTGATTCAACTTTGAAGCATATTTAATCTATTTTTGCTAATCAGACAAGATTCAAGCAATTGCACATCAGAATGTAAAGACACCCAGGCAACCATCTCTGAATTATGTCATTCTTTATTATTTTTTGAAATAAAGTGTGTCCATTTCCTTTTCCTATCTTGTGCTACACAGCAGAAAATTTCTGAGTACATATTTCTGTGAAGGATTGAAACAATTTTGTTGAAAATAAAAACACCGGCAATAAATGGCATAAATTGATAATCCAAGACAATATATGCTTAAAAAGAATGCTAAGAATAAAAGAACCACAAGCTCATATTAAACTGCTAAAATGGAGAGGTATACATGAGGCAGTGCACGTAAAGCATATTATCTAACCATCTGGTATAAAATCCTTAGTAAAAGAGCTGGAGGTCAAAGTACCTGATATAACTAAGCCTTCTGCAAAGTAGCAGTATGACATGAACGGTGAGAAGAGAGTTTGCTGACACCCCTGTCTCTTAATTTAAAAAAGATTTTACTCATTGATTTTCATAATAGAGTTACATTTAGCAAATTATAAACTTCCTTTAGAACTCATTGTTTAGTCTAGTAGGCAGTTAGGCACCCCAAACCTTATAACATAATCATTAATTTGCTTATTAATAGGAAAGCTCTTATTGGCCATAAAAACATATATAAACATATCTATGAACTTTGCGCCCTTCTTACTCATTTTATTGCATTCGGTGACTGGAGGGATACATAAGGATTTAACAGGTAATAGGAATAACCTATGGAGCTAACCCTGTTTCCTTCGCCCACCTGAATTTTGCACACAGCTGTCTGCACTGTAGAGAGGATAAAGAATAAAGGAAGTTACATGAGATAGGAGGGATGAATAAATATCTCCCCTTTCATAATTTTAAACATAGTGTAAGAAACAGATCTATCCCCCTCATAAGGTGCTGTTTGTTTTTCCTTTCTCTCTCCTGGTTGTTGGATTAAAGCATTGAGAAGTTGGGATCCAATCCAGGAATTTGGACAAAATGACCCAGAGGTCAATTTCAACTCCAGCAGTTCAGGGATTCTGGCTTTAGCAGTGAGGATTGTAATCTTTGTGTAATAGCCCCAGAAAGTGAGATAACTGAAAGACAAAATGGCATTAATGGGTGTCATGTCTAGTGTGCCTCCTTTGATTTAGCTCAGGTGATACTGGTACAGAAATGTCCCAGGCCTGGGAGTTATGTAGCCTCATCTGCACCTCCTCTACATCTCTTGCCAGCTGGATACACCTGAAATAGATTGAGGGGAGAGCAGATTATCTCACATAATAAATATATGATGAGAAGTATATCCAGTGTCAGAAAAGATTTTTGAATATGGGAAATGTGGAGGAAGAAAAGGAAAATACAAATAAAGGGAATATATAAGCCATTTTCCCCCAGAATTTCTGCATCTCTAAGAGTAATTCTTCAATTTCTTTCAACAACTATGTCTTTCATTGCTGCGATTTAAAAAGCAAAATATGCAATCTTTTTTCTTATTATAGCTATGAGGAAAAGTAAAATTAATTGTCTAAATATGCCACAGGCACTCTATATCTTCTACCAGGCATAAAGTGGTCTCCTGCATTAAACACTTTAGCATACATCTCTTTTTCTGTGAGTAATTGAGGAAAGGAGTTATTAGGATCCATTGGTGAAATTCTGATGATGAGAAATGATGATCACTAGTTATGATGGGTCTTTCTATTAATGCTAATATGAGGTCATTCTATTTACAGCAAAGGAAATCCAGCTGCTTCTATCAAAAAGTCATCTGCTAATTTCCTATATCAGGAGCCTAACAAGAGCTGCGTGTTCCTCCCTTAGCAAATGTGTGAGTGAGTTTCTGTGACCCTTGAAATTGCTCAGTTGATTACTGGAAAACAAAAGCAGGGGATGGACAACTAAATGTCTAATTAGCTTAGCCTCAGCAATTTAGAGCAAGTCTATTTGCAGCACATTTAGCTAATATTAGATGTTGTTGAAGGATGTTTATTTGAATGTGATGAGAAACTCAGCACACCATTCACTTGTCCCGTCAAGTGTTTTTTTTCATTTTACCGGTAGATTTCAGAATTTGTGTGGTTTCCGTTGTGGCATTGAGGGTTAAAAAAATCTCAGAAATAAAGACTTCTTTAGTTTTTTTTTGTGGGCTGATTCCTCTCCATTATTTCCCTTTTTCTCAGACTTTTTGTTAAACTGAAGTGGTCGAAGTAATTGGAGGTATTTGGAACAGTTTTAAGTTTGCAACTTGTAAATAAACTTGTGTGTTCCTTTGCTTCAAATAAACAGTAATTAAAGACACAGAAAAGTCTAGGAACTACAGCAGTTGAAGAAAAATTACTGGGAATTAGATTATTGGAAAAGTTAAACATTTTCATTTCCAGAAGTAGAAGGAACAGTATTTTAGCAAAACCTAGACTACCTGTAGCACTGAGCAGTTATATTTACCAGCCTTTAACTACCTAAAAAGCTGACATTTCTGTGTAGAGAGGCTATCTTAAGACATTTCTTTGTTGAAAGATTCTCCATTGCTCTTATGAGGAGTGGAGAAGGTGTCACTGGCAGGGCATGTTCCAGTCATCTTCTGTCAGAGCTGGTGGCAGACCATACCCACAGCATGCTGCTGGAGTTGGATTAAATCCTAATTGTAGAATCATAGAGTCATTTAGATTGGAAAATACTTCGAAGATAATTAAGTCCAACCACTAACACGGTGCTGCCGAGTCCACCACTAGACCATGTCCCCAGGTGCCAAGTCTGCACATCTTTTAAAAACCTCCAGGGATTGTGACTCAACAACTTTCCTGGGCAGCCTCTTCCAGTGCTTGACAGCCTTTTCTGTGGAGGAATTTTTCCTGAATTGTAATCTAACTGTCCCCCTATACAACTTGACCCATTTCTTCTCATATTACAGCTTGTTATTTAGGAGAAGGGAATTGATCCCTGTCTGATTACAAGCTCCTTTCATATAGTTGTGAAGACCAGTAAGATCCACCACTGATCTGCCTCCTTTTCTCCAGTAAAAATAGTTCCACCTCCCTCAGCTCCTCCTCATTCACTCTCTAGACCTTTCACCAGCTCCATTGCTCTTCTTTGGATGTACTACAGCATCTCAACATCTTTCTTGCAGTGAGAAGTCCAAAACCAAACACAGGATTTGAAGTGCAACCTCAGCAGTCAAGGGAGAAGTGCTTCCCTGAACTTCAAGCTTTGTATTTCCCTGGCAGGTAGACAAGTTATTTCCCAGCGCTAGTGCAAATGAGGACTCAAGAGTGGGTCACATCCGGCATCTTTGGTCACTTCTACAGCCAGCACACAATCACAATCCTTTTAGTGGTGTGGGACAAAACCTTTTACTCTGTTAGAGACTTAGCTCCCTGACATCAATTGTTGCCCCTTCCCCATTGCTGAGGAAGCCTTTGCAAAAGACTTCAAAGGCAGCTGATCTGTATTCTAAAGTGGATAAGCCTTGCATGTGGCTTCCTGATGGGACCTCTCTGGTATGAGAATGGAGTACCAGTGTCTGGACATGTCTGGGGCTGTGAGGGAGGCTCAATAATGGAGCTGAACAAAATACTTTGACTTTGGCTTTGGGATTTCCTGCAAAGGCAATGTAGACTTATCCTGTCTTCCTTGAGATCTGTACAGAATTCTTGAGAACAAATATCCTCAAAGTCTATTTGATTAATGGTTGCTGTTTTAAAGTGTTGCAGAAAAGTATGTATCTTATCCCTACAATTTAACAAGGTCATAACTGTGCTGTAATCTCAGGGGACTGCCAAAAATTAAAGGAATTGAGAGTGTGCTTATTAGATTTGCTAATGACACTAATCTGCAAGGGACTGAGTATGTTGGAAGACAGGATTGGAATTTAAAGTGATCTTGACAAATTGAAGGTATGGTCTGAAATAAATAGGATGCTATTCACTGGGGACAGATATAAGGAACTGCACTTAGGCAGGAATAATCAGCTGCACAAATAAGAGGGGAACAAATATTTAAGAAGCAAATCTTTGTATGTAGGTTTTATGGATCACAAGTTCTAGTCAACAACACCATGTCCTGCCTTTCCCTGACTGCAAAAGAAACACAAACCCAGATATTCTCTAGTGAATAATGTAAACTCCAGACTGTGGGGATGTGCAAAATTACACTCTTTCTTTCCTCGGGATGAGCTATGCCACAGCTGGACTAATCTACCCCACTGGAGTACTGTCTCAGTCCAGTAAAATGTTTGAAGTGAGACTACAGATGATTCAAAAGGATTCAAATGCTGGATGGTCTAGATACATTACTTAAGAACAAATTGGTTAAATTACTTGGGCTTAGTCTTCACATATTTCAAAAATTGCTATGTGGATGTCTCAAAATAATTTGTGATGGGTAATTAAGAAAAGAAATACATGGTGTGTTTTTTCATTTGACTAGACTGCAGCTGCAACCAGAAATGTCTAAAGGTATTTTTGCAATAAAAAAAGATTTTAAACCACTGAGATAGACACTGGAAACAGTTTGTTAAGATCTAACGCGGGACACTGATGTTCAGTCTCTATTTGGGGACACCATTAAGAACAGGTTAGATAAATACCTGTCAGAAATGACACAGACAGAGAAATAGCTGATATTTGTTCAAGTAGAGAGGTGATTTGGATGGTTTTGTGAGGCCTTTACAAACTGCATCATGAGCTATGCCTTTTGGAGATGAAGGCAGGAAAAGTGCTCTGAGAGAAGGGTAGCTAGGCTGCTCATACTTGACATTGCTGAACATTATATTGCTTTTGGAGGGATTTCTTTCCTGCTTTACCTACATTTGTAGTTTCTTCTGCATCTTTCATCTTTCCCTAAGTCTATTTTCCTTTCCCTTTCCTATTTTCCTTTCATCATTTCCACCTATTCCTTCTTCCCTTTTTCTCGCCTCCCTCAATATACAAAAGCAAATGAGGTTGTCCCTCAGATGAGAATAAATTCAAACTCATGACTTCTCTGCTGCTGTAGTGGGTATTGTATTGACCCTCATCTTGACCCCCCCCAAACTACTGGCTCTTGAGGGATATTTCAGTGTGTTCTCAGCTAAGTATTTGAGAAGATATGCAAATACTTCATCTATACAGGCAAATCAATTGGAGATTGATTGTAGATAAACCATTTTGACCTCTAGCAGAATTTATTGGAATATTCAATTACAAAAATACTGTCATTGTTAATAAAGCACTACATACACTTCAGGAAGACACAGGCTGAAGTACACCAGTGTGCAAGATTGAATTTTGCCCAAGATTGAATTTTGTATGGAAAAAAAATCAGGGTTGAGTTGCACACAAAATCAAACCCCTATTTGAAAAATTCAGATGTTTGTACATGGTACAAAATAATTTCTTCAAAAGACAAACCCATAGACAGCACATCACTCAGTTAACCCAGGCATAGTGAATCAATTTGGAGCTCTAACACTTAATTTTGTGCAGCCCTGGGCAAATTCCTTCCTCATTTTGACCTTTCCAAACTTCTCTTTCTCTTATTTATGCTGCAAACCCTTTGATTTCAACAAAGCCCTGTATTATATGCTTACACTGCACCCATTTTAATGGAATCTCAGCAATGTCAGCCCTACTATGCAAAACTCTGTAATGATGGAAGACAATTAGAAGTTTGACACCTTTTGCCAGCTTACTAATTATGGGAAAATACAGCATTTTCAAAGACAGTAAATATTTTCACAGAACAATTTTCATAAAACATTTCTCTACTGTTGCTGCTTTGGTCTAATATTTAGGATGCAGGAATTTTAGTGAGGTCCCTGAACCACCATTCATTTAGGAGTGTATCAGATATATAGATTAAATATACACTGGTGGCTTGTGCACTTAGTATTATTTATATATGTATTCTTTTTCAAAGAAAAATCCCATTTGACACAGTCTTAATTATGATGATTCAAACCTCTGGTTTTGCTAGGAATTCTACTTTGAGATATATTAGCAGAAAATGCCACCTACAGCACTGGGGATTGTAGCCAGAAACAATATACTCCATCTTCATTTTATCTTTCAGCACTGAGTCTTTTTTTAAATTATTCAGCTGTGCAAACTATAGGCAAGGAAAGCAAAACCAACACCTGCTCTCTTGAGAAATGAATGTCAAACCCTCAAGGTAGGGATATAGCTGACATTTTTCCAGATGGTGCATGGTAGCTCAAGATATTTCTTATTTTTTTTTCCATTTAAAAAACTAGAGCAGGGGGATTCTGGTGGGGAAGATTCAATTAATATGCAAAAGTAACTTAATAAAAATTAATTTATATTAAAATCTGTAATGTCAGTATGTATAAACATGTGGCTGCCCTGAATGAAACCTCCCTTGAATAAGAATAGTAAATATGGAAAATACCAAGGCAGCAGCCAAGGCAGACAATCAGAAGCAGGATGTATTATTTAAACATACTAGTTGTGAGTACATGTTGCACAGTGAGGTAATTAGATTTCAGTGTTAAGTAATGCTTCTCTTTTTCATAAACTTTCCACTCCACTAACTACAGTGAAGGAAAAAAACCTCAAATAATTGCAGATTGGACTAAAAATTAATCAAAACTTAAAAAAAAAAATCTGAATATCTTAGATTAATTTATTACTGCGCAGACACTGAGGTAAACCTCTGTTTGAAGGGCTGGTGAACCTAGCTGGTCACTCGGAGGACTCTTCCCTCCACATCTGTGTGCAGGACAGATGTTAGATGAGAATGAATAGAAGACTTTTTTTACTCTGCTAACATGCAGGAATTTCTTTTTAGTAATTTCTTTTCTACTATGTTAGGAGTTCAGCTCCAGGTCTTGTTTTGCAGGGTCCTTCACTGCTGGCATAGGCATCAACACGTTTATACTGCTTTAATAGGTAGAGTAAATACGTAGCTTGGAAACCATCTGAAAAAAATCAATGCAAAAATAATCCAAAATCGTAGGAAGACAGAGATTATACAGATATTCAAAAAGCTATCAAGAGCTTCTTCTGTGCATGGGTAGAGCATGAGGATATAAATACTTCATATATCTTCTCTGCACTTGGCTTTTGTTTTTGCTGACGTGAATTTTTTCCTGGCAAAGTGCAATTTGCGGGTGTTTGCTGAAATGAACCGTGGCAGTGACCTACATATTACACACCCCTTTTCCCTGATAGCTGACTCAGGTTATCATCAGCACTATGTCTCAATTGATGCGTAGCCTTTGATGAAGACCGAGCAGTCTAGTCTGCAGTGTTATTAATGTTACTGGTAACAGATGATAACGCTACACCACTTGACATTTACAAGTGAAACAAAGTATTATGTCCTTCATTTATGACTATGAGGACAGAGAGACCTAAAAGGAAATATGAAACTTAGCCAAATATGGTTTAGATGCCAGTGCAGAGAAATTAGATTTTATCTTGTATAGAAATCTGTAAAATGCATAAATATTGATGCATTTAGACTCGAAACCACAATCCTTGCAATTACTACATCCATTTATCCAAGCATCTGGAGATTCTTGTAGTGGTTGATAAACAACTGCTTAAAGTTTTGGGATTTGGGGAAGGTATGCGGACACTAGTACACTAAACCAAACTTCTGTCCTTTTAAAGAAGTGACTGTGAAGAAAGTTCTGGCAAACAGATCTAGAAAATTAATGCACTGCTCATACATGTTAAGATTGTTAGAGATAAGGAAATGGTGATAAAATGAAACCACATAGCCTATTTCTACTTTGTGAAAGCATAGGTTTTTAGAATTTTATCTCCTGCCTTTGGATATCCTTTAACATCTGGTGGGCTGCCCATTTTTTCATGGGACAGGGAAAGAAATAGGGAGTTTAGGACTTGATTCATCAGATCCAGTTTTGACGCTTACTTTGGGATGAGATGAATCATGCTGTAGAAATGCCTCTGTGTAGCCGTTCTCTTGGTCCAAAAGGCTAAGTTAGCAAGCCTTCGGCTTCGGAGAATTGCTACAAGGATGAGTGTGCTGGTTTGAAAGCAAAACCAGTGAGACTCCAAGTCAGAAATACAATTTAATAGGAAAAAGTAAAATACATGCAAGTAATACAAAGAAAACAAAAAAAACACTGACACAGTCAGAATACAACCTGATACCCTGCTAGTTAGGGTCGTGGCAGCAGTCCAGATGAGGTGGTCTTGCTGAAGTAATGATCCTGTAGACAGGTCTGGTAGCTCTTGTCCTCTGGAAACCAGTGGGTCAGGGCTCCCTGTTCTGTCCCAGTTCCCACATTATATCCAGGTGGGAATGCTTGGCTCCTTCCCCCGGGTGGAGCATCTCACAATGGGATTATGTAATTCTATGAGTCATGTGGTGGATCCTCACAATGGGCTGATGTCATTGTATGAGTCATGGGGTGGGTCCTCACAATGGCCCATTAAACACAAAGGGCTCCCGGAGGGAGTTATCTATGACTCATAGGGCAAGGTGTTAATGGCCCATTAACAGGAGATAGTCCAGGGGAGGAGGCAAAGAAAAACACTGCCCCTCCTTTGTTTCAACAGTTAATGAAGATGGAGATAGAATACAGACCCTCTGGCACATTTTACATTGTAACCTAGGACAATGAGGAAAGAAGGATGCTCAATTCTTTCTGCAGAGTTCTGGTTTAATCCAACTTCATCCCTAGGCAGAGCATGGGGAAAGAGAGGGAGCAGTTTGCCCGACCGGGAGCAGAGAGAAAAGAGACCTGAGTCACGTGTTCTGGGAAGTTTTATCCCCTAAGGGACAGGGGGACGCTGAGAAGAGGGGACCACCAGCCAATTGGGACAGAGGGAGAAACTACATCCCAGGGATAAGGGGGAAACGGGACCCAACATCAGAGATAGTGTGGGGAAAAGTATAACTAGAAACCTTAGTGCAAACATCATATAAATTCAGTGCAACCAAAAACCCAGTGTAAACATCAAATGTAATCCACGACAACACCTCTGGGGTGAGATGAATTGAAGTCTCACTATTCCTGTCCAGTCCTCCAAGAATGCATTTTTGTCAAGATGTGGGAATATGTTGTAACATAGGCCCCGAGGGATTAAACAGCTTGTTACAAGATAACATAATGTATGGATTTAAAAAAAAATAAAAATTGATGGCAAGTAAAGCTATCTGCGACACACTAAATGAACAAAATCTCTCATCTAAGACTTTTGAGCTGAGTGGTCAATAGTTGGATTTGAGTTTCTGAGTTGTATGTGTTTGGTTTTGAAAGTGATTTGGGTTAGACTTTGCTTTAACTCCTGATGTTTAGTCCTGTCCTATTTCCACTGAACTCAAAGGCCTGCAAGCTGATCAACTTAAGAATATCAATCAAAGCTGATTACCAAGATCTCAGGAATGGTCAATTTTGATTTCTCTTGGTTTGAAGCATTTCAATGGACTTCTTGAAAGCAAGGGCTTGGTCCATCAGCTTTTGTCATGCAAACCCTGATATAATCAGGCTTTTCTGACAATAATAGAGAATTGTAAGATTTGCATATCTCTGTACAGATAGAAGCACAAAACCTGATGATAATATAAACTGATTGCTTATGTGGAGCACATTATCTTGAAGGCAGCTGATGAATGATTATGTTCACAAAAAGCATGAACATTAGAACACAGTGTGTAACCAAATATAGACCAGCATGAGGATATGCATTTTTTCTAATTCACTAAAATATTGTAACTCCTGCCAATTACATACTGACTAATCCTGGTCTACAGCTCATACAACTGATGGAGCTGAGACAAGTTGCTTGCTATGAATAATTGTTTACAAGAGAGTGTGTCAGACAGCTCAATTACTGTTTTGTTTTAACTCATTTTGAGCCTCCTTCCAAACTTGAATCTGGAGTCTGGAAACACTGCAATGCCTACCATCTGTTTTAACTGGGCAAAAATTCAGATTGCTCTGTATTTTTAAAGTAATTTTGTGTCCTAGGTTACAATGTAAAATGTGCCAGAGGGTCTGTATTCTATCTCCATCTGCATGAAC
>VXBU01009782.1:0-16811 GCA_013400315.1 Bombycilla garrulus | reverse complement strand
AATACTGCATCTTGTTCTAATTTTCCTATTAGGTTGTAGTTTGTTGGTTTTTTGTTTTATTTTATTTTGTTTATACGTATTAAAGAACTTTTACTCCTATCCTCATAACTTTGCCTGAGAGCCCCTTTGAATAATTTGGAGGGAGGGGGTTTGCATTTTTCTATTTCAAGAGAAGCTCCTGCCTTCCTTGGCGGGCACCTGTCTTTCAAAACCAAGACAGTATACAATAGTATTAGTTGCTATTCTTAAAGTAGTTAAGACACATAGTTTTAGTGTTTTACTAGTCAAGATCTGAGGGAGACAGCACTCAACTTTGACCATAGTGCCGGCAAAAAAATATATTGCTATCTGTGGCATTTGTAGCAACAAATGATAAAATGATGGTTTCTTTAAAAATACAACCAGTGTCCCTCTGAGGTTGCAGTCCAAAATGAGACAATAAGGAGGTATAAGAATACAGAAGGGTAGGATGGGTTATCAGGTTGTTTTTAAGTGGCAGAATTAATTAAATTATCAGACTACAAAAAAACAAGAGCAAAGCATGATTTTGGACAAAAAGGAAAGAAGGGAATGACTTTTTTGGCAAAATGGAGGAAGGTGAGATGGAGAGGGTGTCTGGCACCACTACTTTATGCAAATAGTCAGTGACAAGAAAATCTGATGAAATTTATCACCTCTAAGAGCTTTAACCAAGCTTTTGCAAGAGGCTTGTAAGTGTGAATCAGAAATGTAAGTTTTTGATTTATGAGTTGCTAAGTAAAAAAAAAAAAAAGGCCTAATATGCAAACCAAATAAACCAAATTTTTAGTCTATTTTTTGTTTCAATGGGAATCTCTGAATATTCCAGAACTTGGTCTACAATGAGGTTATGTAAATTTATGTATTGGGGCACAGAGATACTTCAGAGATACTTCAGCAGAGATACTTCAGTACCTGAAGTTGTGGGTATGCCTGCATCACTTTAGCTGAAAAAAGCAGTTTGTATCAGTAGCTCCTGCAGACTAGAAAATTTTCTGCTTGAAAATTCTCTCTCAATTCAATTAAACTAAAACAATTTTTTCAGATACGTGACTTCTATTATAATTATTTTTGCAGTACAGCCTGCAGTCCCATCTTTTGCAATAATCACAGCAAATGTACAGGTTCAACATGAGGTTGTTTTGCACTTTTGTTACTTCCAAAATAATATCACAGGAATTTGGATTACCTGTTTCAAATCTTTATCAGTTATGAACTTAATTCAGTTGAAAGAATAAATTAGGCTTATAAGTAGAGCTTAATTATAAATAGAGCAGGGATGCCACACATTAGATCAGATTGCTAGGAGCCCCAAAATCCTTATTAATCTTTAAAACAGAATGCTAAAATGGTCTTATAATAAATATTATGCAGAGGCAGAAACATCTGGCCTCTAATGAAATAACAAAAGTTTATCAGCATACAGTGCTGATTCATGTTAAGGCCCCTGTAATATCACCTGATTAGAACTACTGAGAATTGTATTAATCAACTTATCCTTTTTGCAATTAATTACATCTAGGTGAAGTGTATGTAAAATGTTATTATTCCAATCTGATAATGTTTTATCTTCATATTTTCTACTGTTTAGATGATTACACAAAGTGTAATATGACCATGTTTGGTCCCTGGATGTTTAGAAGAGGTCTCAGAGTGTCATGTTAGGGTAAACAATACTGCAATGAAAAGAGAGATTTTGCGCTTTCTCTGGTTTCTCCAAGGAAGAATTCATGCCAATTTATTTTTGGAGAAGTAGCAGATGTGCATCCATTTTTTATCTTCATCCACTACAAAACAACAAATACACTTTACAATCATGGGGAGCATGTACTTTCAGCATGGTTTGTATTGAAAATTTAAAGGTAGTGCTGAAGGAGTTGCTGGGTGAAAGCACAGTATGTGTCTCGTACGTAAGCTAAGCTGATATTGTATACAAATACTGCATGCTATGCTTTTCAGCCAGTTCTTTCAGGTTCTTAGAAATGGAAGGCCTTAGTGGCGAAGGCAGTCCAGTTTCTGTGAAATGAGATGCTTAATTTAGATACATACTTAGCACAACACCTTAAGCTGCTTGTCACAATTTGGGGGGGTAGGGAAGCACTGTCAGTATGCCACAGACTGCTGGGCTATGTTGTATTTGCCTAACGAGCCTCACAAGCTTTCCTTAATATTACATGGAGCAGTGGATATAAAGATGCTGTGGAGGGTCTGTCAGTATGCTCCTTGGGACAAGTGCTGTGCAAAACAAACTCTTTGTAAAGGAGCAAGTCTCATTTGGAGCACTGTTCCAAACTCTCCAAATGCACTATGAAAAGCGTGTGTATTTATAGCATTAGCTACTTCAGTGCTAGAGCCTTCCTATGTCATAGGGCAGGAAGTGCAAGGGAGAGGTCATGGTCTGCCTGTATGGGTGATTTTTCATTTAAGCTCTTGTGTCTGCACAGGATTTTTAACGTAGCGTACAGGAGGCAGTGCTATATAAAAATGCTTGACTGCATGGGAAATGAAAAGTCTCCAAATTGCTTGTTCAACAGCAACAAAAATCTCCCTTTCCTAATAGATGAAATGCTCTATTAGGATGTACAAATTTGCAAACATCATAAAATGGAGGAGCTCCAGTGCATTGAATACATGACTAGGGATATATTTTGCTATTGATCCAACAGAAACAAGTACACAGAGCTGCTGCTTGCATCAGTCTTGCTCCTGTGGCTACACAGAAATGTTTGGCTTCTGAATAGCACTAGCCCATTTTTGCGCATGAAACATCAAATCCTCCACAACCCACTAGATCTGTTGCTGTGAAGGAAGGAGCTATGACTGGACATTCTTGCATGTGTGATACAAATCTCAACACAGGCAGTCTCTCTAGATTCATTTGAGGCAGATGAGACCTCAGAGGAATGTGGTAGCGAGGAAAATGAGTCTAAGAGAATACCTATTTACATAACAACATCTGTCTATGTTCTCCATTTGCTAATCCAGAGCACTCCTGACCACTAAACTCTGCTATAGCCTTCTCTTTAGGCCTCTGACTTAATTTTCATACTGTCCATTTTCAGTCTTGGGACAGTCATGTTTACACAGTATTTTGGCAGCAGGACAGCAGTGCTGTAAGTTACCTCATCCACCTCTGTGCCCCTCTGTACCAAGCACTTCTTGCAGATATGTCTGCTCCAAGTCATTATGCATCACACACAGCCTTTGACCTGAGTGACTTATTAATAGCAAAGGCCTGCCTTTCTCAAGCCAATTGGCATGCAGCATGCTGAACTTGCTGGATGGCTGCATTGTTTCTATCTTGCTGCTTGTGATATGCACAGCCTGTGAGCAGAACTGAGAAAACAGACTAAGACCTTCCTGTGCAAACTATACCAGGCTGGGTACCATGGAGGATGGACAGACAAGTGTCTCCTCCCATTCGATCCTTGAACCAGAAGTGCGGCGGAGACTCCAAACGTATATTATACCATAGTGGTTACACGCAGCTGGGGTCATGGCCGTATTCCTTCTGTTTTCCAAGGACTTTCAGGATTGCAGAACAAAGATCAGCACCTTGTCATATGACTTCACCATCCTCAGCATGTGAGGAAACCAGCAGTGAGTCCCTCTAGGAAGCTGGGTTATGCTGTTTTGGAAGGTCAGGAGAAATCTCAGGTCCCAGCATTTTCAGTCTCTGTGTCCCAGTTCCACAGCAGGGACTGGTTATCTCATAGGGATGAATCTGGGGAATCTTAGGCCAGGAACAAGACGTCATTATTGTAGGTACAAGCACACATCTGGTCATGTGTAGCGACTCTAAGGGACACTGACAATGTGACTTAACCAATATGATCCATCACAGCGCCAGAGAGCCCTTAATCTGCTTTGGGATTACAGTGTGATGCTCTGACACCTGTATTATTTTGTCTCTTGTCTGGAATTGCAAACATAAGTGCAAAAGAAAAGCATTTAAAGACAAGTACAGATAACAAAATTCTTCCTAGATGCACAAGTGACTTATTTAGGAAATTGTCAGCTTAGTCCCCAGCATTTAGGGCTGACCTCTAGTAAAACAGCTTCAGAATACATCTCCTCTATCCCTGTCTCTGTAATTTGTTGGCTACAGCACCCTTTAGGGCTGATGAGGTTTGCCTGCTTGCACTTATCTCTTGTTAAACCTTTCTTCCTCTTCTCACTTATATTTACATCTCTCCCACTTTCTAGAGGGAGATTTAAAAAGTACAAATGTCTGTAAGCAGCTTAAATTTCTCTTCCCTTTCCCATTATCTTCTTTTGTGTCTCCTTACACTGCACTTTTCAGTTAAATTTTCTCTTCTACTTTTCATGTTTTACAACAGTGAAATATGATGAAACACTTAACTACACAGAATTCATTGGCCTGAGCTATTCTAAAATGTAATTTTTCAGTATAGATGAATGAATCTGTATTACCAATAACAATACAAACGAGGGCTGTGATCTGGTTTCACCCTGGCCAGCAGCTAAGTCCCACACAGCTGCTCACTCATTCCCCCTGGGCAGGTTGAGAGAGAGAATTGGGAGGGTAAAAGGAAGGAGCCTTGTGGGTTTAAATAAAAGCGGTTTAATCAGTATAAAGCAAAAGCTGCGCACACAAATAAAGCATGACAGAGAACACATTTACCACTTCCCATGGGCAGGCAAATGTTTGACAATCTTCAGGAAAGTAGGGCCCCAACACACATGATGGTGACTTGTGAAAACAAATGCCATCACTCTAAATGTTCCCTCTTTTCCTTCTTCTCACACACCTTTATTTGCTGAGCATGATACCATTTAGTCTGGGATATCTCCGTGATCAATTTGGGTCCCAGCTGTACCCTCTTCCAACTTCTTGTGCACACTCAGCCTCTTTACTGGTGAGGTGGAGTAGGGGCTGAAAAGGTCTTGATGGTGCTCAGCAATAGCTAAAACATCCCTGTATTATCAACACAACTTCCAGTAAAAATTAAAAACATAGCTCATGCTAACTACTATGAAGAAAATGAACTCTAGCTCAGTGAAAACCAGCACAGGCTGAAAAGTGATTTTTCCAGGTCACTGGTCCCCTCTATTACATTCTTCATGTGCTAGGGAGCAGGATGGCAGAAGGGCTTCCCAACTCTCTTTGAAGGACAGAGCTTTCCTTCCATGTCCTTGGTCATGGATCTTGCAGCAAAGACAATGAGAAGCAGGGGGCATCGCACTATGGCTGTGTGAAATGTAGTGCTACCTGGGAGGCAAAAGTGCTTTAAAATACGGTTGTGCTTCTCCTTCCCAGCTTTCAGGAACTTGACAAGTTTACTCCATTAATGAGGAGAAATAGTAGATTCCTGCCAGAGAATAAAGGCAGTGTATACTATGCTGAGAATACCCTGTACACTCAGCACGGTAGTTAGAACTGATGACTCCATATATTCCCCTCCTGCTATGCCCTAGGGGCATCCTCAGTTGTCTCCAGAATATTGAAGTTATGACACTTATTACAAGGGCTATTATTATTTAAAACCAGGTGTGCAACAGTGCTTAAATAAATCAGTTCAGACTTCATCTAAAAAGCCTCTTGCTATGAGAATTGACCAGTTATTTTGAGCAGCAATGAGTTCACAACTACTGTCAAAGTTAGCAGGGTCCTGCAGGGCTGGTAAGGCTCTCTGAGTGCCAAGTCTTTTTGCTTGGAATAGCTGGTATCCTAGCATATACATTCAAAATTCCCTCTGGCTATTTCAGGAGAAGATCAATAGTTTCTACAAATGCTTCATCTTAATTTCCTTCAAAATATGGTTAAAAAAAATTACACTTACCCGGACTGTATCTTCTTGCATCTGGATAACAGGATTTCAATATTTATATAATTCCTGCTTTGGAGTACTAATAATACATTGTTACCAGAAAAACAAAACACAAAAAATGCAAACAAAAGGAACCAAATTTATTCTGCTTCTAACTAAATTGATGGTCAAATTCTTAACCATCAGACCACTTAATATTATTGTGAAAACTGAAATTAATGTCTTTCATTTCAACACAGAGGTAACATGTTCTCCCTAATAATATCTATTTACTAGAACCTTGCAATATTGCCTATAAAAGATTTCATGATGCAAAAATAAATGCAGAATATATTCTTAGTAATGACTTGGGTGAATTAAAATAAAATCAATTTCAGTGCTTCAGTGTATACAATTATCGAGGTTTTGAAAGACAGGTGCCCGCCAAGGAAGGCAGGAGCTTCTCTTGAAATAGAAAAATGCAAACCCCCTCCCTCCAAATTATTCAAAGGGGCTCTCAGGCAAAGATATGAGGATAGGAATAACAGTTCTTTAATATGTATAAACAAAATAAAATAAAACAAAACCAACAAACTACAACCTAATAGGAAAATTAGAACAAGATGCAGTATTGAACAGAAAAAAAAACCCAAAACCTGACAGTTAGAATACAACCTGACACCCTGTCAGTCAGGGTGTTGGTAGCAGTCCAGTTGGAATGGTGGCTCCAGTAGTCCTCCTGAAGTGACAGATGGTTCTGCTGAAGCAGAGATGCTGTAGAAGGGCAGAGTTTTCCTCCAGTTGTCCGGTGATGATGTTGAAGGTCTGGTCCTTCCTCTGGGAATCCAGTGGGAGAGAAGGCTGCTCCTCTGGGAATCCAGTAGACGGCAGATGCCTGTTCTGTCCAAATGCCCAGATTATATTGTGGTGGGAATGCTTGGCTCCTCCCCCTGGGTGGAGCATCTCACAATGGGCTGATGTCATTCTATGAGTCATGTGGTGGGTGCCTAATGGCCCATTAAATAGGAAATGGCTCCCGGAGGGAGTTATCTATGACTCATGGGGCAAGGCATTGATGGCCCATTAACAGGAGACAGTCTGGGGGAGGAGGCAAGGAAAACACTGCCCGTCCTGATTTTAACAGTTCATGCAGATGGAGATAGAATACAGACCTTCTGGAATATTTTTACATTGTAACCTAGGACAACAATCCCTTTCCTTCTAAAGGCTTATCCAAAGACTTTTAGCCTGAATAAGCCTAGGAAGGCCAGGTGCTTGGCTGTGACATACTCTAGTAACTGAATTGCAGCAAGTGCTTGACATCCTATTTTCAGGAGAAAAACAGCCTGGCTAAAAGGGTAATTACTACATTAAATATTACTATTTGTACTGCTCTCTGCAAACAGAGCTTGGTTCAAAATAATTGGTGTGTAAAAGGAGTCTGCATATGAGAAGACAGAACTGAAAAAATTTGTGATAGGTGGGCTTCATGTTCAGTATATATTGTGAAAAGACATTAAAATATTGCAAATTTAAATGCTTACCTAACACTCTATCTTTCACATTATGAAGAGCTGCAGTACATTCGTCAGTTTTGCAGGGAATTACAAATTTGATTTAAAAGTTACAGAATTAATCAGTACATAATAAGGTTTAAAAGTCAAAATACAATTTTTTTTCCTTCCCATTTTACAATGAACTCCCTACATAGACAACTTTCCCTCCCAAAATTTCCAGTTGATTTTTTTTAAGATTAAATTTTCCCCACATTTATATGTGTGCTAGAAGGAACCTTCTCTGTGGAGTTTAAAGACTGTTAGCCTTGCAATTGCTTTGTTATGACTCAGCTGAGATGGATAAAAACTATATGTCAGAATTACTTGTGACGATAGTTAAAGCTCAGCCTGAGGAGAAGTCAGTAAACACTTGTAAGTCAGGCATACACAGGTGTAGATGGCTAGTTCATTTGCCCAGGATCATTAAGTCTCACAATGTTTGTGGACAGTTAACAAGTGTGATATGTGGAGCACATGTCCTAGCACAGAAGAGTGTATTCAGCTTAACTGCCTGGCTTTGACAATACAGCTAAGGTGGGCATCACTGCAGGGGCAATAGAACCTACATCCTTGGGAAAGAGAACAGGTCTGGTCCTTACAAAAGCCTTTAAATTCCAGATTGTCTGGAGTCACACAGATATTTAGTAATCAAGCCCCATATGACACATATTTTATTTACTTTATCAATATGTTAACAATTCTATTATTTAGTGAAACTCATCTGTAACTAGGCATGTCTCCATAATAAAAACCCTCCTGCAATGTGTTGTTAACAATCAGAAACAAGCCTTCCAAGATGTTATAGGCAACTTTTATCTATGGTGCTTCATGCTGTTGAAAATAACAGCTGGAATATGGATTAAATCATGCCAAAAATGACCCATGCAATTATTTGTGAACTATTTATGATACTGGTGAGAAAATGGCCACCAAATGCTACAGGTCTAGTTTTGGGTAAGTTTGTTCTAGCAGAAGAGCCTGTGTGCCTGCCTAGTCTTTTTATGCCTTCCTCTCTGCTGCACTGCCAGAAATATTACTGACCAGATTCTAGCTATTTAGGCTTCATAATGAGGCAGGATTGTAAGGCAGAGTTGGATTCCTGATGTTCATGTTGTGCCAAAACAATTCCAAGAAATAAACATTTGGGTAAGAGGTAGAGGAGTCATTTTGGCCTGTTGATTCCAGGGTCAAAAGAGCTTTCTGCTGCTCTTTGCTTTATTTTCCATATTTTCTCCAAAGAGATACAGTTTTAGAACTACCTCTTCTTGCATCTGACCAATAATCTGATTTCCATAGTTTTGTTGGGGTTGATATCTACTGATCTGTGGATTTGGTAAATAAAACAGGTTACAGTTACTCTAAAAAAAGAAAAATGTACAAAACTTTCAACACAGTTGAGTCTCATAAGCAGCAATGACTCTGCCTTAAATTGATGTGGGATGAATAATTTGTCTTTGATATTTTAGGGTTTCTGTGCCCCATTCCTTCCTTCTTTGCCTAATGTTTAATTTGGGCAACATGCTTAATCAATGTTTGCTGATATTTATGGTGTAATGCATACTGACAGCAGGTGCAGAGAAAGTAAATCCCCATCTGCATAAAAATCTTGCTGACATTCAGAAGCATGCTGTTTCACTGTGATTTTCATAGACAGGCAATTTTTCATGGTACCTTCAGAAGGTTCCTCCCACCTCCCTGGTGTTACCTCTATTTTCCTACCTGCTGCTACCACAAGTTTTTGTTTGTAACCCTGCATGAGGCACTACTTTTAAGCATATCTATTTGTTTTGTTTAATGGACTCTCCTTTAGATTCATTCCAGGCATGTGTTTGTGTTTATGTTTATGTTTCATGGCTTGCTTCATGATTTTGAATATTCTGGCAGACAAGAGGCCTCATTTGCAATACTATTGCTCTTCACTGGGACAAGGGGATGTCGTAAGGAAGGCTTGAAAGCAGAACTGGAGATCCTGCATCCTGGGGATGAATCACTGGGACAGGCTCATCTTGTTTGTGGCATGATATGGTGATTGGTGTTAGATTCTGAGGGGGATTTTTGTTTTTATTTTTTCATTACTATTGTATAGCAGTATATTAATGTGATATGGTTAGGCAACTTCTCTACGCTAAAAGCTTTTGTTCTAAGATTTGCATTGGTGGCTTGAAATTAAGGAACAAGCAAAAATCATAACAACTTGTTTCTAAAAATGGGGACATTTTTCTGGTTGGTTATTTTACTGGGTCTTAAGGACCAACATTAGTCCCCTGTCCCTTTTAATACACCTTGAGGAGGTAAGATAGCTTCCTTTCTTTGCTTTGTCCTCCTTATTCTCTGAGGGAACAGAAAATTAAATGGTTTGTATGTAAAAAATTATGATCAGCAGCTGGAATGTGTCATATTCCTCCAGCTAAATTATTTTTAATAGTATGTGTAAGTGTTCTTAGAGGTTACCCAGGATCTATGGGGTAAGTCACATCATACAAGTAAATAATTTCCCCTCAAAAAATTTAACTTAAAGGATAAAGAAAGAAGAAAATAAAAGACAGTCTTACCAATTGTGATAAACCACTGCAGGAGTCAGGGAAAGAAAACTTGATTCCTAGCCAGGTAAAATACACTGGACTATGTTATCACTTCGTAGACTGTTTCTTTAAATGAAATAATCTGATATCCTTCAAGAAGTACCAGAGACGAAATTTAAAAACAATGGGTTAACAGGAAAGTTGCACAGGTCATACTTACAGATTTAGTAAACAAAGTAATGTGATATTGAACCAGATGACATACAAACAAAGATTTCTATATAGAGCAAGAAAGCTTCAGAATCCTTTTAAAAATCATGAAATTAAGACATCCCCCACTAAAAAAAACAAACAACCAAACCCAAAAAAACTAACCCAACAACGAAATGGTACATTTCAAACACTAAAAAGAATATGAGAAAGAACAACTGTGTTTAAGATACTTCTAGATTTTTTTTTTATTTTTCTGATTTGTCCACTTTTGTTTGGTTGTCTGATGGGCTAGGGGGTTTTTATGATATAAATGTATATTTCCATACACAGTTTCTAAAACTTTAAGCTATTTTATGTGATTTTCAGGTAAAAAAACCAGGAAAAATAGATAAATTCAGTTTCTGGCTTGAATACATAAAATGAAAATTAGAAAATAATTAAAGCAAACCACATGAGAATAATCTCAAAGCAAGCTGAAGCTAAACCAATAGTAACTCAGGCTCAGCTGAGGCTATACAACAAAAGCAAAAACACAATAAAGCAGGGAAAAGCTGTGGGAAGAAATGCATTTTAACATTATCCATTATAGTATGCTAGAGAAAATGAGACCCTGTGCTACTTGGTTTCTCAGAAAGGCTTGTGGGTAGAAATCAGCAACTAGCACAAGCAAATGCTTTGCTATCATCATTCTGTAACTGTTTTAAACACATTGGTAACTAGATGTCCCTGAAAAATGTGAGATTGAGTGGCAGATGTAGCTGAGACTTCCCTTGTAAATTAAGCCTTTGTCAGGACTCCAGTTAAAGGAAAGGAAAAGATTATATTGCTAAGCAAGCTGGAAAGAAGATATTGAATAGCCAGGATTCTTTAAATGTTAAAGCAATTTGTCTCAGAGCACTCATAAAATATGGCATGGTGATACATGGAAATTAAAGTAAATGTGAATGTAAGGTATTTTCAATACTTTTGCACTAGTAGCCAGAAAAACATCCCACTTAGCAAGAAGGCAAGAGCTTAGAGAGCCTGAAGATAATCACTGAGTCAAAATTAAATATATATGTATGACTAAAAAATAAATATTAGGTAAGATAAAAGGTGAAAGTAAAGTTAATAATTTATCAGTCTGCTGATTATACCTCAAAATGTGGAGGACCTTCTGACAGCAAAATAAACAAGACTCTTTATTTCCCTATAGATTTTGTAGTCGTAGCCAATGAATTGAAATCCAGAATTTTTCTCAAAGAATATTAGTCTAAGAGTTCTTATTTAACTTGTAAGGGAATGAAGTAGTTTTTTTTATGATGAAATCTTATTCTATTCAAAACATCAGGCTTTTAAAATCTCACTAATTATATAACACAGATTAGAATTTCCTGACTTCAGTTGCCACTATCAAGTTAATTGTATGGGTAAAAATCTGAAAAGAAAATAGCAAATTGAGTCATTCAGTATAGTTCCCCTCTTCAGTAACTCAAGTAAATGTTAAGGCAGACAGTCTTGCACAACTGAAGACATTACCTACAACTGATATATCTAAATATCTAGCCTAAATATTTCATAAATGGAATTTCTTTCAATATTTATTATTACCCTTGTTAGTTTCTGCTTTTATCTTTACTATCAATATTGTTGGTGTCAAACTTTTTTTTGTCCCATTCTCATTACTCTGGAATCATAAAATATCATGCTTGCGACATAATGGACTTTTCTTCAGCAATCAACTATGGAGTCATAACATAAAAATATAATCATTTGGAATAGAGGGTAAATGATGGAAAAATTCAGGTTCCCTAAATAATGTAAACTAAGAATACTACTGAAAACATTATTTTTTTTAGATGGTGATATTTTTGTTTTTCCAAGTAATTTCCATTAAATTAAATGTCAATTTTGGTGGCATATTCGCAAAGTTGTTTGAGGAAAAATGTGGCACAGCAGTGAGGGAGCAAATATGAGGAAGAATTTCTGTTAAGTTGCTTGTAACTAAAAGCACAAATATGTTAGCACAGATGAAGAGCTGTTATTTGTAATTTGATTCTTATTAAGCAAAAAGTCTCATGGAGTCAATTCGTTGCCAGAAGATACCCACTAAAATTCTCAAAAGACAATGGAGTGGAAGACACTCTGTCTAGGGTAGCTCTTGTTGAAATTTCATACTTACAAGGGCATACCTTGAACTGAAAGTAGGCGCCCTCCATTGTGGTATAAGGCAGCCTGCACCTTCACATTCTTTTGCAACCTCTTCTATCTTCTAGATTGCGCCAGGTTTCAGAACACTGGGGATCAACCACACATGCTCCAGCAGAACTAGCTCATCCAGGTACTTGCATTTCTTGTAGAGTCTTGTTACACTCACAGTTTTCTATGTTCAAAATATGACTCAAAAAGAAAAGAGGCTAATAGAAAATGAGTTTGATGAATTTGCTGATTTTGGCTGAGGTAATGTAACTTTGTTTACAGTGCCTGGTGTGACCTGGTGTATTTTAGATTTGCGCTGAACACAAGGTTGATAACACAGACATTTTGTTTTTGCTGTGCAGGGCTCACACAGAACCAAGGCCTTATCTGCTTCTTACACTACCATACTGCTTGGGAGGCTGGGAGCAGACACAGCCAGGACTGGTGACCTCAACTGACCAAAGGGATATTCCAGACCATGTGACATCATGCTCAGTATACAGAATGGGGGGAAGAAGAAGGAAGATATTCAGAGTAATGACATTCATCTTCCCCATGTTCCTCTGAGGGATGAGGCCCCACTTTCTTGGAGGTGTTGAACACCTGCCTGTGCGAATACATTCCTTGTTTTGTGTTGCTTGCTTGTGCAGCTTTTGCTTTCCTATCCTTCCAGTTCTCTCCCCAGTCCTACTGATGGGAGAAGTGGCTGGGGTTAAACCATAAATTAAGTTAATGTAATGATATGTAGTCTTATTTTCAATCAATATTGATTTTTAATGCCAGCTATAAACTCTGTTTGTCTTGCATTTTATTTGTTTTACCTGTCTGCTGAGTTGACCTTTTGGCACCATGTATTAAGGGTGCTGAAATCTTGCTCTGTTGTGGTTTCTGAATCTGGCTTAAAACAGTTTGGGTAGTTTAGCAGAATCAACATATATATTAGACCAAAGTCAACGGTCCTGAATGTTTGCTGATAGTCTGGCACTTCTGGACTTGTTCCTTTCTATCTTCATTTCTTGTTGAATAAGCTGCTGAATTAATTTGAATGCCACAGTAAACAGTTTAGTAAAAAAATAAAATAAAATGAAATGAAATGAAATGAAATGAAATGAAATAAAATAAAATAAAATAAAATAGTATCTATAATTTAATGGTTACAAATTATTACAAATCAGATAACTCTCTCCTATGGAGACAAATAGTCGCTTCTCAAAACACGTTGTCAGAGTGAATGCACAGGATATAGTTAATTTTGCTGCATGCATTTAATTGCTTCCCACAAAAAATAATCACAGTGAGGGGCTGAAACCAACTTTACAAAGCTGTTGCATCATTAATGGGTATCACTGGTTTGTTTGTGTACATGGAGCAGTGAGGGGGAAGAGGGAGTAGATTCAGCTGCACTGAATTTGGGAATTCATCCCTTTTTATAATCCCATCCTGTGGAGGGAGCTGAGCCCTCCGCAAGGCCTCCCTGGAGGGCTATTTCCTAGATAAAGCAAAACTGCTTAGTCATGGTGACTAGGCTGCAGACCTTTTCCTGCCTTGGGACCCCATGTTATCTCCTTGTAAACCATTGGTCATATTACCTCGGACATAACCTATTAGTCCTTTTTCCAAGCCTCACCTTCCCTGTAAAAACCCCAGCTTCTGCCCAGTTAGTGGATGCAGCTGTCCCTGGCCCCCATTTGCAGAAGCATGCCAAAAAAGGACTCTGTGGAACTGCCACATGTCTTTTGTCCCTGAGTTGGCTGCAGCAACTTGCAAGCTGAGCTGAAATCACTTAAGAGCTGAAATCACTTAAAGAGCTGATTGCCTGAAGCCTCAGGCTGTGCTTGCACTGGTTACCCTGTGGCAGGGTGACTGCCTGAGACCCCTGGACAGCTGTTCCTCGCAGGACCCTTGTCTGGGACATCTGTGGCAGCCCGGGGTCAGACTGACCCCTTGAACCAGCTGCGGCAAGTGGTGCACTGAACAACCTCTTTTTGACCTTTGCAAGCAGCTAGGTCCCAGGAGAGAATGGTGCCTTTTGGGCTGTTCTGCCTTTGGCTCGCCAATCCCTCAGAAGCTAGCTTCTTCATTATAGCAGAGCTACCTCACAAAGCATTTTGAGGATTCTCCATATCAACATCCAGAAGTAGATCCCTGAGGACTCAGACGAACACGGCCTGACCACCACCCAGCAGCTTTAATGTGAGCCCCACCAGCTGACAAATTGTAAGTTCAAATCAGCCTCTTTCTGCATGCTTTTACTTTGGGTCTTTTTTGGCTTTCTTTTTTCTCCTCTGCGGCTGGGCTGGGAAAGGGATCACCAGTACGGGATTGAGGCTGGGAAAGTCTCAGCTATCTCATTCTGAAAGGGCTTTACCCCTAGATACAGAACCCACCATTGAGCAGATAGTGGAAAGCTGTACATGCCATTTGTCCGCAGAAAACACAGTTGCCCAAGCAGTTGCTAAGGGCATTGCAGTAGGGGTCTCTGTTGCATTTGCAGTGGTGGCCTCCAAAGATAATGTCCGCTGTTTTGACTGTGGGGAATTTGGACACTTTTTAAAGGACTGCCCAGAGAAGTCAGCCACCCAAGACCCTCGCACCACCCACCAAAAGCCTCAGAGACAGCAGCGATACCAGCAGTGCTTGGGAAACTTCCAGCAGAGCATGGTAAGGCCCTGCATGAAGACAACAAATCAAAAGCCATATCGCCCTGTCCCATCTGCAAAATCCACACTGGACGGACAATATATGGATTGGGGACATGACTGTGCATCATCCCAGGAGATCCCAAGTCACTTGAAGAGGATCCAACACATGGAGCGATACAGATGGGAACCCCGCGCCAGCTGGTAACTGCACTGTCCATTGACTTTACAGATGAGGTTGTTTACCGTGTTCCCACAGGAAAGCATGGGCTGAAAGATGGTCCTGGGACATCCTAATCATAGGTGACACTTTCCATGATCCAAAGGAAATTTTTGTTTTTCCAGAAATACAAACAGTACACCCTGGACAAGAAATCAGACCTACCCTTTTATCTTTCACAGGGAACCCCAATTGCACAGGCCTTCTTACTCCCAGAGAACTGCATGGAATGACTTCCCCTCAACCTCGCTATCATGTGGGCACAAGTTGTGGGCCCAAGTAAGCCTACCATTGTATGTAGTCTATCCTGTAAGGGGAGAAGATCTACCAACAAGGAATGCTAGACAGTGACATTGACATGACCGTCATTGCCCACTCAGAGTTGCCAGCAAACTGGGAACTGCAACCAGTAGCTAGCATCGTTTCTGGGATCGGTGAAGCCACAGTGTCCATGTGAAGCAAGCAGAACATTATCGTCAAAGGGCCTGAAGGCAAGCTGGCAGCCCCCTGCCCATTTGTAGTAAGGGCCCCCATCACCCTATGGTGTAGGGATGTTTAGCCCAATGGGGGGCTTCCTTACAAATTCACACATGGGATTTCTAATTGGGGCTGCTGAGGAGCCTGCTCTACCAGCTACCTCTCGGCTCAACTGGAAATGCCAGGACCCAATCTGGATAGAACAGTGGCCTATATCAGAAGTAAAACTGCGTGCACTACAAGCCCTTGTAGAAGAACAGCTTGCCAAAGGCCATATCATCGAGACCACCAGCCCTTGGAACTCCCTGGTCTTTGTACTGCAAAAGCCTGGGATGGACAGGTGGAGGCTACTCCATGACCTTCACAAGATCAATGACATCATCGAGGATATGGGTCCCCTCCAGCCTGGCCTGCCCTCACCATGAATGCTGACTTGAGACTGGACTCTTGCCATCATAGATATCAAAGACTGTTTCTTCAGCATTCCGCTGCACCCCAAGACACCTCCCGGTTTGCTTTCTCTATCCCCTCTCTTAACAGAGAGGCTCCACTCAAAAGATATCATTGGCTTTTTCTCCCACAAAGATTAAAAAACAGTCCAACTGCATGCCAGTGGTATGCTGCTCACATTCTCTCCTCCATTTGGAACGTATTCCCAGATGCAATCATTCACCACTATATGGATGATATCCTAGTCTGTGCATCAGAAAAAGCTTCCTCGGACAAAGCCGTTAAAAAGACCAATGAAATCATAGAGAAAGCAGGATTCGAGATTCATGAGGACAAAATACAGTACACCAGCCCATGGACTTATCTTGGACTTCAGATCCATGAAAAGACCATGCAGCTTGCCATCCAAAATGACCCAAAAACCCTGAGAGACCTACACAGTCTCTGTGGATTCACCAACTGGGTAAGTCCCCTGCTAGGAATTACAACAGAGAACCTCACCCCCCCTGTTCAATCTTCTCTGTGGCAGCTGAGACCTGGACTCTCCATACATTCTCACACCAGAAGCCCAAGATACCACCACCAAGGTCCAGGAGGCCTTGTCTTCACATCAAGCCCATCGCTTCAAGCGCAGCCTGACTTTCCAGTTTGTTATTTTGGGTAAGGTCCCCCTTTTTTACAGGTTGATTTTCCAATGGGACCCTCAACTCAGACACCCTCTATTAGTACTTGAATGGACCTTTGCAAACAATCAATCTACAAAGACA
>VXBU01009781.1:0-68091 GCA_013400315.1 Bombycilla garrulus | reverse complement strand
AAAAGCTGTAAACAGTTTAAAGGTGTTCTTTCTGGGTCCCACACATGTGCTGGGTCAGCTTCTCACCTACGAGGGGGGAGTGGAATTGAAATAATGGCTTTGTCTCCATGGGGAGACACTGGTCGTGTCCCTGAGGGACTAAGCAGCGCTGGCACTGGGATACAGTGGCCCACGGAGGGGGCAAGACCTGCACCAACTTCTTGCAGGAAGGAGGCTTGGTCCTGGGGCTGGAACCAAGTGTGTGCTGGGAGCATTCGAAGCTGGTGTCCATGGCAAGACCCTTGGGGCTTTTCTGCCCAGGCGAAGGCCGGGACCCGCCAAAGACCCCATTGCTCTGTGCAGTAGCAAAATCCCCCGTGTTTGGGAGAGGAGGGTTTTTGACTTAAGGAAGGGGCTCTTGAAGGAGATCTCATGCTTCCACCATCCCCCTGAACCCTGAAGTGGAGTTGAGTGATGAAGTCGAGAGCGATACTCACTGCCGGGCTTGTTCATGGCACCCGTGGGTATCAATCAGGAGGATTAGACACCCTGGAGAGCTGCTGGCTCTTCCCCAAGCCAGGAGCACCTTTTCAGGCACCAGCTCTCTAAAACTGCTTCCCGTGGTTGCATACATCCCTGGACCCTCTTATCCCAGTTCAGCTTCCCAGCACATTGTCCCCTCCCTGTCCTGTAGTCAGAGCTGGCGGATATAGCCTTGGCGAGCAAATATGAGTGGTCAGGGCAACTCTGCAGCTCTGGGGGCTGCTCGCAGTGGAACCTCTCACCCCCTCCCTCCGGATCCCCCCGCATCTGTCGGTGCCTCACCGAGCCAGCTCCGTAGGCTGATGGTTTTCCAGCTGTGGTGGAAGTAGGTCTGCATGAAGAACCACATGCCCAGCAGTGTGCTGAGCAGCACCATGTACCGGATCACACCTGCAGGAGGGCGAGAGGAGCTGGCTGAGAGCAGCAGCTGCAGCATGGGGCAGGCACCTGGCACCAGGATCACCCCTCTAGCTTCCTGGGATTTGATCCCCGTGTCCCAAGGTTTCCAGGCACAGGGTGACAGCCAGTGCTTGCACGGTGTGGGAAGGCAGCTAACAATCCCCCACCCTCCAAATGGATTCTGATCTCTTAATTAGCATATCCAGAGAATGTGGTGATGCTCAGAGAGGCATGACTGCTCTTCTGGGAGGCACTATTAATATTTCTCTCTGTGTTAAAGTAAATCTGATAATTACTCGGAAAGTTATGTAAATCCAAATATTTCTGGTGTTCCCAGTGCTGGGAAGGCTACTATCCCTCAATTAGTCACTAGCTACAGCCGAGCAGCTGCTGATACAACTGTGATTGGCATTTGGCTTTAAAGCAGCACTCATCAGAGCAAAACGTTCCAGTCCTGCATGGAAAGAGAGTAAAAAAAAAATGTACTTTTATTGTAGCTGAATGGCTCTTATGGAACCCGGAATGTCTCAATAGCCATTTCTTCCCAGTCACAGAAGGTTTCACTGGGAAAAATACAACAGGCTGAAATATACACAAATCTTGTAAAATCCTCATGCTTATACAAAGGCGCTTTCCCATGTCCCTGGCAGGGGAAGGGCAGGGTTGCTGGGCTTGGTAGGCATCATGTAAATGAGAAGGAGGCATAAAGAACCATAGAAAAACAGACAGAGAAAAGTAAATATGTGTCCCTCCTTACTTGTTACCCGCATGGTGGTGGGCAGAGAGAGTACAGCTGGGAAGGACAGGCACAGGTCACCCTGAGGAAAGAAGGCAATGCCTTAAAGAGTGCCTGTAACCCACCAAAGCCAGGCAGATTCGAGGTAAGAAGATAATCGCTATGTTTAGTTACATTTGCAATAGCGAAGACACCATCAAAGATATACAAATTCTTATCATGCAGAATTGCTTGGTCCCACCCTGATCAAATTGTGGAGCAGGCTGCACTGACCGAGCTCGCTTCTTTCTGGAGCCTCAGAACCCCCGTGTCTGCTGCCCCATTGCTCCTCGTTCATGCCCTGTTCTCGCTAAGGGACGAACATGTCCTGTTCTGCTGATAGCCATGAGGTGGACACTTCCAATCACAGCTGTGCTGCATTTTCTTCTGGGAAGATACAAAGTAGATCTCAAATATTAGGCATTGCAAAAAGCTGTCTGAGGACAAGCTGTGATCTGGCCTTTCCCAGTCAGGGGAATCTCTGGGAACAAGTTTGTCTTCCTTAAAATCCAAAGGAGAAGGGAAGAAGGGCAGCACCACTGTGCTGAGGTGTGCAGTCAGCTTTGCGGATGCCTGACTTAAACCCAGGAATATTTCCACCTGGTCAAATCTTGGAGTGTCTTCACCTCGTGGATAGGGCGTGGTTGTAATTTGGAGCATGGTTTATTTCTGACCTGGGAGAGTCCATCTGCTGCCCTCTGTCCCACTGCCACCCTGACCGATGGGACAGGCACTGCCACCCACACAGGGCTCCCCCGGTAAAAGGGAGACCGGGGGTTGCCCGCCTTGCCCGGGTGGCCTGCCTGGGTGGCAGTCAGACTCCCGGTACCGCTTTAGATTGCCCGGACTGCGAGGTCCCGGTCTCGGTCCCAGGAGCGGCTCTTGTCCTGCTCCGGCATACGCCCTAGCCGCGAACTATCCTGGCAATCAGCCTGAAGCTATCAGGCGGTTCAGCTCTTTTAGTGATTTCAGCTCTCAGTGATATTCAGCTCGCTGCTTGCCAGGTAGTCGCTTTACTAGCTCAGGGGTGAAGAGATGAGAAGAGCCGAGCGGTGCATTCCACGAGGTCTTTATTGGGGGTTCCGCGAAGGGGTCCAGGAACAGCGTCTTCTCCTGAAGTGGGCAGAAGTAGGGGTTTTTATAGGATTAGGTAGGATTGGGATAACTAGCCAATAGTCTGAGGTCTTGGTGATTTGACTTATAGTCTCAGGACATCTGGAATGTAGCCAATAGTGTTACAGGGAGATAACAGAGGGTCTTAGGAAGTAGGGTTTAGTACATGACTAAGCATTTTCTCTCCACGGAGGCCTTGTTAGATTCTCAAAGATTGCAACACCCCGGGGGCTGGGACCACTCCTACCTCTGAAATTCAGGGCTGCAGTCTGTTGAACCTCTGTCCTGGGAGCCACGCTGGAGCCCTATGGTGAGATGGGTGCTGAGAGTTAATGAGCCTGATGTTAACTACAGCAGCCCTAAAATAACGTTTGACAGAAAATTTATAGAAGAGCTATGCTGAGAGTTGCTTTTCCTGTTTGAAAGGTAAATAAGGAAGAGCGGGCTGTAGCAAGGCTGGGCTTAATGTTGATTTCAGGCTGCTGCGTCATGAGGAAGGCGAGAAAAGCTTTTTCTCCTGCCCAGCCCTGCTCCGGGTCCCCTCCCAGGCTCGCTGTGTTATGGACCGTGGCTGTGGAGCAGTTTGGGCTCTGGGCTGGATGGACCTGAGTCCCCCCTCAGTCCCCTGAGATGCTCCCCGTGGCTTCCCCTACACGCAGGGTTTTTAGGCAGCCCCGCAGTGATGGGCCTGGTGTTTCTGGAGCCCGGCACTTCTCCCCATGAGATCCCTCTGCTGTCCCCACAGCTGCTGTGACACTTCTGTGACAGACTGACCATCTGCCAAAGCTGCTCCCACAGGAGACTGGCCCACCTGCACTGCAGGGGAAGCCTTGGGAGCTATTTGTGTCCCCCCATACCGAGACAATGTGGTTTTAACAGTGCATCAGCTGAGCACACAGACTGCCCAGCAGCATCTTCCCTCTCTCTGCAGCTATCCCCCTCAGAGGAAGGTTGGCTGTGAGCAGGAATCCATCCCCACGGGAGGTGGCATGGGGGCTGTGATGACCAAAGCCCTTCCCCGCACCCCAGCCCTCAGCACAGTTACTCTGAAATGGATTTTAAAGCTTGTGTCAGAGCTCGCATGGGCAACCCCATTTCACAGACCTGAAAAAGGACAATTTAATGGTTTTAGAGGAGAAATGTTGCCTGTGGCTGGATCTGGAGGTGCAGCATAAGGCTCTTCCCTTTTGCTCCTTTCATCATGAAGTTTATTAACACAGGGACCCTCTTCCCATTTCTGTCTCCCCTTCCCAGTGCATTAACTGATGGTGGGGTTGGAAAATGGGGCCAGTTCTCACAATCCCCCTTGGCAAGTTGTGAAGACTTTGCAATTGGTATTGCTTCGCTTTTTGTCTTCCCCACAAGTGCCGCGAGCAGAGCCTAGATCTGGTGAGAATTCAGACCTGGGGTGTGATTTGAACACAGTGAGTGGAACAAAAATCCACTGGGTTTGCAAATCCTTTCCTGTTTGGTCCCCAGCACTACAGTAAACATTGGCCTCACTGAGGCCCATTGCACAGTCCTCCCCTTTACCAAAGTTGTGTTTTTCCTTTGCACACATTGATTTCATTGCAGAAGAAGAGAAATGGAAAAATAAACCAATAAATGCCAGTGCTTTAGGAATATATTTCTTTGGGCTGCTTATCTTCACCTTAATCCCAAATAAAATTTATTGGGTGATGTCCCTGGATGGTGAAATTCCTGGAACCTGACCGCATTACAAGAGGGCGGCCCTGTCCTGGGATTTTTATTATATTATTTTTTAATTGTTTATATTGATAATTTTTTTTTTTCTAGGGTTGTGCCAGAATAAAAAGCTGTGCTCTGGCATCTGTCAGAGAGCTACTGGCAGGAGAGGAAGGAAAGAAGGTATTGTGTGTTAAAGGTGTTAAATAGTGTTATTTGCCTAATAAACCTTGCTTGCTTAAAAAAACATTCCAGGAACAAGAAAGTTCTTGGGCAAATATTGCTAAAAGACTCATGGTGTTGTACAGCAAAAGCTCCACCCAAGCCTGCTCTGGCCTGACGCGCCGCTTGGCGGAGCTGAGTCACTGCTGCTGGGAAGAACAGACTGATCTCAGCCTTCCCAGGGAGGTTTTCCAGGATGCACCAGGTGAATGTTCCTGTTCTCTCTCAGTGCTGCAGGAAAACTTCACTTCTTTTCCCCACAAACTTCTGCCTTTCCTCCCGCTTTTTTTTGTGCTTTCGAGCCTCACATGTCCCTTTCTCTCCCAACAGGAGAGACTCCCTGACTGTGAACAAAATTATTTTGGTGCAGAGTGGGGATGCAGCTCCAAGAAGGATGACTGCCAGATATCTACAGGCACTGAGACACCAGCCCAAAAGCCAGGGTTTTCCTGCACAGCTGAATGCTGGGGTGCAGAGGAGAGACTGGCAGGGTGGGTGCACATCCACCTTGTGTTAAGGGTTTATCACTACAGGAGAATGCAGAATGCTACAGTGCCATTTTCAGTCTCAAAAGGAATCAGTCGGGCTAAACTTAGCTGAGTTGGTCAATAGGATGGTGCTGTTTGCTAGAGAGCTTATAAATTTCTTGCTTATAAAAATGCTTGGCCAGCTTCTGCATCCACCAAATGGCTGGAGAGGGCATCTTATGGCAAAACTGGCCCTGACACAAGCCCACAGTTATCCGAGGTGTTGGCCAGTGTTTTGCTGCTTTCTACCAGAAAACACTTGGCACCTTGTGTCCTCCTACCCTTCCATCTAGTCTGGTTTCTCAAAACTCCAGATGATACCATCAGTTCTTTAAAGGAAGTAATTCTGTCCCTACTGGCGCTGTGTGAGCAGCAAGACCTGGTCCCTACACCAACTCATTCAGGAGTGCAAGAGAAAACAGACGAGCAGCAGCTTGTCCTTGGACAAGCCCCACACTTTGAACAGTGAAAACCCTGCAAATTCATCCATAGCCATGGTGACATGGCCCCCACATCCCAGAGCTGATTTCAGCACATCACAGCTCCCCAATGACACAGGCAATTCTTCAGCTCAGCCCATGACACCAGCACAGCCGCACCTCACGGAAAGCATGCCAGGGCCTGGGACATCCCCTTCAGCCCAGGAGAAGCAAGAACAACTAAAACTCTCCCCAGTCTGCCAGTAACTCAAAAGAAAAGTGCTGCAGGAGCACATTATTTTAGTCATGCTCTCCAAGGCGCATTTCCCCAGTCGGGATGGGGCAAGCCCACGTACTGTTCAGTGTCCCGGCCGCGCCGTCTCTGAGGGCGCTGGGGCATCCCGGAACGCCGAGGCTCCATGTGCTCTGCAGCGTGACAGCTGCCCAGCCTGCCCAGCCCTGTCTGGCACCTCCCCGAGCCTTATCTCGCCACCGGGTGTGGGGCTGGGCACAGCCCACGGGGCACAGCGGCCACAGCGCTGGGGAACCACACTCCCTCCTAGGAGAGAACACTCATTGATGCGGCCACGAGGGTTTCCTTTCGAGGTTTTCTTCACTTTGGCTCTTTTTGGCACGTCAGAACAGGGAAACCTCTCCCAGGTTGGGCATCAGCCTGACTTTCTGCTCTTTTACCAAGCCAGCACATTGGGTTGACAGGGGTGCTGCAATGGGAACAGGTGGGCAGGCAGCCAGGAGTGGTGTTCCCCAAACTGGGGTAAAACCAGAATAATCTGCTCTGTCAGGATTTTCCCTTCACTGTGCTACATCTGTGTGGGCTGGTCCTGAGTCCTGGTTCCCTGCCTCACATTTAAAGGAGGCTGGATGTTCCGTTTCCAAATAAGCATTTACTTATCCAGCAACAGTCCTGAACTCAAAAAAGGAGTCCTGAGTTAACTCAAGGTATAGATTTAGGCTGTTTTCTTTTTAATCATTTATCATTGTTATTATTATGGTTCTGAAGGAAGAAATCACTCTCCTGAAGTTAGCACTAGGGGCTCTCTATTTTTTCTGATGTTGAATCTCATTTACCTGGCAGCCAAGAACAAAAGTGTTTCCATTCATTCTTTCCTCTTTCTTTTCCATTCTTACCACTTTGAAGAACCAAACAGTTTCTCTTGTAACTTTTAAAGCAATTTCCAGCCAAGAACCAGTGGAAGAGACATGGGGCTGGCGGTAACAGCTTGCACAGGGCTGGAGCACAGCCCTTGTGGGACCAGCTGATAATTAGTTTAATACCTGAGGGTGATCTCCGTATAAAGCTGTGCACTGAGCTTTTCTTTGCTTCCCCTAGCTCTGGTCGTCAGTGCTGGGCAAGAGGTGCTGATCACCGAGGGAAATCACAGTCTCTAAAGCAAACCCTTCCAGACAGGAAGCAGAAAAGCAAACACATGCCTGGGCTCTACATTGGAATAATTATTGCCCTCGGAAGGAAGTTTTAGCTGAGGTGAGAGTCTGAGCTTAAACAGCACAGTCTAAATCAAAATCCTTCTCACTCTCTGGGGAAATATTCGTCCTATTAGTTTGTTTAGCTGCTGGCAATAACAGGCTCGGCTCAATAACAAAGCACCCCAAGCCCTGGATTGCCACAGCTCTTGTCCCTGCTGTGCACCCTGCTTCCTTCCCTGCAGGAGAAGGCCCACGGCATAGGGACTGCAGCACCCTGGGGGAGGCCTGGCCGGTTCCATGGTGAGTTTTGCCTCCTCTTTCAAGGGACCTGAGGACAATTCCTCTATGAAGATCGAGGAAGTTCTGCTGCTTGCAGAGGAAATGAGCAAAAACCATCAGCAGGGCCAGGAGCCTCCAACAATGAATTTTTTTGTGAAATGCTTCTGCTCTCTGGAACTGCACATTTCATCCAAGGTATTTCCCTGAAACCACAGGAAAGAATGGGGAACTGTGGGTTTTCCTTGGGGTACACACTGATGTGGGGTGCCCTACTGTCCTGAATCTGCATTCTGTGGTAGCCCAGGTTTTGCCCATCCACTGTGGCATGCAGCAAAAATGGACTTTTAAATCCCACCTAACATTAGGGAATGTGTCAAGTGCTGGGAGTGGGGCATCAGCTTAATTTTGACTTAGCAAATAATTAACTGATGCAGTGCAATTAAATTGCATCAAGTCTCCTTTGCAGGCTCCCCCAGGGCGTTCTGCATGATACAGAAAAAGAGGAATTAAGAAAAAAATAATATATTTGGTATCAAAAACTGCCAAACTGGGGAATGAATAATGAGTGGTGCAAATTCACTGCACTGTGATCAGCACTGTGGTGGATCAGCAGGAGTGAGCTGATGAGTGAGGAGCTGCTCTTCTCCTCCTCCTCCCTCCATGTGTCAACACTGGGTACATTGACCCTCAGTGAGTGGTGGGAAGCACTGGGACACTGGTGCCAAGAAAGTGGCTGCAGGACTGTCCCTCTCAGGATATGATAGTTCAGCACTTTGGCCCCCACATGGGAGGAGGTTTCCCCCAAAGATCCTTTGTCAGGCTCTGTGCCCAAGAAATGCTGCTTTTCAGAAGTGTGCTCGCTGGGATAAACATGACAAATCCCTTAGGAAAGGTTTGGCCACTGATAAGCACTGTGGGTGGATGGTTTCAGATTGCTGCTGCCGAACTAGTGCAGGTGTTGAACGTAGCTCCTCTGAAAGGAAACAATCTGTAACTTGTGTGTTTGTCCTGTGTTAAACACCACCTGCGCTTCCCGCATGCCACATGCGAGTGGTGAGGAGGGCCAGGGCACCTGCGCTGCCACGGGGGATTATTCACCCTCCATCAAACAATCCCTCTCCTGTGCTCACCTATCCCGCTTTTGCAGGGGCCAGTAATCAGCACTGTTCCATTGGCAAAGAGTGAATCACACCAGCAAACCGATGACACATCCCGCAGGTTTCAGGGGCGACGGAGCATCGGGGTAAGACGCCGGCACAGTTACCTTGTGCCGGAGGGGAGGAATTGAGTGAGGACCAACATTACAGGAGGGTGGTGTAACAGTATCGGACAGAAAGGTGAGGAAGCAGTTCCACGAGAGGAGGCAGGTGCTGTTCGGCCGACAGGGGCTGGGTTGGGTTGGGTCCCCCGCAGCTCTCTCTGCCGGCTGCCGGAGGTGCTGTTGTGTAGCGCATCCTGCGCCGCCGAGTCCCGCGCACCGCCGGCTCGGCTGCTGGCAGAGAAAATGAACAAGGGAAGTCACAGCCGCTTTTGCTGATAAACGAGAAATCAGCCAGTGCGGTGTTAAGCCCCTGGTCTGTGGGCCCAGCACAGCCAATCTGCTTTTATTGTTTTGCAGGACTCATCAGCAAATGAACAATGACAAATACCAGGAATTAGTGCGGTGTAATTACTCCATATTAGCTGAATTCACAGTATAGACACAGATTATAAAAAGCCATTGATTATTTCTAATTTCACATTTTTACCATTCTGAAGTGCAGCTATTATGCCTGTCTGAGGGAATTAGCTTCTCTTTCAACCCTGCATGTTCCCAATCACTGCCCTTCCTTTCAAAGACTTTTTTACTGCTGAAAAAAGGGACATTCAACACAAATCTCTCCCTGCTTCTAAAATAAAATGTCTTGCCCTTCCCCCTCTCCTCAGTCCCTAAATTCCTCTGACTTCACAGCCCAAAGGCTGCTCCTTTTGCTGCCAGCTACCTCAAGATGCAGGTGGGTGCTCGGTGTGTTCTGTAACAGCTGGGCCACAGCTCATTTCACCCTGGGTTATTGCAGGGGCATCAGCAGCCCTGGATCTTGGTGCAGGTGTTGCAAAGGCGCCTGTGGGAAGTGGCGTGGCCCAACATTCATCTCCTGTTGCTGATTGGTCCATGCAAGCAGTGCTTCTGTTTAAGCATTGTCTCTTTTTTTGAAATAGGCCAGGACATGATTTCCAAAACCTAATTTGAACCCCTGGTGGAATCGTGTTGGGGACCTCTGCCTCCAGCTGGATAACACCTGCACCCTTCCCAGGCAAGATCTGTGAGAGAGGCTGGTAGACCTCAGCACTTCCTTGCTACAGACTGCAAGCAGTATTTTAAAAAAAAGAGTGTAGATATAAATTATTATTATTTGCATGGGAAATTTCTAACCCTGTTAGTATCATATAGTTAAATTTGTTTCTTGTGCACAGGCAGTGATTTCATTACAAAGGGTAGCAGAGCGTAATGCCAGCTCTGCTGTTCTGGCTTGGTCGATTAATGACGAGAGGGGAAAGAATCTGTTGTTTGTCAATGGCAAAGCCTTCGGGACTTTTCCTGTTGCATTGCCCCTGGTATATTCTGAGGGATGGTGGGGAATGCCACCGGGCATGTGCTGCACTCACAGATGTGCTGGGGTGCTAAGCTGGAACTGGGGGGCTCAGCCCAGAGGCAAGGAGACTCAGGGAGGGCCTTAATGCTCTCTACAACTCCCTGAAAAGAGGTTGTTGCCACACCTCTTGGATTGGTCTCTTCTCCCCAGTAATGAGCGACAGGACAAAAGGAAGTGAAATCAAGCTGCACAAGGGGAGTTCTAGATTGGATATTAGGAACAATTTCTTCACCAAAAAGGTTGTTCAGCGCTGGAACAGGCTGCCCAAGGAGGTGGATGTGTTGCTGGATGGATTTAAAGGATGTGTAGATGTGGCTCACGGGTCAGGGTTTAGTGGTGAACTGGGCAGTGTTGGCAGAAGAGTTGGACTCAATGATCTTAGAGGTTTTTCCCAAACTAAACAACCCCATGATTCCAAAGTTCTATAAAGGGATGAGGATCCGAAAATCCTCTGGTCCAAAGCACTTCCCACTGCAGGCATTAGACAGGGAGTTATTTATTCCAGGCAGTGACCGTGGCCATCGAGCAGCAGCAACAGTTTTTTATTGCATCCATTCTAGGACACTGAAGAAAGATTATGCATGCTTGCACAATGCCAGCTTTTTATTAGATTGCAGGCAGGGGTTAAACTGATCCTTGTCAGCACAAATATAATGCCCAGGTTGATGGGAGCAGCATAAATTGAGGACAAGAAGTGGCCGCTTTTACCATGGCTCTCAAGAACGCTCTGCTCTTTTACTGCATCATTTGCTCTTTAATTGGAACATTTCCCTCAGGCCAGGGGATGTCTTTCCTTTTTATGCCAATGAGGTGCAATAAATAAATGGTCTGAGACACAGACTCTGAGGGGAGGTGAAGTACAGAGGGCAGATGAGTGACTGTACCAGAGCCCTCTGAATGTCAGTTTGCCACGGTGGCGCCTGTTCTGGTACCTCTTTCCCAAGCTGGGGACACGGGCAGGGAGTCTGCAGGAGTGCAAACCACACAGGTGTTTCATCTATTTGTCACCTCCATTTTTTTCACAGCACTCACGTCATGAGCACTCACGTCACCTTAGTGCTGGGTCAGTGGGGTGTGTGTTTGTGGCCAGTTCAGGTATGTCTGTGTCACTGGAAAGCAAATATTCAAAGGAGCACATGACAGTCCTGCCCACGGGGCCAGCCAGACCTGCTGGTTGGTTACAGCAGAGCAGATATGGGGGTCAGGCACATGGCCACCCCAGCTGGGGCTGCAGGGCATTTGGGGGGTAAATAAGGTACTTATTCAGTTGTCCTGTTACTATTTACCTGCAGTAGCAGATTAGTTATCTTCCACCCCTGCTCCCACCCTCCCTGTGCTGCCAGCAGAGGAAATCCTGCTTTTGTGCTGCTAATGGACCTCACAGATCCAGTAAAACATTACAGTGCAGACAAAATGTCTCTTTAAAAGTGCAATAGAAATTCAAACTCTGCACTGAGAACAAAGCCAGTGGGGCTTTTTGCATCTCCTGTTTTTATTGTATTCTGTAACGTTTGTAAAGTAGATCACTTTTATCAAGGGAGTCTATCTCCTCTCGCAAGCTGTAGTTCCTAGACTTCTTAAAGAAGATTTCTGCTCACAAAGGAAATAAAAGATAGAAATATGATGCTCTCTGACATTTGAACACACTTCTGAAAATCTAAATTAAAAGGAACAAACTCAGAAAGTATCATTTATACAGCAATCAACTTTAAAAAGTCACCATCTGGTAAGAGTTACCACCCGGTGTAGCTGTGTCTTTACTGCCAGAGAGAGAATAGGAAATAACTCAGGGAACTCTCCTGCACCTGCTGGGTTTTTCCTGGCGCCATGCACACTCCGAGCCGCGGTGGCTGGGGAGCTGCAGGGTGCCTATTGCAACTCTCCTTCTACTCCGGCTCACTACTGAATATAAATCTGAATACAGGCGCCATTAGCAGGGATGATTTGGGGTTGTTCAAGTTATAGCTTTGTATCAGCTTTTCAGAAATCCAAAGGGCAGGAGAAATGGCCACAGCTGGAACAAGGGACCTGGATGTGGTTTATATTTAGAAATCTTCTTTTTCTCCTTGCTTGCTGCTCACCTCCTTGCTCTCCCCCACCCCAGTGACATCTCCTGATTTCTCATAGCCCTGTCTGGTTTTTGTCTTCCTATTTCATCATAATTGATCATAACATTACCAAATTCTTTGCCCTAGGCAACCTGTCTACTGTTCGCCTTGCAGTATTTTACTACATTTTGGTGTTCCACTGATCATCATCTCCTACAAAGGTTGTGAACTTTTGATACAAAAAATCTCCCATCCAATTTTATGTCTTCCACCAAGACCACCCTGTGTCCAGGTGATTCTCAGCACAATTTAATCCTCTGTGCTGCCTCTGCTCAGTGTCATTCCCTCTGTCTTGATGATTGTGATGGTTTCCCTCTGACCTTTTCATGCACAAGACTCAACTGTGGCAATGCAATTGCAGGCACAACTTCAAGGCTTTGGTTTTTTTTGGAAGGAACTGGGAACTGAGTTACATTCACAAGGTGTATCAGCTGAAAAAGTGTAAAAAGTCTTGTGCAAGTTATTTGTGCATTGTCTGCCTTGAGTTTTATACAACAGGACCAAGTGCTGGGAAGCTGCCATGGCTTTTCCCCAATTTCCCATCACTGTGCAACATTTATCACAGACTACTTGGTTCAGATGCAAGGAAGCTAGGCACAAAAAGTGAATTAAGAAAAAAAGTGTCCCAGCAAGTTTCCCTTGTGTCTCTGCCATCACTGAACCCCATCACTGCCAGGGTTGCCGAGGTGCATCATCATTATTTGAGCTGATGCAACAACACATATCATGGCAGGCAGTTGCATTTCCCTCCCCTTTTAGGACTTTTAAGCCTCTTACCCCATCCTGCAGGAAGCCACTGTGTCCAGTCTCCTTTCCACGGTCTTGTGTTGTTGCAGAAGCTGAGTAAGGTATTATAGAAAGTCGTGTTATTTTGTGCCTGGGGAAAGAGGCTTTTGTCCTCACCCTCAGTTATCCATTCCTGTGTGTGTTTGTAGCTTTGTGCTGGCTTCAGGAATGAGAGTGCCTGCAGTCCTTTTTTACTTGCTTTAAGGGTTTTAATTGCATTTAATCACAAAGGTTTAATTAAAGTTTGGAGGCTTTATTGGAGGACAGTTAATAGATAAATTAGTTAAATTAATTGTGGTTTCTTGTATACAGAGATACCCTTGGTTTGGCAGAAGGGCAGCCAACACATGCTCTGATGACAAGTATTTCCAGCCTGGCCTGTGAATCTGGAGTGCCCAAACCCCTGGAGACTGATGGTTGGTGTTGCAGGATGTGGGGCTGTGAGTGTCTTCTGCTGGCTTTCTATCATCACCTTCATCATCACTCTTACAACCTCATTTATTGCAAAATTGCATTACTATTTAAAAGCTGGATAGGAATCTGCTGTGAGGCACGTAAACAACCTGCAGAGAGGCAATTGCCAAGTGCCAAAAGTGGTCTGTTCAAGGTTAAGTTTTACATTTTAAGCTTCTTTTAGGTGGAGGGTAAACCTCAGGAAGATTCAGAAAAGCAGGGTGACACTGCCTTGAAGGACACCAAATAACATCTCTATTTTCCCTGTAAATCAGCTGCCTTGCGAACCCACACTCACATTTCATTGGTGACCTGCTTTGGATTTATCACCAGGAAAAATCAACGTGCTCTGAATTGTGTATAATCCTTCCTCAGATGGAGTGGGTTGAATGAACTGGGAATTTGTTGCTTTGTTGAGATGAAATGTAATTACCTTATGGGGCTTTGCATGGTGTGTTAAATTCTGCCAGTATTAAAGCGTGATACAAGCTATAGAACTTGCCGCTTGCTGAAGATTTATGGAATAAAAGGTATAATTTCACACTTCACTGCATTTTATTTTGAAGTTGGATGTTGACGTGCTTTTCAGTTGTTTAGATGTGTTTATTTAGCCTTTATTCTTGTTTGAGAAAAGTAGGCTGAGGGATTTGATGAGTGAGAGGCTGGAGTTGAATTCCTCACTTTCCAAAGGAGAGGATGTGAAATGCTGTACTGGAGCCCTGATCCAGTGTCCCTTACGGTGACAATGCACCAACAGCTCAAACATTACGATTTCAGAGGGTGAAAAGCCTTTCTTCTGTCTGCTGTATTTCAAGAGTTTATGTTTTCCTTTTCTGTGGTCAAGAGGATGTTCAGCTACGATGCAGTTCACACCCAGTTTGGCCCCAGAGCAAATGGCTGATGCTACCAAAGGAAATGGTAAAATTTGTAAAAGTGCAAATTCCTCCAGAGCTTTTCATGCTAGACTGGCTAAACATGAGGGGCATTTGTCACACATCACAGAGATTCCCTCATGACTGAGGCAGTGCATGATGCTGATTAATGGCATCCAAATGCCAAATGGTGGCCAAACCCTCACCATTGGTGAGAATTCTTATAGCTGGACTCCTGTGTTTGACTCAAGAGAACTGAGAACAGAACTAATGAACGCACACAGACACAGACAGACACAGACACTGTCACACAGCTGAGCCAAGCTGTATGAAAACTCCTTGCACTTCTGTCTGTGCTTCCTTGAAAACTGCATGGCTTTAATATCCATCTTCTTACCCTTTTAGGTAGCGCAGCACAGTGACAGCTCATTTTAGCAATGATTTCATGTGACATTTGGTACCACAGGTTTTGTTCCCACTTCCAGCAATCACTGAGAATCCATCCAGAAGCTGCGTGGAGAGTGGTGCAGTTCTTGAGGTGAAGAGTCAGGGTGAAAGCAAGAGTCAAGGCCCTTAGGCTGCCCAGGATCCTTCACCACAGCTCTGCCATTCTTGTAAGGGGAAATTGTTAATCCAGACTGAAGACTGTCTAAAGACACTCATATTCAGCCCATGAAACCCAAACCCCTCACACTGCCTGCACTGCAGTGAGCTGCTGTTCTGAACACCTCAGCAATTCCTTCCCAAATAACCTAATTTTGAAGACCCTCCAGCTGGTGGTCAGTAGCTGCTGCCTTGGCACACCAGTGATGTGTGCTGGGGAGAGGTGTTGTGCTGCTTGCCCTGATGCTGTGACTCACAACATGTGGAGCACGAGCTTCAGACCAAACCCGGGGCTCTTCAGCACCTCTGTCCTCTGAGTGACTCTCCCAGATCCTGTGCTAAGCCACTTGTCCGGGAGGAACACCTATTTCAGGAAAGACTTTCCTTCTGCACAGGACTGACTAAAAATAGTTCAGATCCAAGCAGTTGTTGGTGAGCTTCCAGCGTGCCTCAGCTATAAAGTTCCAACATGAGGGAGCCGTTCCTGGAAGAGTTGTCTCGTAACGCGGCGCCGGAGGAGAGTAACATGAAAGGGCCACCGTGTTCCTGGCCCTGTGTCCAGCAGGTTTAGGTGACAGTGAGCAGCTCCCTGGCCCTGCAAAAGCCTTTGCAAGGGCGTTTTGGGCTTTCTGCTGCCATCTGTCAGCTGCCACCGCCACCACCACCTCCCTGGTGCTGCACATGGGGCCAAGCAGCTCCCGGGGCACCCCAGAGCTCTGCCACCTGCACTCACACATCCCCAGCTGCAGACACACATCTAGAGAGACTCTCTTGCTAGTAACTGGATCTGCTTCAGAAGAGAAGACCTCGAGTAAATTCAGCACTGAATTGAAGCTGCTTTACAGTCGGGAAGGGCTTCTTTGGAACAGCACTGCAGTTGTGGTGAGCACTGTGCCTCTGTACTCCCTCATTAGGGTGTTTGCTGTCTTGTTACAGGTTATAAATGACTATTATTAATATAAATTTAATTTTTCCCTAATAATTCCCTGAACTCATCAGCCTTTTCTCCTAATAAAACACCTCCCTTTTGCTCTGTTTCACCAGCGTTAATATTACTTCATTGGAGTTGTTATCTCCTAGAAAACATTAAAGTGCACTGGAAAGCTGTGGGATAGAGCTCTGTGGGGTAGGTCCAACACACAGCTCACAGCCCCCTCCCAGCCAGCCCTCGCACAATGTGCTGATGCTGGGCTTCACAGCAGCATCTTGGTATTAACTATTTCATAAAAGCTTCAAACTGCTTTCTTAGAGAGCCTCCATCTATAATTATTTTCTTCATGAAGTAATTTTGGTTTCACAGGTAAACACCAATCTCAGCAATTTCCACTTTTAATATACAATCTGATTTACGACTAAACATACTGTGCCTGCTAAATAGGTATTATTACAACCAAGCCGGCCTGACACCCTTCCTCATCACCCAGGTTTTCCTCTCCCCCCTACACAATAATTATTTTTCTGGGGGAAAAAAATATGTTACAACAAATGTCTGAGGGGGGCCTAAGCAGTTTAATAGGGTTTAATTACAACATTAGCAGTGTGGGGGAGGCATATAAATTAACAAGTCATAAATCAGCTCATAAAACGAGCAAAATAACCCCCTTTTACCCACACTGACTGCAGATTGCACTGAACAAATGGGGTCCTTGGGCTGCATAAGAGGTTTGCACATTTGGGTGCCATCGAGGTGGTTACAGCCACAAATGCCCCCAAGTGCGGGGTGTCACCTCCTGGTCCCCCAGTACTGACCCTTGTGGGGTCGAGGTGCTCCCACTCCCTCTTCCCACAGGACTGGAGCTTTTCCCATGAGCTTTTTCCACCAGGATCAAGGGGTTCCTCTCTGCTTCAGGTGGGCTGTTCCACTCATCCACCCACTGCAAATGGTGTTATCCCTCCAGCTTGGTTTCCCTATGGAAGCAGTGATGATCTGCAACACCTGCATTGGTTTTTCAAGAGGAACTTTGGGAATTTCCATGGTGATGTGGTAGCTGTCACCCTGCCCACGAGGGGATTGGCATCAGATGTTCATCCAGAATCACTGTGGTCAATAAACTGTGAGTTGAGAGGGATTTACACAGCAGTGTGAGAGAGCTCTTAGGAGATGTTAGAGTGTGCTCAGTGATCCAGCTACAAAAATGTGTCAATGTGCTTGATAAAAGATTTTAACTGCTTTAAAATCTAGTTACAGGCTATTGCATAAAGGAGAAACAGTGTCTTAGCTATTCACAGGCATTGAATCTGCTTTACTTTACCATGTGTTACAGTGATTTATGCAAGATGTAAAAAACAATTGTCAAAAATATGAAAGAAAAATTCAAAGCTAAAACCACAGCCATTCGTTCTGATAACATCTGGTAACTTTTTAATGCAGGGAAAGAGAAACATCAGTGCTGAAAATGGAAAGAGACCATTCAGCAACTAAACTCTTCTCTGGGGAAAAAGCCCCCACATAATAATAAAAATTATCCATCAGCTTGAAAATAACCTACAAGTTAATAGGTGTTTTCCTAGCATATAAAACATTTTTTCCAGGGAAAACAAATCGATCACTAATGAATTTGTATTTCTTACGTTTTTTATTTTCAAGATTGGGTCAAACTAAAACATTGTTGAGGACCGAAAAAAAGGTGCCTTAAAATAATAAAGGGTTATAATTCAGTCAAGGTTTCATAATGGCACTGCATACTCACTGCAGTGGAAAGAGAGCCTTGAGACTGAATTAGTACCTGAACATTTTGTGCAAAATCCTTCATTGTTACAGGGCCTTGCCAGTTCATATTTATGTGGTTTATAAGGTGTCACGTAGTTGTACATTATAATCTCCTGGCACTGAGTTTATTGCTGAGAGGGCTGCAGAGCTGGAGTTGTCAGAGGACCAGGAAGGGAAAGCAAATTCATGAATTAGCACCCTTATCCTTATTTCACTGGGTTCCTTATGCAGAGCCCTCCAAATGTCTGTTGCTAAGATTTTCTGGGGTGCACATGGATGGGGTCTGAGCCTGCAGAGCCTCAGGAGGAGAAAAGCAGTTCCCAGGGAGCAGGGCTGGGGCAGCAACTCCCCTAGGCCACCAGCTACATCAGGGCTGGGTGCAGTTCCCTGCCACAGGCAATGGCAGCAGCACAGTGGTTCAGCACCAGGACTCTGCCTGGCACTCAGTGCTACAACTCCAGCTCTAAATTTGACTACAGATATCTCATTCCCTTTTAAACAATGCATCATTAACCTGTAACAGTGGCAAAGTGCTCCCCCAATTATCTTCAATGTGATGAGTGCACAAAGTGATATCAAGCCCCCTGTTTCACTTGGAGAAAGGCATAAATACCTTAAATAACTTCTGTCTGTGTGTCTAGGTGGCTCTGGAGGGGAAGTGGCAGCAGGAGATGGGATGGTGGAGATGCGTGAGCTGACACGCTGCTCTTGGGTGTCTGAGAACCTGCTTGTGTGTTGGTTTGCTTATGGGCTGGAAGTTACCAGGAGCTATCAGTGAAAGATGAGTCCTTGGAGCACTTTACAGACTTAGCAGACACTTCCTTCTATTGGCAGATTTGTAGATCATATTAAATGATGTGTGATGCACAGCAAGGGCACTGTCAGGTATAGATGGCACGATGAGCTGCCAGGTCCTCACCACCCCCAGCTCTGCTGCCATGGCAGACATTCATGGGCAGGATGAAGCTGTTTCAGACAGAGATGGAGGATTCTTGTTTTGCACTGGGCTGAGTGTAGAGTCCCAGCCTAGCTGTAAGTGTGCAGAGGGAAAGGGTCCCTCACAGTAACATCTGGTTTTTGCTGCTCAGGACACAGTGCCTGGGCTCCTGTCTGGGGGTCTCACAGCAAGTGTTTAGCTCTGGCCCATTCAGCATCACCCCAGAGAAGGCAGCACTGGGACTGGGCACCCTGCGACCCTTGACTGGGGGAACTGTGTGGCACTGCAGAGGAGCAGCAACTCGTTGAGGATGGCAGGAGGCCTTCGTGGGTGTCCAGACTCTCCCATATGGATGTTTCCCACATGGTCCCTGTCCATCCGTGTTTTCCTCTGCTCAATCCCCACGGTGTGATGGGCATCCCCATGCAAGGATGTGCCTGCCCACTGTTGGAATGACTCAGTTTTACCCTGCTAATATTTCAGAGCATTGACACAATCGTATTCCTCCAAAGAGGCCCCTCTCAAGCCCCAGCGGGAAAACAGCAGCCTAATTTACAGGAAGCTCTTGCATGGGATGTTTCCTGAGCTTTATGTATTCATTAGATAATTACTCAGTGCTGTAGTAAATGCATCCAGAGCTTTGATATTTTGCACATCAGGTGGTAAAACAGTAGCTGTGAGTAGATTGCCTGTATGAAGGTTTCTGCCTTGAGTGCTGCAGCAGCAGCAGATGGTCTAATAAATATACAGTGCTCTAAAACAACATCAGTAATTCCTGTGACCTCAGGTTTTTTTTGTCTCCCACACAGATAAAATGCACAATCATCCAATAATAAACTGTTTCATCTAAAAACCCCCTAAGCAGTCTAATGCAAACATCTTTTGAAGTACACTAGCAATTTGTACTGGGAGCCTAGCCGGGTTTCTTTATGAAAAGTATTTTACTGTTACTCTATAGGTCAGTGCAGAGGACCCACTATTGGCATAGCCTGAACCTCTTCTCTGGCAGTGGCCAGGTGAGGATACCTGTGGGAATTGGGATGAGAACACAGTGTTAGTCCCCAGGGGTACTCCAGCCACAATGCAAAAGTAAAATTGCATTTTATTTAATGGCTCTTGATAGCATTTTTCTTCTGCTGTTTTGTAACATGTTTCTGTAGTCTGTAAAACCTCTCTGTTCTTCAACACTCCTGATGAAAGAACATGAAAACAAATTAAAACCCTGAGATCTGCTGAAGATGCCGCAGCTGCAGGGATGGATCACCAAAGGCTCTGGCTTTAGCAGAACTTTCTGCCCCCCTGCACCCATGCTGGACCACTGTGCCTGATGGCCAGGAGCCAGAAGCTGTTCAGGTGCTGACATTTCCTTTCTCTTCCAGTGCTGAGGGGATTTCTCTGCACAGATCTTGAAGGGGCTGTGTATCTGGACCACATTTTGACAAAACTAGAGAAACAACCTTTATTACAAGCATAATTCTGGTGCCCTTAGAACAAAAGAAGTGTGAAGCTGCGGGGGAGCTGTGCTCAGCTGGGACATATGGTGTTTTCTTTGGCCTTGTACTCACCTCCATAAATGTCTCAGCTCCTGAGCATCCCCAGCCCAAGTGCACTCTCATCTGCCCTGCAGACTGGAAGGCACATACTTGGAAAATGATTAAAAAGCATCACAATGCTGTTGTTTCATCACTGATTTACCACAGGAACCTTCATAATCACTCTTACCCTGTAGTTTAATGCCCACAGATTATTTGTGCACTTGAAAACTGTCAGACTTGGAAACAGAACTGCTTTTAGAGTGGTGTAATAAAACCAAAATCCTGCTCAGCTCTTTGCATCCTGGGCTGCTACATGCGAGCCCTTGGGAGCTCATGGCTGCTCCTGGGTTTCATCCAGGACTTCTGCATTTGTGCTGGTGACAGAGATTGCACATCACAGTCAGAAATGCCTCCACAGCTGCTAATAAGCAAGTTGAACACCAAATAAGAAGAAATGACAAATATTGTTGTTATACTTAAATATTCCCATGGGTGTTGTGAAGCCAAGCTTTCAGTTTATCAAGGAACTCAATTTAAGTAGTTTTTCTCCAAGATGCCAAAAAAGGTGGCAGAAAAGGATGCCAAGTTTCTATAGTAACCATGAGAAAAGCAGTGATTATCAGCAATATCCCATAGGAAAGACAGACTGGATTGTCTTTTCGTTTTACATATAGCCCATTGCTTAAAAAAATTGGCCCTTTTTTGAAAAAAAAAAAAAGAAATACTGTAGAAAAATAAATTGAATATGAAATGCATTATGCAAAATTATTTTCAAGGATTTTCCAGCCTGTGTATCCTTTCCACTTGACTCAGTGTTTAGAGGATGTGCCTCTGAACAGAACACTTTATGGCTGAAGAATATGTGAATAATAAAGCATGACTTTTCATATTTTCTTACCTAGTAACCCAGGCAGCAGAGGAGAATAATCAATATTGATTTCTTACCGTAAACTCCTTAGGACAGAGTGTGTTCTTTGGCATAATGAGGCTTAGGTACAGACAACACTTGGGTACAGCACCGCAAGATTATGAAGTCTTAGAGCTGCTTGGAGGAGTCCATGTGGTGCCACAAGGCACCAGGTTGTCAGTAATCTGCACCTCGGTGCTGCTGCTCTCTACACACACTTGAGGGTTGAAACCTGGTAATTTGGCTGGACTTTGGAGAAAACTGGAAGATAGACCTAAGGCAATAAGAATGAGAAATTAGGAGAATTATTTCAGCAACATAGAAACATACTGCACTGGGCTGTGTTTTAAAGTATTAAACATGTTTTAAAGATTTGCTCTTCCTTCTGAACTATCTGGAAGCTGGATGACTGTTTCTTAGCAAGCAGAAACAAAGCAGAGATATCAATTACATCTCACATTTGTAAGGAGCATAGGAGGGCCTGAGAGACCAATTGGTTGATTTGTGATCTGCTGACTCCAGCAGCTCTAACTTCAGTTCCTCTATTTTTAATGCAGGTCCAAGGAACATTAATGAAATCTTATTAAAATTTACCACATTTCAAAATTTCTGGTCCCAAAAATCATAACTGATGTCAGGTTTCTAGAAGTAAATCCCTGCAGTTTCATTAACCTGAAACTTTATGCCCAGACACAGGCACTTTTACCTGTTAGAAATCTTGCTCTAGTGAAAACTGTGTGATTCTCATGGGCTCAAACATTGCACATGACTGCTAAGAACAAATCTCTGTGCTCCTCATGACTTGCCATAACTGCTGGCTTTGACAAACTGGCTCAATTGCATGCCAGCAGTGCTTTAATTTTGAGGTTCACAGGATGATGATTAAGAAAAACATTGTGAGCAAAACTCAGAGCCCTTGTGAGCCTCTGGTGCTGCTCAAGCCAGACGTTGTTGTTCACAGCATCATGGCAATCAATTCCCATGGATGCTGAAGACATAAAGCTGCTAACTAGAACACAAAGGGCAAGGATCCCAAACTGCTGATTTTGAAAAGCAGGTTACAACTGCTTACCTATAAAATACTACTGTGCTAATGACAAGAAAACAGATCCCGTTTGTACTTGACTATGAACTGGGAACAATAGAGTCGTCACCCTGAACCTGCTGACACTACTCACCTGACTCCTTAGCTCATTAAACGCGGGGATAAGAGCATGGAGGCTGCAAGGACTCTCTCTTGCCCAAGCTTTGGATGCCTACTGGTGCACTTTTGTATGTGACAGGTTAGTGACTGCCTGCTGTGAAGCCAGGACAAGCACATCCACCCAGACGGGCTGGCAGACTGACACCAGTTTACAGGCAGTATTTAGTTGGGGTCATTTCTCCCAAGAGAGCGGCTATCTCAGATGCATCACGGACACAATCTGGACTCACACTGATGCCCTGGAACACCCAACCTCTCCTGTGAGACATGTGGCTGTGAAAGAAAATTCATAACATATTTTAATACCCTTTCCACACACAGAGGGAGTGTGGTCCTGATCACTAAGTGATGCTAAAACGGCCACATATGCACAAGCATGTACCAGCAAGTATCTGATTTTTGAAAGCCAAAATTATGATTTCATTGAACTTTTAAACTGATTATGGCATTAGCAAGAAGAGGTACAAATCTTTCTGACTAAGGTGGGGTAAGTAAATTATCTCAGTGCAGTATCTGTCTTCCTGTGGATTTCAGTGCTACTCTTCCTTGAATCAATTTGTGATGATATGTTTGTACCTGCCACAGAGCCAAATACACAATCTGATCTTATGCCAAGCCACTATTAACAATTGCATTTTCAATTGATTCTAGTATATTCATTAACAATCTACAATTACATATAATTTACAGGCATATAATTTTAAATCACTTACAGTGAGCTTACTAAGATCGCTTTATGACATTCAGATACATTATTCTTAAAAATTCACTGAGTAGTCAGCTTGAAAATAATTACAGTGGGATAGCACTGGATATAATCAAGTAGAAACTTAGAACAAGAGTCACCAGAAATGCCTATAGATCACTTTTGCCGTGTGACTTTCACATTCCCTTCATCTGTCTCCAGGAAAGTGTTATGTACTGAACTGGTGGACTCCAAAGCTGTTCCACTGGCTCAACTGCATTAAAAGAAAACTCCTTGGACTTCTTGTGTCATGGACAACTCCCAAGTGTCACCTTTTCTCCTATACCTGGCAGCTGATATTTTAATGATTTATTTACCCTTTAGAAAAGTGTCACCTTTTCTCCTATACCTGGCAGCTGATATTTTAATGATTTATTTACCCTTTAGACAAGTGTCCTGTTGGTTGGGGGATGCTCTTGGCAAGCAGCACTGCATTTGCTCTGAGGCTGGGAATGTTGGGCACAGCTTGGAGCCGAGCAGCAGCCAGAAACATCAGGGTCAGGTGAGCTGGATTTTAGATCAAAGTACAGTACACAGTATCCATGCCCAGTAATAAATTCATTAATAAATAAAACAAATAAAATACATGCATTTTATTTGATTAATTTTTTACAGTGATTTCATTTTCAAATGCTACATATATTCTGCTCTTTATCTGTATTCTCTTTCTGTGATCAGTAGAGTTATTTTACATACCATAAAAGCAAAATGCACAGAGATGCAGGCAATTTAAAACTCTGAGTTGGAACTTTAGGACCCTCACTGAAAACTGCACTGAAACCCAATACAGATGTGTTAAATGACTTGCATTATTTTATTGCAAGGTGTAATGGAGAAACCCATACAAACATATTGGACCTGCCCTCCGAGCACAGCTTGCCACATGACTCACATACACATCTCCTTGCCTCATCTGAAACAAAACTGCAGTTTTGGAGCTTGGACAATCCCTCACCTCTCTTCAGCCCTGTGTTGTTACAGCAGTAAAACCAGCCCAGATACTCTCAGCATCTCACACCAATTAAAGACACACAGTAAACAAGTAATGTTTGTTTTTTGTTTTTTTTTTGAGTAAAACCATGATTTACACATAAACACCACCAACTTTCTTAATTCAGCTTAATTTGTTCTCATATGGAAGCTGTGAATATTGGAAATAAATTAGACTAGCAAATAACTGTCTTAGACACAAGGTACTTTTATGCTGTGTGATCTTCCACTGCATTACAATTTAATACAAAGCTAGAAAATTAAGACACTATTTGTCAAATATATTAATTTGGTTGCAAAACTATTGTTTAACTTAAGTTTTAAGTTATATAATAAATTATATGGCTCAGTCAGATTTTGCAAGAAGTTAGAAGATACTATGAATACAAAATAATATCCTCTGAGGTTCTGACTATGCCAATTCATAGTATTTCCCAGAATTTGGGTCAAAGTAACAGTTCAGACATGGATCACACAGAAGAGTCAAAACTTCCTCATCTTCTTCAGCACTGAGGTGATCATCTGTGTGAAGTGAAGAAAGTAAGAACAAATCACTCTTATTCCCTCAAACAGTAACATAGAAATATCTTTCTGTCAGATGTGAGATTTTTCTTTCAAATGTATAATCTTCTGACTTCTGAATTGTTGCCTTCAAGATAACAGCAATTCACATTTTTGTTACATTTCTGAAGACTTGTACTTAACAGAGGTGAAATGAGGTCAGCTGGAGCTTGCTTAACAACTGGACTTTTCAAAGTCCAATGAAGCAGTTCACCAAAAGTACCTTTACTAATAGAGGATCAAAATATTCTTACATGGTATTTTCCTCAATAATTTTCCTTCTTAATAATTTTTTTTCTTGAACAAAGACAGTCAGGACATACTTAAGGCCTGTAAGAATGAAAGAATTCAGATGTCTGTATCCAATGTCACCTAAATATCCAGGATAGGTAAATCTGTGCAAAAGATCTTTCAGTATCAGAGAGGAAAAAAAGATTCTTCCAGACAATAAAATTTTTAAATCTAGCTTGTCTAAAGTTATATAAAATGCAAGAAAGTTTTCAGGTAACAGAAATTAATCTTTAGTGTAAAATACACTGATAAAGCCCTACAGTCTTTTCTTACAGATGCTTTACATATTATAGCTTATCTTCTGTGTCTTTCATATAAGCTAAATTTAAGTCAGGTGATCTACAGCATTTTGATAGGAGGTAATTCACTGCTGAATGCAGTCTGCATCTTGAATTTCATCATAAATGTTCATCCCATCCCATCAGGTATTAGCCTGCTAATACCAAGTGCTGTGCATGCCCTAAAGCTCCATGGTAAATAATGGTCTCCTATGCAAACGACGATGGTTTCACGACTCTCAGTCTATTCACAGCCAGGATCACACAGCAATATATAGGTTACATTATCTGGAGACCAGAAAGTAGGTTGGTGCATTTGATGCATACAGAAGTATGTACTTCATCCTTTTAGAAGAGATTTCAGTTTTGTTTCCTCAGTAGCATGTAACAACTACCACCAGAAAGAAACTGTCTTTCACTCTAACCAAAGATAAGAAGCTAAAGCCAAATTGTTTTCCTCCCCCCTGTGAGTGCTTCATCAGGTCTAGGAAACTAAATGAGGTTAACTGGGATATTTTGTTTGGACAGCTATGGGGAATAGTGATGCAGTACAGAAAGAAGGTGAACAACTGAATGTCTTTTTCTCCATTTCAGATCACAGTACACAAGCAAATGGTGTTCATACCTCACTCCCTCACAAGTCTTACAGTATCACCTGAAACCATGCTGTTATTTCCACTGCCTACTTCCTTTTATTGTTTCGCTTTTTAGTGCCTATGCTTCACTTCAGAATTATTCTCTTTTCTACCCTAAGCTTAAATGACCCTCCCTCTTTACCCTGTGTGCTGGTTGGAAAGCAAAACTAGTGAGACTCTAAGTCAGAAATACAATTTAATAGGAAAAAGTAAAATACATGCAAGTAATACAAAGAAACAAAAACACTGATAGAGTCAGAATACAACCTGATACCCTGCTAGTTAGGGTCGTGGCAGCAGTCTAGATGAGGTGGTCTTGCTGAAATAGTGATCCTGTAGACAGATCTGGAAGCTCTTGTCTTCTGGAAACCAGTGGGTAAGGGCTCCCTGTTCTGTCCCAGTTCCCACATTATATCCAGGTGGGAATGCTTGGCTCCTCCCCCTGAGTGGAGCATCTCACAAGGGGTTTATGTAATTTTATGAGTCATGTGGTGGATCCTCACAATGGGATGATGTCATTGTATGAGTCATGGGGTCGGTCCTTGATGGCCCATTAAATACAAATGGCTCCCGGAGGGAGTTATCTATGACTCATAGGGCAAGGTGTTAAATGGCCCATTAACAGGAGATAGTCCAGGGGAGGAGGCAAAGAAAAACACTGTCCCTCCTTGGTTTCAACAGTTAATGAAGATGGAGATAGAATATAGACCCTCTGGCACATTTTACATTGCAACCTAGGACACCCTGGAACTGGCCACTCAATATACTCTCTGGTTTGAGTTAGGAATAGGAAATTCTTCAGACCCATCAGAGGTCTACTTCTTTCTCCATGTGCCTTGAATTCATACCAAATCAAAATTATATTTCAACCAGAACTAGCTGGATTTATACCTTTATATCAGTAATTCCCTGTATGTATTTTCATGTGACCAAAAGGAGAACTTAGTTTTCTAGACCTATTTTTTTTTAACAGTCAGTCAGTTCTTTTAACAGCTCACATGACCCCCAAATGCATTACAAGGCATTTCTAGGTTTTGCAACAAATTTCCAATGGCAGCATGCAGTATTCAGTTCTGAGCAGACATATGAAAACCTCATTGCTGTTCTTCTTTCTAAATAGAAGTACTAATTAAATTAAGTGATATTCTTCTAAAAAGACTCCAACAGTATGTAGTGGTTGTGTTAGAAGTTGTCTTGCTTGATTCAAGTGGTACATTCTGGGCAACCTGACCATATATAGGAAAGAAGTGCTTCTACCAAATTAATTGATCAACAGGTCACTTTCAAAGTAAATTTCCATTGTTGTTCATGTTGCCAGCACCTACACTTTTGGGGTTGAAGCTGCTCAGAATTGCATGAAAAAACCTCTTGGCATTTTCACACGGTGAAAGCAAAATCAAAGCTTTTGTTCTTAAATCACTAAAAAATTAAATGGTATTTTAGGTGAGAAAATAACTTGGTTTTAAATAAAAACCGAGGTCTGTGATATACATTAGAGAGGGAAGTGTGTTTTTTTGCTGAACTGAAAGAAGACTGAAGGTAGCTAGTACCTGTAAAAATACCTGTTATATTAAATGAAATGCTGTCCCACTGAAATCAGGGGAGTCATTGTTTTTCTGGAAAAAGACTTCGTCAAGATATCTAAACCCAGATACCAAAGAATAGGGCTGGCATGTGGCAGCTTCTTATGAACTCAGAAATGAATGTACAAATAACTGTTGTTATTTGGATTATGTCAACAGTATTTACATAGTCACCACAGTCTGGAGAACTAAAATAAATTGTTTCCTTTTTCAGAGAAAGATATTTTCATCATATCCTAGGTTTTAATATTAGAAAATATCTTGTAGCAAATCTCACTCTAAGATATATGGAGGATATTCTGATGCTGATTGAAGTCAAGTGCACTGGATCAGCTGTCAGCAGATGGTGTGGTGGAAAGAACAGTGCTGATATTTTCTCCAAGATGGTCCTTGGACATCTCAAATTTGTCCTGTAATTACGTACTGCAGGGTTACCATATGAATAATGTCAGCAGTATTCATATGATACTGTCAGGTTCTGTAGCCCAAAAAAAGAAGGCTATGTGTTTCCTAGAGTTTTTCTAACCTTATTCTTGATCTTAAAACCAAGATACCATGAAGTAAGTTCCAGGGCATTTATAGCTCTGTCACTGTCACATAATGTGGAGATTCTCTTGTTGTGTCAAGATAAAGAAAACTGCCTATACCTCAGAAACATCAGTGCCCAATAATGGAAAAATCTATGGAAATTTATCATATTTATGAGTCTAAATTTTCCTCTTATTGTATTAGGAAACCTGTTGAATAGAAGTCTACTTCTCATTGCATCTTACCATTTAACTAATGGATGGTGCAAATGTTAAGAAATGAACCAGAGTCAAATGCTTTCTTAGAAAGGAATTACCTTTTCCCCCAAAGTTAAGCCTCAACTTAAATTTTTTTAAAAATATAATTGACAAATCTTTATTAATTTACTTATGCTATACTATTTTTCTTTGAGGATACTTTTAGATACAATTCCTGTCTGGAATACACTGACTCATTGCAGATTTTCAGGGCTGATTATATGCTTTTGTTATCCTGTGATACTTGGAACACTGGAAAACTGCACAGACAGAGTAAATAATCTTGGAACACTTCCCAACATGAGAATTAAGTAATTGTCTAATGTGATATTAAAAAAAAATCAAAGAAAGGTGAGGCTAAGATGGGCAGCAGAATTTTCTGGAATGGATTTGAGCATTCAGTTTGTTGTTCAGATCTGGTAAATAACTGTCAGTAATGAACCAGCTCTTTTGCCACACAAATAACTGACCCCAAGTGAAGCGAATAAGGAAAAAAAGTTTTTCTCAAAGTCCTTGAGATATATCACAGGACACAATTTATTTAGTGCCTCTTTCAAAAATTACTCCAAACCATCTTGTTACTGTGGTTCATCAGGATTTTTTTTAAACCAAGGTATCTAGGAAAATACCAAGTTCTAATGTTTGATGGGGATGATCTAATCTGACAGGCCTTTATCACACAGCACTGCAGCTTCTCTGCTACTTTTCATAGAGAGGGGTGTCCAGTGGTTCAGAAAAAATCCAAACTCCTGTTTGGGGAGGGAAGGTCGTGGCATGGCTTTGTCGTTCTTATTTCTTGGAGAAATGATTGCTTCATTACAGCAGGTGTTTTTAAGTATCTGGAGATAGAAAAGTTTCTGTATGAAGTTATCATAATTACAAACATCCTACATATACATGAGTCAGAGTTTGACAGAAAGAAGGTATAAAAATAAAAAGCCAAAATAAAAAGCTATGGTATATAGAAAAAGTCTCTTCAAATGTGCAACTACAGGCACATGATGTAAAATATTTCAGCTTAAAGGAAAATGAGTTTAGGAACACTTCACAAACAAAAATTATCGTATGAATAACTGGACAAATACAAATTCCCAAATAAACATATTTTTAAAGCTTTTTAAAGATAATAACACAACAAAAAATTTACAAAATATACAGGTTTACTGCAACAAGCCTTGGATTTCATAATAGTAATGAAAAATGTTCTCTTGGACCTTTCATGAATTTTTATCCAATGTGTCTATAGCTCAAGGATGACTATTCAATTCTGTTCAGCTTATTTAGGACCCTTAACACAACATATTACTTGATTCTTCAAAGCGAGATCCCTTCCTGACAGAAAAATTGTATTTCGCTGTCACAAACAATTACAAGTCTATGTCTATGAAAATGTTCCCAATTTGAGTGGCATAATTTATTTTAGACAGTAAATCACTGAGATGTCTCTACCCCTTGGGCAGCCAGAATACAGGAGTGAGATTTATGAGAGCTCCAAGTGAATTCCTGTGACCTGAAGAAAAATGTAAATGTCTATCCTGGAAGTGTTCAAGGCCAGGTTGGGCATGGCCTTGAGCAGCCTAGTTGAGGGGAAGGTGTCCCTGTCCATGGCAGGGGGGGGTTGGAACTGGACCCTTTCAGCCCAAACCATTTATGATACTCTATGATGATGATGATTCTTCTACCCTGTTTCCTAAGATAATTGACAAGAAAAAGTGCACTTGAGGAAAGCAAAATATTTTCTTTTTTTCTGTTGACTTTCCAGTTTCAGATAAGGTCTTTACCATTCTCTGAGCAAACACCATTAATATGCAAAAGCCTGTAACTCTGGTGAAAACAGCCCTCAGGAAATCACACTAAGACTTTATTTAAAGCTAAATCTCCAATTTTTCCCCTTAAGAGAAGTATCTCTTATGCAAGTATAATCATGCCTCTGCGTAAGAAAGTTTAGTCTTTGTGTTCTTTCTTACATAGGTTTGCCATCCCCATTAGCATAAATTCCTTATTTTTAACAAATAAAATGCCTTTTTTATGAGTTAATCTGTATAGAGCTAGAACATCAGGAAAAAGCAACTGCAAGTTATTCTTCTAGCAAAGGCATATAACACTCCACGGAAAACTCTGCTACCATGAGCTGAGATTAATAAACAAGGGAACTTGAAACCAAAAAGTAGTAGGATAGAAAACTATGAGAAGGTAGTATCAGCACTACAGAAAGAACATTTAGAATTGTCTTTCTACCCAGGTTATTGTCATTGTCTTCATCAATTCCTACCTGGAGTTCTCTGTTTTGTTGAAAATTCAGTGTTCTCTCCTAGTTGTTGGCTTCCAGGACTGATAGAAGGACTGAATGCAGTTAACCAGTCCCTGAAAAATACAAATCAAAATATAATTTATAAAAATACAGTTTGTGTTCCTGTTTTTTTCCTAATTCTTTCAAATATTAAAAAAAATCAAAATAAATTGCAGATTGTCAAGTGTTCTGAAACAAAATCAAACTGGATTTTATTATAAAAAAATAAACTTTGCAGCTTATATAATTACTAAATGTTAAGGCTTTCTTCTTCCTTTAGCATTTTCACCTGTTTTGTTCACATTAAAATCTGTGGTTTAGGTCAGGTTTGCTTTTCAGATTTCAGCTGGTGTGGCTCTCTCAGCACGGGGTGTACAGGAGGTGTGATTCACAACACACAGAGTTATCCTTTGAAAGCCCGCAGGACCCATCAGTCTTTTTCTGAGGAATAAAAGCTTGGAATGAACAACCTGTGGGTGTCAATTTGATTAAAAATCCTTATACCCTTTAAAGAAAGAGGCTCAAAGACAATCACAAGATTGTTTTGGTTACCCCTGACTTGGCAGTGCTTGGTGCCCCTGCAGCAGGGTGACACAGAACTTGGTGTAACATTTTCTGTCTGGATGGGTGTGAGTTAGAGCTGCGCTTAGACAGGAAATGAATGCCACCAACAGTTTTCTGAAGAGGCAGCATTGGATTGAATCTGAATGTTGTTGCTGATACGGGGGAAAAAACATTCTTAGGTAACTACATTAGAAATAAATTCTTTATATCCCTTTCCTATTGTTGTAAATCTTGTATGTAATAGGTAAAAAATTTGTTATTAAACATAATATGATTCTACCTACTGGCAAGATAGTATAGAGGACTCTTATCACAGGTGTCCTGTACCTATTTTACTTCTGTAAAGAAAAAGATGTCGATGGGATCTTCATCACAGAGGAGAGAGCACTTTCTTCTATTCCCAGAGAAATTACATCGCTCCTGGACACTAATGTCATAACTTGTATCATTTATTTTCATGCTATCATACATTCACACAAAGGTCATGTTTCTTTCACATACCCCACTTTATGAAACACTTTGATTGTTACAGCTCAGAGAAAAGAAAACAGAACAGCTGTTTTTATTGTTGTCAAGGTTTTTTATTGCAAAATTCAGTGCAGTGACAAAGTCCCTCATATTATACTATCTATCAGGGAAAGATAACCCTGGAAGGACACATCCATATCACAAAGACATTCTTTGTTCAGGTGATCATGTCTTGTAATCCTTTTCACATATAAAATTAATCTCTCCACACTGTGCATAGCTGACATTTCCTTAAGTTCTCATTTCTCCTCTCCAGCAGTAAAATGCTGTAACACATTAAAGTTTCCATATCATCATTAAATATTGCAAAAAATGCAAGTCAACACTTGAACACAGAATTTAAGAGATGTCTATGAACCACCTCATTTTGATAGAACCAGATCCAGCATTTTTGACCAACCAACTTTCAATGCAAGGCAAGAGGTAATGGAAGGGAATAAATTCCCATGTTTGCTTCATGCTGATGGGGGCAGTGCAGCTTTAAAGAGTAAAATAAACTTGGTTTGGGATTGATTCAACTTATGTCTGGCTGTTCCAACAGCTGGCACAAAAGCTGTTGGAACATTATGCATGTGAACTGAAGCGACAGGCTGGAAAGATTAGCCAGAGCTATAGAGGTAACTTCAACATCCATGGCTTTGTCTACAAAGGATAAATTTTTCCAAAGCTTGGCAGATTTATTTACATTCCAGACCGTAATTATCTCAACTTGATTGTCCAACACCAAGGAAATAGGTAATACACTTCTATTCTCTGAAAAGCCTTCACAATCTCCTGTACAAGTTGCTTCTGATAGAGGAATCTGGCAAGGTTCAGTCATCTGGTACAATCGCTAAAATATGCTGACTGCTTTGGTTGTTTTTTATTTTTTTAATTTTTCTGCTACTTCTGGACATGTTATTGATTCTACATCATCTCCTGTTGGCATGAGTGCAAAATCCGGGTTGAATCTGGGGACAACCACCTATCTGTTTGCAGTCAAAATGGAAAAAACTAATTTTCCGCCTCAAGAAACAGAACTGTTGGTGTAGAAATACAGCAAGTAGTATGGCAGATTTAAAAGGAAGATATATTGAATTTTCTACCATGTCAAAATGTAAAAAACATACTTTAAAATTTTCTAACAGCGTCACATTATTTTCACATATATGGCCAGCTTCACAGCTTCTCTTTGTTGTTCAGCTAAGGCCAGTGGGAGTTGGTCCAACCAATCCATACAGCCACGTGCTTGCCTAGACTGCTCATTTTTAGCTGTCTGTCATTGTCACCGTGTCTGTCGTCCCTGAATGCAGCCAAAGGCTCTTTGTCTACACCAAAGCTTCAGAAGATGTCAGGAATAACAGCAGGCTGATACCCAGTAGCATGGTAGAATATATTTTCCATTCCTGTCCCTTGCATGTGTGATTTCATCTGCCTGAAAATCAGCACCATGATCTCGAGGATCTGACCATCCTCACAGGATGTGGGCTGACAGCACAAAGCAGCAGCACGAACCTGATTCTCTACAATTGCACTGAAACACAAAGTCAGCAAAGGAAAAGGTGATCTCTCAGAGGAGCTGCATCAAATTTAGGCAAGGTAAGGAAGTACTTTGAGTGCTAATCTACACCTCTGCTTCCCAAGCTGCATTCCTTCCACATTCACTACAGCTTTTGCAAAAGGGAGCAATGTTTGAGAGCCAGAGAAGAATTAGAATATTTCTGCTGAGACAACTGCTGAAACAAAAGTGCAAGAAGAAAGACAGTACTCACTTCTAAAGAGAATTATCTTAGACCAACAAACACTGTTAAAAAATATAAAAACTTTACCACATCTGTAAGTTAATTAGCAAAGTCTAAATTAACCTCCTGAAATCTTGAAGAGAAATTTAAAAAAATCTCATGAGTGCTGAAATCTTCCTGGTTAAATTACACTAGAGATTAAGTGCTGGCAGTTGATGGATAAAATCCTGATGAGTGGGTTTGCAATGGGAATTCTGACAGATACTGCAACTGAGCAGTCACACCAAACTTTCCACAGTAAAATCTGCAGTGGCTTTTAGGAAGCAACTAAAGCATGTTTGTGTGGGGGGCTGAGGGTTCCAGTGAATTTTATAAAGGCATCCTGAAAAAATGTGTTAGACCTTGACAAAAGGTCAAGGACTAGCATGGAGGCAGCTGGCAATATTCTGAGAAATACAGACTGTGGTCTCTATTCCTGTTTATTGTTGTTTTATTCTGAGTGAATAAAGACTATGTATTTTTTATTAAAGAAGCTAGTTTATCTCATGAAAACAGAAAAGCTAATCACACACTCTGACTAATTGAAACCACTCTATTTATGCTATCAATGCCTCCAACTGTAATCTATACAATCAATTTGAAATAAACCATCTAGAACTTCCTGATAACAATGTGGAATGCCAAATATTGTCTCTTGACATTGTGAGCTGCATTGTAGGAAGGCTCAGAATAGGTTCCACACAAACTCAACAGTATCATGTACCTTTAGTGCTTGCACCAAAATTCATCATTATTCTGAAAGCTATATAATGCAAATGTTATATAACCTTGTTATATTTTTCTTAAAAGGATTACTTAAAAGTTCTTTAAAAATACTTTCAGATAATAGTGGTCATATAGTGAAATGTCACATGACAGCTGAACTGTGATGGAAAGCAAAAGAATCTTTTGGACTTAAGAACATAATTTTGAATTTTATGACAGTATGTTAAATTTTGCAGAAAAAGGCCTCCATCAGCAAAGTCTGTTGAGAAAATTAATGATGCTTTGTTAAGTAGCACTTATCGATGACAATGTATTAAAATTATTACCATCTACAGATATTCTCAGAATCAGAAGTTTTTCACTGAAATCTTAATACTTTGATACTTTGATTTTTCCACAGATATTTTTGCAGACTGGGAGACTGAGAAAATGTCAAATCACTTAGTATAAAGATTTTAAATATTGCACTGTGTTGAGATAGCATACCTTATTGCATTTCTTTTGGATCACATTTAATTTGTATTACTTAAATCAACGGGATCATTTCATCCACTTTATTAAAAAAATTGAAATGCTTCAAAGTTTTATGGTTTTGTCCAACAATCTATACCAAAGAGAAAAGGAATATTTGTTCAGCCTTTTAGTATACTGCAAAAGTGCAAGCCAGGGGCTCCATTATATGAAATCAGGGAATGGAAAACCATCATTAGTTTTGTATCATTACAAACACATTGGATTGACAGTCTATTCAGCACTTGAAGGGTATAATCACTAAAAACACAAAAGATAGTATTTAAATGTGTCTACTAAGTGAATTTTTATGAACTTGAGAGGAGAATGGACTAGTGCCTGGATGAAGTAAGAGGAATACATTTGCTGAACTGTGTTTTTACAGTGGATTATTTGACTAACGGTGGAGACCAGGAAATGTCTATGTATGAATGAACTGTAAAAATATTTTAACAAAAAAAGGGATAATTCCTGACATCCTGTGCAGCTATCAGCTTAAATCTGGGTGCATACTTCTGCTGTATTAGCAATATTTAATATCATGTGAAAGCAAATCCTGCTGCAAATGCTGAAAATGCATAATTGATATCTTACTATGCTGCACTGAATGCAGAGTGCCAGCTCCCATCTAAAAGTATGGTCCAGTTCTGCTAAGACAGAGACTTAATTTCCTCCTGTTTTTAATTTTCATTATATCTATTCAAGAAAGTTTAGTAGAGACTATCCCAGTTCTTAGATAAATTAATAAAAAGTCACCTGGCTTTGTAAGACCCCTCATCTACACCCTGATCCAACTTTTTTTGGAGCATGAGCTGCTGGTTAGGCTCCTCTAGATTAAGAGATGTGAATTTTCAATTATTTCCATAGAGCATCAGCTTCAGGCACATGTGTAACTTCATTAACTTACTAATTACCAGATTACCTACACACACATATTTTGTTTCTGCTTTGTCACGTGTTAGTCCTGGATGCATAATCGGAGGTTTGGGGTTATTTTGTAATAGAAGTACCTCCATAGAAATAAGTTCTTCAGAAAGAGACACAGCAGCAAAGCAAGGACTTTGGTAGGCTATTAATAATGAGATTTGATTGATGTATGTACAAAATACAATTATTATTTGAAAATATGTTGAAACTAATTTCAGGTCCTGCCACTAAATATGACTGTAATAATTATGAAATCACCTGAGCTTTAAGTTGTCCATTATTTTATCTAAAATGCTTGAAACAATTCTAGTCCTTGAAAATTTGTAAATTTTTCCATAAAAATTCCGTAAACTAAGACAAATTCAGTATGAATTTTTACATCAATAACTGTTCAGTGCCACTCAGTTCCAGGTGAGGAAACCAGCATTTTTAAAATAAAAAACAGAGTGAGTTCACGGTAGCAGAAGATATACTACCAAAAGAATAAAGAGTATACTTATACATAAAAATCAAGGATTTTTGAATGCATATTTTAACAAAAATCTTTAATATATAGAAAAACCATAAATATATATCTTCCCGTGACTTTGTATGAATTGAAAGTTCTATTTTAAAAAGTATTTAAGGGCAATCTAGGAATACATTGATGATTTAAAAAAAAAGCAAGCCATGAGCTAAAATTGTGTTATTTTCCTTGAGTGCTACTGTAGATTCAAGATATCATTAAATCAGCACAAAGCAACACTTATCATTTCCTGCACATTTTTCACAGTGAGCTGCATTCTGACTATGAGTAATCTGTTAATCTGTTCTTTGCCTCACAATTCGTCAAAGTGACAGATTCATTCCATCCCTAATACATAATATCTTCATTTACTGTATGCCTTACTGGAACTTTCTTTTTTTCCTAGCACTAAGATTGAGAAAATCACAAGCATATTTGGAAAATGCCTTTTCCCTTCCTCCAAAATACTTCAGCAAGTCCATTTTGCCATGCACTGCACTTCTAATAGAGGCAGAGACCTCCTTAAAAGCTGAATAATTTAATTGTCCATAAGATCATAAAATGTACAAGTGCAACTGTGCAGGGAACACTTGGATCTACTCTTAAAGTCTTGCATCTTAAGGGGTGCTAGACTGGATTCAAGGAAAACAAAAGATATGTGAATTCTGCTTACTAAACAAGATATTTAGATAAGGTTAGGTGCTACTAGAGGTATGCACACTATAATCATGCTGACTAGTATTTGCTGAAAATCTGACCTGTTAATACTTTCTAGTTTTTCTTTCATTATCAAAGTTGAAATTATAACATTGTGCAGGTTATTAAAACCATACGCAGTCATCAACATCTAAAAATATGAATGACCTGAATTTGGAGGTTTGGCAGCATAGTAATTAATATATTTTGCTATTTGGTTGATGTTTTGTAGTTAAATAGACGAAATTGCTATCATAGCTTCTGTTAAATGGAAGGAACATATAATTTTGCTTAAAGACTCCACCTTTAGATCATTGCTGTGTTAAGTTGCTGGCTAGATTATAGTCTTGATATTCACTAGCAATATAAATGGCACTAGTATAGAAAACCAGTGTGTAACAACGGATATAAGTACTAGTTCTTTTTTCTTTGCTAGTTGCAATTCATTTATCAGAAGATCAGCAGTATAAATTGGAAGTAATTTGCCAAGGTGTGTCAAAATTCCTTTGTGTTACTCTAACCTTAGCAAGAAAATTCTAGTAACTATATTAGATACTCATGGATCAGTGAATCAAATAGATCTGCACATTTAATGAAGTGTCTGTTTGGTAGGATGTTCTTATTTTTTGGCATATTTTTAAAAATCAAATAAAATTTTTAAAAGAAATTATATTTTACTGTTCTACCAGTTCAGGAAGCACCTGAATCTAGTGACTAAGAAGTCTTGTTGCAATCAAAGTAATTCCTTTTTCCATAACCAGCCACCAATGGCATCTGACTGTTCTGTGCAGCTCCCAAAGCTCTCAGAGTTTTCAGAAGATGGGTTAGGACATTAGGTCCTGGCTTGTGGCTGGACCAAAGCAACCTGTCATCCATAAACACTGGAGGTGCCCTGGAAAAAGCCACATGGGTAAAGGGCCATTGCAACAGTTCAGGTGAGCACAGAGAGAGCAATTGTAACAGTCTGGGAACAGGGATCTTGTCATTTCAATCTGACATATATGAGAGATCTTTTACTGCATCTTCTCCATCTTGACATATAAGCACAGCCTCTGTTTGAATGGCCCAGGAATATCCAGGAAAAATGTGCGACCAATAAAATTATTCTTGGTAAGTCATGAAGCTAAAAAGAAAAAATTAAAAAAGGAAAAAACAAATAAAAACAAACAACAAACAAGATAGAGTACCTTACATTGACATGGATGTAACAGCATGTTTGAAAGTATTTGCAACGTTTTATATTTAAATCGTTACTGCATATGCTGCCACATTTCCATGTTCTTAGATTCCCATACGAGGGAAAGCCATTTTTTGATTGTTTTAACAAGCTTTAACATGTTAGCCACTTGGTTCTCCATAGTCTTTCTGCAGCTAAGCTTTTTAGCATCATGATTAAAAAATGTAACCTGTTCAATTAGATGGTTCCTGTGCCATTTGCTTCTTTTGTCATGTTCTTTTTCAAGCACATTATTGCCTGCCAAATGCAACAGTGCTAATTCAGATTAACGACTGGGAGATCTACTGCAAATTACTGTTTTGTGGGTAAGTAACTGAACAAGTAAAATAAAAACCAAAGTACATTCTGTGATACATTGTTCTTGTTTACTTATTTTGATGACTGTTGTGTAATTTTATACTACTTCAAAATGTAATATTGTCTGTTTTGCAGAAGTAATGGTGTTGTATGATCTTATAATGAATCATGAGAATAAATATGCTTCCTTGTTTAAAAAACTCAGTCTTTAATTGTGCTTCCTAACTAAGTTGCTTTGCTGTTCAAACCTTTGCATGGAAATACAAAGGCCACTTGTGCCTGAATTTCACACCCTGCATGAGGGAGAGGTTTTGGTGTGGAGCAAATAAATGCTATGGCTGCAATCCCTCTTTTATTGCATCATTTCTTTGGTGAGTTTAATTTTACAGAATCTCTCAATTGTGTAATACCTGCACCAGCTATCGGAAAGTTTAATTTTCATATGGGATGGATGAGAGTACTTGAATGGTCATCTCAAAGCTGAAGATACTTTTAATATTTGAAGGTTTACAGCAGATATGTTTTTATGCTGGAATCACTGGTATTATGCAAATTATGCAAATTTCAGGTACCATGATAATGGCAATATATATGGTAACTAAATATAAAGGCTCTAAAAAGAGACTTCTCTAGAAGAAAATTTCAAAGAAGGAGAAAGAAATAATTTATTCCCTAAAACCAGCAGAGCGGTCAGAATGCATAGAAAGAGGTGTTCATTATGTTTACAACTAACATACCTAAATTTTACCAGTCATCAAGTCTGAATATAATTAAAAGATACTTTTAGTTAAAGGAGCATTTCATGAAGTGCTGTGCATGCATATTGTTATAAAAATAAGAAAAATCACATTGTTGGATAAAGTAGCAACTGAGGATTTGGGTTCTGTTTTTTTCCTTAAGGTAAAAGCGACAACTTTTTTTTTTAAGCTATTGTCTTTCTCAAACACACCATTCTCCATATCAGTGAAATGTTTTGTGGTGACAAATCTCAAATCTATACCATTTACCAAAAAATGGATGAAAATGTTATTTATTTTCTTTGGGTCGATTGTGTTGTTTAGTTTTTTGGGGTTTTTTTTATTGTAGAGGAAAGAATAATGGTGACATCCCAAACAGTTTAACTTAACAAATGTACGTTACAATGACAAGACAACCTGCTGTAGACAGCTCATACCAAGCCCACATGAATGGAGGTCAGTAGCTTTTAATCATTTTTCAGAGTCTGTGGGCCTTATCAGCTGATTTTAGATAGAAGAAACTGAAAAAGAAACATCTTGGAAAAAATTAATTAAAAATTTGACACACACATTTGGCATGAAATTATTTAAGTAAAATATACTTCTTGTGAAAGGATACTCAATTAAATATTGAAATATTTGTGCCCTGCTTTAGTGCAGTTTCTGGGGAACAACTGTTTGAACAAGAGGAACAAATTTTATTTGGTAGTTTGGGAAGAGTTTAGCAGGATGCCAAGACAGGATCTAGTGAGGCAATGTTTATAAAGACAGGGTTTTTCTAATAAATTGAAAACTTCCTCTAAGGCAGAAAAGCCATCTTTTATCAGAAATAAATTTTCTGGACAGCATCTGTATAAGTTTATAAAAGTCCATTCATAAATCAGGTTCAAGTGATCTTTTTCAGAGAGCAGCTCTGCATATCACAGTTCAGTATGGCTGAAATTCTAAAACACTATCTTCCTTTAGTGAAACTTCCAAACCTTCTATGACACACAAATAGTTTGGAGGACAAAATCTTACTAAGTAGATGCTGATTATATAGCAGAATGAAGTCCTTGTACTGGAGGAAGAAGCAGCACAAAAAGTTACAGCCCCCTGTCTGCAGAGAAGAGAGCGATTCCTGAGTTCTGCCAGCAGCACATGAGCTGTAAGATTGCACAGCCAGGGCTGAAACAGCACACATCACCTTGCTCTCCTGGCTCTGCAGCCTCTGCACTCAGCTGTCTCCTTCCATTACCTGGTTCTCTGCCTGGCAGAGCAGCACCGGCTGGGGTGATTTGTATGGCAGCAGCAATATTCTTGGCAGACTTATGACCTTTACCGAGTGGAACCAATGGACAATGAGTCGAGCTGAGTCTTTTTATTGTCTGAATTTCCATTACCTTCAGAGCCTTTCTTTCCTGGCTTATCCTTTTATCTTATTATGGACAGAATCTACAGTTCTGGACAATAGCTTCCACATTGGTCTCTCTTCATTTCCCAGAAAATTTCACTACTACACTTCTAAAAATTACTCAAGACCTGTTCTTTACCCCTTCTAACAACAAACTATTTGTTCGTTCAGTAAATGCACCATGTAACTGTCTTTATACCACAGCATTTACACCCACACACCTAAGGGGGCTGTATTTCAAATATTCCATGTGTTCCCTAAAGACCTATAGTAGGCTTACAAAGTTTTAGACATTTTCTAGTTGCTTGTACAGGATTTGTTAAAATTGCCTTTAAAAACTGTTTAGGAACTAAGTTATGGAATTACCATTAATTTTATTTCCCCCTTATTTAGGTACATGTCTGCTGTGAAAAACATTACAGTTTTCCATTATAAATGAAAGGTAATGATGTGAATAATGGTATTCAAGTCACATCATTTCCAGTTTTTATATCATGATGCAAACTGACCTCATAATTTTGTCATCTTTTGTATTTACAGCCCAATAATGCTTTTCTGGCAGTTCAAAAGGGTTACTGAATTTATGAGACATTTGCAAGTCAGCTGTTTTATGAATACCACCTGCGTTTCTTGAAAATGTTTTCTATGGAAATATAACACTACTGTGTGTACTGGATTACAATAGCATAAGAACTATCTCATAAATTATACTATTTTGTTTCAAATTTTATTATATGGAAATACAAGTTTTCATTGTTGATCATATTAACTTGAGCTGATGAAATACTTTCTTTTTACAGATAATGGTGTTTACTTGTTTTTCACAGTATATAAAATGTACCAAGTATCAAATTACTTTAGCACATGCATAAAAATAACTTAATAAAACCTGACTTAACCAATGTATGGGCAAAAAGAAGAAAAACAATGTAGCTTGCACTAAAATATAGGCAATTATAATGTCATCAGAACTATAAAATCAAATTTGGAATAAAGAGTCCAAAGTTCTGTCTCAAAGTACCTCCTGCTGTACCCTGTGGACTGTAGTCAATTATCTCTGTCCACTTTATCCATTCAACAACTCTTAAGGAGATGGTTCCTTAGACAACCATCACCCAAGGCAGAGAGGTCTTCTAGACAAACCTAAGTGCCTTGATTTATATGTGAAAGGGAACAGGAATCCAGGTTTATTCTTTAACCCCAGTAATATATTGGAAATATATGGCTGTGTCTTGCAATAACTGATACATCTAGGTGAACTTGCACAGAAAGTTTCAGATTGTTCACTTAATATAATCAGAAGATTTTGTATTCATTAAAATATGGATAGCAAGTGAGACAAGTGGCTAAAAACATCTCTGTGAGGAGAAATACATATTATCCTGAACAACTGACTGATAGTGAGGTCCCATAAAACATTTCAGACTGTTGGTAAAATATAAAGAAGTTGTAACTGAAATGTTCTCTCCTCCTATCCCTGCCCCCCAACACACATACATCATCCAGTTAAAACTTGGACAAGCAAAATCCACATTAATGACACCAAGTGAAAGTGAAATAGGACTGCTTTTAAAAATTAGTACACCTCTTGTTCAGGCAGTTAAAAAATTGACAAAGTGATGTTGGGATTTCACAGGTATAAAGCAGGTCTGAAACAGGACAATTAATCTTGACTGTCTCAACAGTCTCAGTGTGATTAATTTTCCTTAGCCACCTTCTCCCCTTGTCACCTCACCTTATATTAAAGTCACAGGGATTTTGTTGCTGATTCCAAACAAAACAGATTAAGCTAAAAACCTGACAGACAAAATATGCTGTAGAGAGGATCCCTTTGCTCTATCCCGGAGTGTTGTAACCCCTTCTCCTAACTGGGCTATCTATTGAAAAAAAAACCAAACCAACCTTTCTTAATAAGTAGCATCAAAATCTTTTGGAAAAAATTGATTCCATGACACCTACAGTCACATATAGAATTCTAGTTCTAAGCCTTCAAAGGAGAGAGGGAGAAAGAAATAGATGAGAGTGTATGTGAGATGAGCACGATTTGCTGAATCACACATCAAAGCAGATGTAGGAGCAAGGCCTGTGTCAGATACTTTAAACACACAGTGGTACATCCGAAAACATGCAGAATTCAGTTTTGTGTTCCCAGACAGCTCAGACATACTGTAGACAATGACTAAAATGAACAATAAAGTCCTCTGAGAGGAGGTTGCAATTGAAAAGAGATTGAAGATTAAATCAAAGAGTGTCACATTTAATATTCAGAACACTCTAACTGAATCCTTACTGCCCGGGCTGTAAATGGAATCTTACTGTGGGCTGGAATGAGCAAGTGGGCTCATTTCTTTCTGACAGTGATGCTCCTGACTGACGGGCTGTGGAAAACAAAAATAATAGATTGTTTAGAAGTATCTCAGAGATCTGGTATGAGCATACACATTTGCAGCTTCTAATATTAGAATTTTACAGTCTTGTTTTCTTATCTGTGAAATTAAAAATGGATATTCTGGTCTCAGCTGTACAAAAGTACAACTTTAAAGATTATTTGTGTCTGGGTGGAAATACATATGAATTAAGGAGTCAATCACACAATTCTTTCTCTGCTGCCTGTGAGAGTGTTGGGACAGTCAGGAAACTTCAGAGATGGAGGGTGCTAAAGTCTTGTCTGACAGAGGAGTCTGGATTTAACATGTGTACAAAGCATGAGGAAGGAACTCTTGGTAGGATCTGCGCAGAATGAAACATTTTTAAGAGTAGAAAATATCAAGAGAGAGGTAAGAGAGCTAGCAGACCAGGTTAGAAGCAGCAATAACAGTAATTTTAGCAGTCTCAAATGAAGGCTACTGAAACACATATTATTCTGCATGGCACTGTTGGAACCCAGGGGGTTCCTATGATGCCTTTGGCCGACCCAAAACCTGGTCAGGAGGCTTTTCAGCCTTGCCAGAGGTGTCAGAGACCCTGGAATGATACTAAAAATACCTGTAACTCTGATTCTAACCCATGGAACAGGTTGTCAGCTTTGTATGAGGAATTTCAGGTCACAAAAACTTAGATAGTAAAATAGTAGTAGTTATAAGTAAAAAGAAGGTAATTTGAATGTATGTACAGGGGGGTTTAGGGCCCTGTACAGGGGGGTTGAAGATCTGTACAGGGGGGTCTGAGATACAAGATGGAGGATTTTTACACGTGGCATGTTATCTTCTGTTCTTCTTCATCACCTCCATCTTCTTGGTGATGCTGGCACTTTTGGATTGGTTTGACACAGATCTGGACATGGTAATGTGAGGGGCATAGATTGGTACTTAACTGTAAACATTTAATACGTAGTTTTTAGTATAAAATATTACAGCTCACCCGGGGCGGGCACAGTGTGTCTCTGGACGCGTTCTGTGTCAACCCTGGCAGAGCAGAGAAATCTCTCTTTGATAAGGACTTAATAAACTGCCTTGAGAACACCAACAAACGACTCCAGACTACTCCTTCAACAGCACGGGCCGGAAACCTGGACTTTCCTACATATTGCGGGGTCTCCTGGGGTTAAGGAGATCCCCGCATTTGTGACGTCCCAGGCTGGGCAGGAAGACCACAACAGGCACTTCAGCTTTGAAGCCTGGATTAAGCTGTTCATGAATAGCTAACAGTGGACTGTATGAATATTCATACAAAATACAATAATTTTCCAATCAAATCTTACCTACCCATTCTAAGTACACACCCCCAAAAAACTACATTTGGTTTATGGCATTAAAAAGAGTTATTTGCAAGAAAGCTCAATATTCATAAACTGATGTAAAAATTGAAGGATTCTAAAATCCACAAATATATTTTCTCCCAGAATCTATGTAGTTCTACCAGAAGAGACTCTCCCTGCCATTATCACACACCTGAGAAGCAGTTCTACAGAAGGAAATGCAAAAGAAGTGAAAAATGTAAGTGTACAATAACAATACTTGTACAGTTTAGTACATTCAATGCTTAAATAGTAAGAAGTATGAAATGAATTATTTTAAAATGAAAATTAATATAAAAATGAGTATGTCCTCATGGTTTCAGAAAATGGAAAGGGACGTTGTAAAATAGATGTTCAGGATGAATGACATCCTAATTACTACCAAATACAACTCACTGCCTGGTGGTGGAAAGTGCAATTCCCAGATGATAGCTGGTGGAAGACGAGGACAAGACAGAGAGTGAATTAGTCAGTCTATGAGCCAGAATATCTGTCTAAATAATTTGTAGTCTCATTTCATAGTAAAGAATACTCTGCCTCAGTTTTGCAGTTTGACTTGATGTGAACAGGTCCCTCCAGGGGTTGTCAAACTGAGCTCACAGTTGGCATAATTCTGGGTTTAAATAGCACTCCTCTTGTCTGTCACACTTCAATTCTGCCAGACCATTTCTGTGTTAAGTGTCTTTCTTTTCTGAAAACTCACAGAGGATGCCATAAGACCTTCCACGAATTAGGTTTGAACCTGGAAGCACTCTTTCAAATATTTTTCAGATCAAGACTTATGTGACTGAATTTATATTTAGGAAGTTGCTTGTGGAGCAAGGAATCTTTCTTCTCTGTGAGTGCTTATTAAGACACGTCTTACTGGTGGGCATAATTTGGATTCTGCTACTGCAACAATATATCACTATAATACCACTACAAGCTTCAGTGAGCAATTAGGAGAACCTTGCTTCTTTGCATTTCTGACTGAGAAAGTGGGACCACATGCAGTAAGATATCCTGAATTCTTGTATAGATCATTTTTCTCCAGAATGTTTGTGTTGTATCTGAATTGGTGTCTGAAGTATGGAAACTATTGTCCAAGAAGCTGAATGGGCCAATTCTCTGACAGGGCAAGAAAATCTTACAGGATCTTTAGAATAAAGCAAGGCATTTAAACAGAAATGTTTTGTAAGCTTTGCAAATTTTCTTGGATAATGTATATATGTACAGTTATAAACTTCACATTAAATTCTGCAATATCTAGGACTGTGTCTTTCACAGTATTGCAAATCTAGCATGAATTTTCATAGGCCTTAAGATTTAAGAAAACATTCAGCTAAGACATGGTCAAATAAAATATTTTAAAATATTTAGTTCTACATAATCATATTATTGAATTGAAACTGTGCCCCACACACATTTTACAAGGGTTTACAATTCTCCCTCAAAGTAGAAGTTTTTCATATTTATAACTGAGGCTATGCTGGGTAATGTATAATATTCAAAGTGATTTTATTCCTTTTTGGCTGTCACAGTTTACAGCAGCAGCTAAACCACTTACATTTCAACATTTTCTCCTGAGAGCATATATTCAGTTCTTGGTAAACTATCTTAGAATATAAATCCACAATTTTAGTATATCTGTTTTGTAGTTATTTAAGGACTTCTGTTCTAAATGCAAGTCAGTAATATGATTGATCTATTTGCCTTTGCATTCACAAGGGCTTCTCAGAGTCATTAAAGTCAGTAACATGACACTGTTCAATGACTGGAAATCAGACTAAAAATGGTTAAGTGATGAAAAAAATTAAACTCACTTCGAATGTAGTTTATATATAGAATATTACTTTGATACATAAATTCATTATCTAACCTGATTATACCCTGCCTGCCTTGCAAAACATCAAAGGTATTTCAAAATTAAAGATACACAAAAATCTGCCTTCTGGTGGTGCTGTTGCCATAGATACCACCTAAAGGACACAAAAATAAAATGAAGAAAAAATTGTAAGAAAATACTTCTTATTTATCTTTGAAAAACATAAGAGAAAGCAATCGATACTACTGATTTAAAGAATCAGAAAGTTACAACCTGGAAACACATGTAAGCATGAAAGTTTAATCATGACAAGAATTTCAAGCTGTTCTTAATTTCTCAAATTCCAATATGAGGTTTATTTCTATTTCTTTCTTATATACTGCGTTGCTAAAAGCATTTACCTATGCAACTGGAAGATGGTTACAGATCTATACCTATATATACATATCTCTAAAAACTTTTCTGCAGTTTGTGCATCTGTTTTTGGAAGGATTGAGCATTTGAAAATTCTCTTAAATGACGGTGGTACTAAACAAATCTGCTTTTATTCTACACGTATCTTTTTTATATGATAAATATATATAAAGAATAAATATATATATAAGAAACACATAATAACAACTGGAAGCTGAAGAAATGATGAGTTTACTAGTCTGGGGGATGAAGGGATTGAGATCCTTCTCCTGTGGAGAAGGATTGGGAGTATTGGCGGATGAAGACCTAGACATGAGCTGTCAGACCAGAATGCCAGTTGTATCCTGGGCTGTATTTAAAGGAAGCATTGGCAGCAGGCTCAGGGAGGGAATTCTGCCCCTCTGAGACGCCACCTGGGGTACTGTGTCCAGCTCTGGGGTCCTCAGCACAGGAAAGACTTGGACCTGCTGGAGCTAGTCCAGAGCAGGGCTGCAAAAATTATCAGAGCACTGGAAGACCTCCCCTATGGAGACAGGCTGAGAGAGTTGGGGCTTTCAGTATGGAGAAAAGAAGGTTCTGGGAAGTTCTTACTGCAGCCAGTCAGTACCTAAAGGAGGCTTCACAAGAAAGATGGGGACAGAGTTTTTAGCAGTTTTTAGGATAAAGGGAAACAATTTTAAACTAAAAGAGGGTAGATTTTGACCAGATGTTAGGAAGAACTTTTTTACAATATGGATGGTGAGGCATTGGAACAGGTTGCCCAGAAAAGCTGTGACTGCCCATCCCTACAGATGTTCAAGGCCAGGTTGGATGGGGACCTGAGCAACAGGGTTTACTGGAAGGTGTCCTTGCCCAGTGATAGAAGTGATGGATTAGATGACCTTTAAAGGTCCCTTCCAAACCAAAGTATTCTATAATTCCATGATTTTAGGTCTTATGAAAAGAGAATGCATGACTAAAGACTTTTTCATTTCAGCTAGCCATTTGAATACTGGCACAGCATCGCTACCCTCAAGTCTTCTGAAACACTGCAAGCATATCAAACTATGCTGACATTTAATATCAGCATACCAAAAATTCCCCCAACTGCTTTTTTAAAAGCTTCTGTGTTAAACAAATGTGGGGTGATTAAATAATCACCTCCATTAACAAATGTTAACATCCTTTTTAGATACCAAAAGTCTGCAAAGTGAATTATTAGCCTCACACAGGCACTCTGCATTTTTCCAAATGTTGGAACAGAATTACATTAAGTAGTGTTAAACACACAAGTCCATACTCAAAAAACTTGCATCATATCTATGAATAGCTGCTGCTCTGGCTGATAGCCAGTATGAATTGAAACAGGAGATTTTGGGTACTGACCAACACTGTATTGGTACTGTGTTGCTCTCCATAAAGGCTGAGGCAAATGGCTATAGAAGACCTGGAAAGCTGAATTTCTTTGTTTTTGTGAGGGACTAAGTGGTTAGTCTTTATCTGAGAAAGATTAGGTTTCTTTCATAAGTTATCCCTCCTTGGAAATGAGGTTCTTGTATTTAATCTTAAACCCTCAATGTCCACTTTGCAAAATGCAGAGAAGTAACGTGACAAGGCTGACTTCAGTCAGCTGAATGAAATGTAAAGAACTCTTTCAAAGACAAAATCTTGCCTTTTACAGTTGAATTATGTAGAGAAAGACAGCCATAAAGGGCTGTTATGAAAAACTACAACTACACTAAATTGCAACTTAGATTACCAACCTATTATATCTAAAAACTATTTTAGATTGAAGCTACAGAAGTTGATCAAGGCATTAGGATCAAAGAATAGACTTTGCAGCCATGTGCTTCACTGAATAGTGCAGCAGTACATTTTACTTTAAAAGTTCATTTTGTTTTAGTAATGTAATTTGTATTAACCAAATCTGACATGTCTAAATATTCTTATCAATTTCCTTATAATTAAACTAGTAAAAAAATAATGAGACTGCTATTCTCTATATTTGAGTTCCATTTGTCTGGTCTTGCAGATTTGTACCATGTTTGAGCCTATTTATTGAGTATGGAGAAAACACACAGGAAATCTTAAATTAACAAAATGTGTAATGGAGATGTATATCCAATAGTTAATAGCAACTAATGTTTCTCTGATGTCCTGCAAAATATTACTCTGTAAATCAAGTTCTTATTTGTACATTACCCACTTATCAACATGTTTCTTCTCATTTGAAACCTTCATTTAACAGGGTCCTCCAAAGTTCCAGCACTGTGTTGATCATCCACTATGGAAAGTTGCTGCTAGAGGCCTCTGTTTGGACCCTGTAGAACCCTGAAGGTAATTTGCACCTAACATTTTAGAGCATTTACTCTGCAATAATTGATATTGGGGCAACACAGCTGTGTTTACTCTTCTAATGTTGGATTTGCCTCAGAGTTGTGCTTAAGCCACATTCATTGTTTATTATCACTTCAACTGTAATAAAATAACAGCTATATTGCTGACATATAAATGGAGTATGAGGTTATCTAGTTTTACAGCAGCTCCTGCTAGTACTTTTATATAGTTCCTGAAATGTTATTCTGTGCCTTCATACATTCAATACTTTTTGGTGGACTGCAACAAATACTCTGCTTCTTATAGCAGTACTGTCACATAGTGCAGCTGTATGTGATTCTGTACTACTTTGTACCAGGACAAATAATGATACAAGGTGTAAAATACATAATGATCACATTCTAAGTGCTCAGAACTACTGCAGCTTTTTGCTGCTTTCTCCTGCTTCAGTTCCTTAAACATTTAGCTTTTCAGTAATGAGACTTTATCATTTTAAGAAGCAATTATTTTCCATTACTCACACTGTAATGCAGCTGCTGAGTGGTATATCTGGGTTTCAATCATTTTGGAACTAGTTTTAAGTACTATATCACACGCCTGCAGCTTGTCAGCCACTATTGTGACAGACTGTGCAGCCTACATGATTATTCAGGATTCTAGGAATGGAAGAGATTTGCTCTTTATCCATGGTGGCACTAGAGAACATGCTGGAAGTGTGTGTGTCCTGGTTAAATGTGTTACTTGATAAGTTCTAAGAGCTTTGGTAATACCTTAAATTTCAATTCTACTCAAAGAAAATTTAATATTCAAGACCCCTGAGAAAATACTGTGGGTTTAGACTTACTGGTGGGAAACAAGAGTTCCAGGTTGCTGTATCACCATCACTGCTTATACCTGTGTTGACATTGCAGCAATCGATCTGTGAGGTGCTCAGCCCATGGAAGATCCTAGCATCTCGTAATTCTTCATTTTGTTGTCTCCTCATGCTGGCCATCATCTGTAGTTCAGATGAACTCAGTCTATTTGACTGGTACTTTTTCCTGTCATACTCCTGTGAAATAAAATGGAAAAGTCAACAATATAGACAGGATCACTGAACAGAATAGATGAATGAAACCCAGAGAGACCTTGGAGAATCTCTCAGAGAATCTTCAAGAAGCTTCAATACTGAAAGGGAAACAAAATGTTTACTAGAAAAAAAATTAGTTAACAGATTTCTGTTCAGCTATGAGGATCAAGCATATTTATACGCAATTACAGGAAGGAAGAACACCACAAGCACTGTAATGAACGGCAGTTTTGATCGAGGGTGTTAGGTGAAGTTGCTGTTCCACTGCAATTAAAACAGAAGATAAAAGCAGGCTTTAAGAAGTTCAAAAATCCATCAGCTCTTAAATGCCCATCTTGAATTAAAGCCAACCCCACAGTTATCACAGTATCATCAACACCATCAATGTAACAGTTACTGTTCAAGCATAGCATAAAATTTCTCTGGAAAGCCATGTCAACACTAAATTTCGAAGGTTATTCTGGCAGCTTGCTAGTGTATGAATTTTCAACTAAACTTCTATGTCTGTTCACTTTTCTTCAAATCCACTGCTGGAATTATTGATGTAACTCTAATTGTTATACCAAACTTGATCCACAGGCCTAAAGCTGCAAACACATACTAAGCATTTTGCAGCTGGTACTTAAGCCTTTCTCAAAACCTTAAGATACAGTTGAAAGTCACCCAACCTGCTGTTCTCACTATCTTTGTTTAAAGAATTCCTTCTTTAAGAAAAGCTTTTTCCCTTTTGAAAGGGTCCACATAGACAGGTCCTTAAGAAAGACCAAGTCTAATACTTGAAATCTTTAGTTTTGGTTCTAAATATAAGTAGAAAACATTTCTGCTTGAAAAGTGACTCCAGGCAGTGACCAGGACTTGAATGGATTTAGATCACTGGAATATTGGGTAGTGGGCTGTGAGACACTGTGTAACAGTATCCCAAAGAGGGACAGAGCTTTGAGTCTAGTGAAGAGAATGGAGCTTTTAGATCCTTTGAGGGAGGATCTCTCAGTGAGAAGGCACCGGGTAACAGAAGACCTCAAGAACACACAGAGGTCAGCAGTACAAGTGACAAGAACACTGACAACTTTTCCTGCTGTGAAATGCTGTGTGTAATGTTCTAGTGTGTCTTTGAGGGGTACAGAAGTCACCTAACCACCAGAATTCATGATGAAATTTAAACTCCTTTGTTTTCTCCCTATGTATGTAACATACAAGGTACAAAAAGATGACAGCAAATACAAAGATGACAGAAGCAGTTGTCACAGCAACCATTCCTTTTTTACCCCTGGCTAATGAGGTCCAAGCTTAATTCCTGAATATTGTGATTACTACTACCATTTTTAATCCTAAAATAATATGAGATGTTTTCTCTAGACTCTTTCTGAATGCCTGTTACTAGCTCAGTTACTATTAGTCATCTGTTCACCTCATCCAAAGCTCTCTTTGTTATGCTTGGGGAGCCTGCTTTGCTCTGATGTATCAGTATTCTACCAGATCTGCAGCTGCTATAACTTTTATTGATCTTACTGAACATGCTGATTTCCTGTTAATTTTCCTACATATCAACCTTCTGCAGTTATTTGATTATTATAAGAGAAGCTTTGGCTTATCTTTCTTCCTTCATATAATTGGTATGCAGTCATTAAACTGACAGAATGAACCGCTGCTCTGCAGAATAAAAGCACTAACTATTGAAAGAATTTTTTCCTCATTCCCTTTTTAATAAAAGCACAAAAAATTGCCCAAACTTATTTGTCTTTTCCTTTACATCTATGAAGAAAGATGCACAGATTTTTGGAATCATTACAGCATAATTCTAAACATCTCCTGTTTCCCCAGCCCTTCCCCAGCTTATTTCAAATTGTCATTCTATTTTCTTTTCCTGTGATGGTCTCACTCTGAAAATACCACTCTCAGGAAGGAGGAGAGATGCTATGACCATTTTCTGTGTTAAACATCCCTTACAATAAACTAATGAAGGCCTTACAATAAACTAATGAAGGAGAAATAGTTTGGAATACTTATTCTTCAACTTCAGATGACTACTTATCAAAAAGCCTCTTCAAAAATTTTATATTGTCTTTGTTGTTTTTCAAAGAGAGAATTTGAAAACTGAATTTGAAATTAATTTAACTTTGTAGTTTTGCAATACTCGTAAATTTGTCTAAAATTAATATTTCATTTAGTAATTAAAAGCTTATCTTGTCTATTTGCATATCCTTCCCTTACAATAAAGTATGTTTATTAAGTACTTAAAACTTTTTCTAGATTGATAAAACCTGTTGTTTAAAGGATTTTTTAAATATATAATGACATTTGCATTCTTCTAGGTTGAAATTATTCATTCAGAATTGTTGGACTGTAGTTATACATGTGGAAAAGTTTAGTTACCAGCTATCTACATGCTTGCAATATTACCCAGGGGGCTATACTTATTTCTTAATTAAAAATATTTGAACTTAATAATAGAGAACTCTATTAAAACATGAATAAAACATTGCAAGAAACCAGGTCCTTAAAGCAAATTAAGCAGCAGGCAAGTCAGTTGAAGAAGACTTGGTTAAGCACTTTTTTCCTTTACTAGTCCTCTGTATGAGCACAAAAAGAAGTGTCAAAGAACTCCAAGGAAGAACTTTCGTAAAATTTTAAGACTTGATCAAATCAAGTATAAGACCTAGATCTGCCAGATACGTTAATCTTATGTTTTGTAGCAATAAAATGAAGTCTGTAGCTAATGAGTTTCTGTACAATAATAATAGGATTTGTTCTTGAAAATAATACTTAAAGCAACAAATCACATGTGCAATACATTTACAGCTACAAGTGCAGTATGGTAATAAGCTTATTGTCTAAATTAGTAATCAACTATTGCAATCCACCTGAGAGTCTACATTTAGCTGTGTTCTACACGACAAAGTTGATGACTGCATTAAACACTGAAAATATCTTTAAGGAAAGTAATACATGCATAATTTCATTTATTATGGACAAAAAGGTTACAGTTATGATAAGCAATAAGAGTACTTGAATTCTAAGCAGAACAATTTTCTAAAGCTTGAAAGTATCAGGAAACAAGGAATATATTTAACTGCAAAGATCTGCCAGACAAAAGGAAAAATTAAATTCCTAAAAGCTATAATGAGAGGGTAAGGGGATGTGAAATACAAACAATTTTTATCATACACATTCACTGCATATTACTATCTCTAAGAAAAATAGAATTAGATTAGTGGTATCACTGGGGCTTTTTTCTATCACTGAAAATTATGGAAACATTATCTTCTTTCCAAATAGAAATGAATACAAGCTTTGCTTTCTTCCACATTTTCTACATCACTAGAGGTAATTCTAATGTCTTCTCCAGATTATAAATACATAGGACATATGCTGCTACTAATAGCATTTTCTTTGCTTTTTAGATTTTTTTTTTCTTTTTTATAATCTTTAAAAACACCAGCCACTGACATTTCTCATCATAATAAAGTCTCAGCACTGTTTCTGATTTTCACTTGCACTATTGTGTTCCATTCCTCTCACTTCCCCCAGTCTCTTTCCTTCCCAAAGGCATCCAATCTCCACAACCTTCATGGAAAAGGATGTTCTGTTTTTATAAGGAAAAGTGCAGGGTCTTCACCAATTCAATAAACTACTTGCAGGTTACAGGAAGAGATTTCCAGAATCCCCAGTTTGAGAGAAAACCTCACAGCACTAAGAGACACACAAACCCCAGCCCCTGCACCAGTACTAAGAGAGACTCATTTCACCAAAAGCCCTGAGGCATCTGTGGCAGGGCAGGAGGAGCATTTCCCCATCAAGGACACACAGAGAAGCTGAACACGCTTTCCTAGCCGCTATTCTTTAACCTGGTGCCCGATTCCGACTGCTCCTCCCAGCTCCGTGCCTGGGTTTCCACACCCACGGTTCCCTGCAGGGCTGTCCACGCTGAGCAGCCGCAGCACCCCGGGCAGGCAGAGGAGCCTTTCAGAGGGATGGCCCTGCCCCAGCAGCAGCAGCAGCAGCAGCAGCAGCCATGTCCCATGGTAGTCATCGCCCCTGCTTCCCTTTGCGAAAGGCTGTCAAATCAGGCAACTAAAATTAACTGTATCAACAGGTCACAGAAATGCTACAGCCGAAATTCCCCCAGCAGAATCACAGCACGCTCCCTTTCCTAGAGCAGATGAGACAAACTACAAGGAAACAAAAATTAGAGATGTCCATTTCCTTCATGTAAATGAGATACAGATCATAGTCCAAGACATTAAAGTAGATTTTTTTTTCCAAACAACACATAACTACTTCATAGACCCCCCTCCAAAAGAGAAGAATCTTTTCTTTTGGTCCCCAGAGGTGTGAAATACCTGGGGACCCGAGATCTAAGAAATTCAAGATATATCCAAGATATTAGAAAACAACCCCCATGTTTACAATAACGATCTGCAGTAATTAAATTCAACATCCCTGGGTAAAATTAGCCAAAAAAAATCACAAAAGAGCAATCCTGGGACTACCATAAAACTCCTAGACCTGTAAAAGAGACACCTCCAAAGGAATATGATACACAGTAGGAAATGGAACAGGTAAGAATATACATAAAAAAAAAATTCACTGTTTTTTTATAACAAACAGAAGAATAAGAAAGCACCAGCAATGAGACAATGCATTTAAAAAAAAAATGAAGTTAAATATTTTTTTTGCACAAATAGCAGTTAAAGTTTGAAATTCACAATGTCACAAGGCAAAGGCCATATAGATGCAAAAAGCAAAGAGACAAATCTGTGGAAAAAAATTCCACCCCCAATTATTCACTACAGACACCACCTTTCCTGAAGAAATGGCTGAGTTAAGGACTGCTGGAAGGAAGCCTGCAGTGCCCTGCTGCTGAGGCACCCTCAGGTGCTTTCCTGTCCTTGCCCTCTTACTCTCTCCAGCCACCTATGCTGACTGCTGGACAGAAGCTGCTGGCTCTCAATCACATAATTTATCATTGCTCAGGGCTGACACAGAGAGACCATGAACTACCCAAATCAACACTCCTGTGCTCATTCCTTAATACAGCAATTTAAAATCAGCCAATTTTTCTCTGTAACGTTTCAGCCCCAAACTATTTCCTAACTCATATATTTCCAAAATGTGAGTTGCTCAATGACACATCTTTTTATCTACAAACCTTTGTGATTTTTGTTGAAGTATTATTTTGTATGCCACAAACCCCTACAAAATCAACTTTCAAGAGACTGAGCACAGTAAATGCTGTTATGATGAAGCCAGAATATATCTGAAAGAAAGATGTACTATTAATCACTTCATGCCAATGGTTATATCTAATATAGCTTCTCTATACAATCTAGTAATTTAATTTTAAAGTAAAATTCACTTATACCAGTCTGTGCTGTCAGACATGAATTTTCTTTTGGGACTTGCTTGAGAAATGTTTTACTGACAGATCTTTCTAATTGATCTGAACCTCCTTCATATCTTTCAGTTTTTTCAGATACATTTCTAATTATGCTAAAGGATTTGGATTTACTTTGAACTGGAGAAAGAGAAAGCATAGGCTTTAAACTTCTCTGAAAGCTAATAGATTCTGTTTCTCTCATGGTGGAGCTCTGTGGTTTTGATAAGATGGCCTCTTCAAAGTGATATTTGCTGTGTTCCTTATTCTTCCAGTATTCATTTCTCTGTGACATCTCATTTAACGGGATCTCTTTAAAAACTGCTGAATCAGATGTTCCTTGTCTACTGTGGCTGTTTTCAATGTTCTCAGTACCCTGGATGAGTTCACTGTTGTCATCCTAAATTTAGAAAACAAAGCAAGAGTGGTTGGTTTCCTGTCATCATTATTGTCCTGGAGTGACTTTGTGATGCTTGTATCCCCAAATCGTGTGACTGTTTGTGCTGAATGTTGAGTTCTGTATCTTTAAGACGGGCTCTGAGAGTGAAGGGGGAGAAAAGGAAATGTGAAATTTTGTTATCAGAACACTGTACCTACTCCCCTGCATTCTTCGGCGGGACAGTGCTTCGGCAGTCGGACGGAGAGCTCTCTCTTTTTTTTTGCTTTTAGTTAGTTAGCTAGCTGAGGCAGAAATTCCCTGGATTGTGGTTCTGTTCTTTTCCTTGGAACTGTTTTTGAACCTCCCCTGGACTGAAAACCCAGAAGAGGACCGGGAGTCCCCACCTGTGGCCCACCGGGGCCTGGCCCAGGCCACAACACTTTCCAGAGCTGAAGGGACTGAGCAACCTATGAGAGGGACTGTTCTCAATTTTGTCATCTCCTCAGAGCAGTGAGACAATTTGTTGTTTTAATATTGTTCATACTGTGCTGGGGAGTGCTTTGACTGTAGAATAAACAGCTTTTTCCCACTTCTCTCTAAGGAAATTCTTTTCCCGGACCTGTTGGGGGGGAAGGGGCCACTTGAATTGGCTTTCCAGGAGGAACCACATTAGTGGTTGTCTCCCAAATTTTGCCCAAACCAGGACAAATACAATTATACAATTAAGTTTTCCATAACCTCAACACTTCAAAATCTCTCTCTAATCTCTGGCTCCTGAAATTTACAAGGATTCTGAAAAACAGTTGCTTTTCCTTGCAAATACACTAACTATACCATAAACATATTCTTATATCTGAAGCTGATTACTCTTTTCAAAATGTCAGGGCAGATTTTGAATACTGGTAACTTCTGAAACCTGCATCTTACCTGAAAAATCATAATTTTAATAGAATTTATTACAACTGTAAACCAAAACTAGGCAATGAGTCCATGACAATGATGTATTTCCATTGAATTATTAACAATATTCCATATTTTCACACTTCAACTCAAATGTAGAAGAAATAACTCCTGCTGAGATCATTTTTTTCTGCTCTGGTGATCATATGGTACTGGATATTATATTCATTACCATTTGAATAAAATCTAAGAATTTTAGAGGTTAGTTTATTAACCTTATATCCATGTTTCTAACAACGTCTCTGCAAAATATCCCATGAATCAAGTGTATGATGTTCACTCATACCCTATCTCAACAACAATCAGCAGGACTGAACAGATGGAAAGGGAAATAATGGAGGAGTGCATTTAGTGTTTGCCTCAGTGTTCTTATTCTCAAGAGAGGATGAGAGTGGCCTCATCCTCACCTTGTGCTGCTGCCCCTCTGCCATATGTTCTCACACAGGATGTAAGGCAGCATCACCTGCAGTGTACCGCTCACAGCTGAGGTGCAATCTTGCTGCCCATGAAACTGATCCAAGATTATTACTGACTTCAGTGAGTCCAGGATTACACAGCATGAAATGTATGTTCAAGAAGATAATCCCTCAATTTTATTAATGGTACACATTTTGGAAATTTATAGTTTTATTCCCTCAGCTATTTGTAAAACTGTAAAATTCAGTCCATCTTGCTATTATACAACTCAGTTACATTTTTATTTCTCTGCTGTGAGCTACAGATTCAAATGCTAAGAAACAGATTTTATAGTTAAAAGTGAAATATACTAGTAGGTTCATAAAGTCAGGAACTTAGCAGTTACTGTAACAACATAATGAAATTATTGCATACACTGACAATTCAGCAAATTTCTATACAGTATCAGATGATACTATATAGATATACTGAAAAATTGTTTGTTTTCTTTCATTAATTTCATTGCTGTAAGATTTCTGCATTGCAAAAGAATTAAAGTTGGTGATACTCAGACAGGATATGCAGCAGAAATACCAATAATGAAGAGATGTTCAAAAGCTGGAATTTTGTAATTCACTTTTAACAATGTCAATGAGCAAAACCAGTCTCCATTTGCTGTTTTTAAGGACACAATGAAGTCTTATTTACTGAAGTCTTGAGCAACCATAAAGGACCGGGATCTTACTCAAATCTATGATGCAGGCTTTCCTAAAATCCTTTTTCTAGTAATGATGCACAGTTCTGGCATCTCTCTGTTAGCACAGGGGCTGACAGAGTTACACAGGGTACACCTGCACTGAGTCCTGTATCTGGTTAGACACAGCAGCCTGACAGAGACAAATCTACCTGTTGGTATATGGGGAAAAGATGATTTATCCTCTCTGTCTGGCTTGAAGACAGAATTTCATCCTAGGAGTTTTAGGATGAGGACTGCTTTATCAAGAGTTACATGTACAAAGTCGCCTACCTCCTCACTGCTGTCAGTTCCTTCAAAGCTATCTTCAGTTTCGGTGTTCTCATGGTCTCTGTTACTGTCTAGCTCCAATTCCAATGGGAAAATGTAACTTTCTGGTGATATATTTGGAGATTTTCCATAAGGAGCTGATCGAGGTTTTGATGAAAATGTGAAAATCTCTTTCTTCTTCCTGTGATCAGGAATGACCTGATGATCACCTGTTTCCCTGCTGTGATGGTCAACAGAGGCATTCTGGGCTGAGGGCGAATTAGAGCAGGCTGAAGTTCCAGTAGCTCCAAAGTTCTCCTTCCTATCCAACTGAATAATCTCAGTTAGCCTCTCTGGAAACGCTAATTTATCTGAAACATATAATTTCAATGCCGAATATGTAAATTGTGAGCTACTCTCATCATTCTCATTTTCTCAGAAAGCTAAACAGCAAAGTAAGTTTTTCAAATACAGAAATATTTTGCCAATCAGAGAAGAATAAGAGTGATGAGGATGCAATGAAAAAGATCAGGTTGCTTTCAGAGTGCAACAAGGTAATAAAAAAATTTCTAAAGAGAGCCAAAAAGTGTACAGACTTTGGTACAGGATACACAAATCTGCCATTTGCAAATCTGAAACTGTTTAGCCATCAAGATTTGAAACCCACAACTGAAATTATTCTAGGAAGACATGATATTATTAAATATGGTAATTGATCTTTTTCTATAGGCATTTTTTGCATCTGACATTTAAAAAATAACCACACATTGGTGAAAAGTTCATTACATTACAGTCTGCTCCTTCTTTATTGATGAAATTCCACACTTTTACATTCAGAACTCACGATTTAAATCTCAATTTCAAACTACTGTTCTGATAAAAAAGTGTGAAATGAAGAACATATAAAGGTGTCTATTTCACCAGGTTTCCCTGAATACAGCCACAATTCATCTGACATATTTAAAACAAACAATAAACTACAGAAATTAATTTAAAGATTGAGTGCACCAGATACACATGAAAAGACCATTTTTATATTTTTGCTGTTAACTTATATTTTACTGTTTGGAATGATGGTATAGAAAAAAATGTCAATTTGATTGATTACAACCAATCTCAAATAGCATCTAAGAAAAGGAGAATTGCTCAAGTATGCAATACTTCCTTATCTTGATTAAAGGTAGTGTGGTGTGGATTATTCACTAGATATTGAAACTTTCCAGCTCCATAAAACAAAGTTACCATCAACCATATTAAAAAAACTCAATGAAAAATACTAAAAACGTAATAATAAAGTAGCATTGCAATAATAAAATGCTTGACACCACAGAATACAGTAAGTTTAGGGGGTATTTTGTGCTTTACTGTGCTGTTTTACTTCTAGTTTTGTTAGAATTACCACTTTGGACACATTCAGCAGCTTGGGAAAGGGTGGGGTGGGAGGAAGTCTATGTCATCATAAATGAAGACAAAAAGAAAGAAGAATGAGGTTCCAGGAAAACCAACTGTCTTACTGGGTTGCTGTGATTTTTCCAATTTACTGACGGCAGCTAGTAAAGCTACCAAACTCCAGTTAATATGCAGGAACCAGTGAAAACTCAGCACTTGTCATGTCTTGTATGACCATGGCTTGCATCTTCTTGTTCCTGAAAATACCATTTATCAATCTCTTCATTAAGACAATCTTTAATAAGAACGCCAAAGGCTTTTCAAGTAAACTCTTGTTATATCAGGAAACCATTCTGGTTTAAAACAATGCAGTAGATTGTGTTTTAATTATTATAAGCCTTGAAAGCTGAACATGCAAGTGATTCCATTTATTTTATAAATATTTTGGACTAGTTTTTCCAAGAGCATAAAGAAATGAGTGAAACTACTCAAAACTTTAAGGAAACACCCTTCATTGAGTAAACCAAATGACTTTTAGTTCTGATCTATAACTACAGGTTCTTCAAAGGAGGATATTGGAGCAGAATTCTCCAGTCTGCTATCATTCAAGACTGTGTCACACTCCTCAGATAACATATTTTTCATAGGGAATTGGAATTACATGTGAAGGATGGCACACGAATAAAACAACTGAAATCATAAGAGAAAACAGTAGTGAATGTTTCACAGATTTTATGGTTTCACTGTACTTTAGTATCTGTATAAGCTACCTTTATTAAGGAACCATTTCACCTATAAAAATGAAATGAGAAGAGGGATCTTTTCAGAGCTTTTCAAGTGAGGCTGAACACAGCATTTGGATTTTCAAGAACAAAGACTCAGAAACTGTTTTTTTCCAAACTGATTCTGTGACCTAACATGATTTAAAAACTCTGTCACACTAAATCAGTACTTTCAATTACTCAGTTATTTATCCTGTAGGAACCTGGCCCACCAAGACTGAGATTGTTTTGAAAGTCTTTGGCCCTGGAGATGTTGCCTTCTTCACAACTCCGGAAAGTACAATATTACTTATCCCCAAACTTCAACTGAATGTAAAGTATTTTTTCCTCAGCTGTTTTGGATGCTAAGTCTAAAATTATGTTTACCCTTTTTCCTAAGGCAAAGATATTAAAATTTTTATTTACTGCATTTTTCAAAACAAACAAGAAATCTTCAAAAGTTATCCTGCCAAGAAACTTTTTGTACTATTTCTTATCTCAGCACTTTGCAGTCTTCTTTCCAGTCTGGCACCCACCCTTCCAATTTAATCTAGACACATTTTATTAGGTTTCCCTCTCAGTGTTTTGACTAACTCCAAACTACATAACATACACTCCTTCAGTATTCAGAAGGTCTTTTCCCCATCATAAAATTAGATTTGACGTCTCATGCTGCCTTTGTGGTTTACAAATATGCACTGACAGCTCAGACCACTGTAAAGAGCCCTCTAGGGTATGGTTATACACTTAGTGTACAACCCACTTCAGGAGAATTCACTAATTCTTATGCACATAGAACTGGGAAAGAGTAGAGAGGAGTAGCTTAATTTTTTTGTCTACTCAGTAGGAACCCTCTTCCCACACTGCAATCTCACATGTTCTATTCTCATTCTAGAATAACTTTCCAATGCGGTTGTTGCTGTTTAATTTGTAAAGGGAATTACAGATAAAATTATGTAATGAACTCTGAAGGAAACAATGTGATAAATCACTTGTTAAGATTTTAAGTAAATTTTGAATGAAGTATCAAAACATGGAAAAGAAATCTTAGAGTAGCAGTTTTTGTCAAGTGTTTAGAGAACATGAGGCAATTAGAGCCTTAAACTCCTGACGTCTACTCCTTGGCTCTGCCTCAGACATCCAAAAATTTCTTACACTTTAGTCACCATTATAATGTCTTGCCCAGACCAAAAGAAGGTCAGAAATATAAAGAACTACCTTAAAATGATTAATATCTATATAATATTAGCTTGAATATTCTGCCTTTTTAGTCTAAGCCACCCTGTAAAAAACTACAATAATTTCTAGAGTTGTTGAAGAAATATACCTGAGTCAGGAATAAGTCAAACCCCAACATGCATTTGCATAGCACAGTACATATTCTTAATGAAATATCCAGGGGGAAGACAGAAAAGTCTGTATGATTTGAACATGGCATTTTATGCTGGTTACAGAGTTCAGCAGCTTCTGTAACCTGTAGTCAGTGTAGCACTTTTTCAATAGTCCACAAGTGAAGAATACAGGGAGTTTTGGACCAAACTAAATCCCATTACCTCTCCAACAAAAACTATACTAGAATTTCTTTTTAACTCATAATTTCCATGTCAATTGTAATGAATAATTTGGAGTACATTCTGAGTAAAATATGCAAACTTCTATGTAATCACAACATTGCAGCAAACAACATAAATGCAAGAATGATCACCTTAACATCTAATTAGCTCTTCTACACAGACTTATGCTAAATCTCCTAATTGCAGCCTAACATTATAATGAAGGTTTCAGAATTGAGTAAATAAGATTAGCATAAACAATGTTCTCTCATTTTATTGATTCTCTCAGGTCAAGTTTATACCACTCTGGAAGAAGTCCAGAACAAAGCCTAGAAGTGGACTTTCCTGATGAAGAAGTTTTGTATAGGAAATTCTTCAGAAAAAGGTAAATCCAGTACTAATGGATAAAGAAATCATTAAGTCATCTGCATAAAATTAGGCACCTTCATGTATTGAAAAGAAACTAAAATCTGCAGACTGAGCATGACAACAGTGACAAAGCAATGAAAATACAGGGAAAAAGTTTGTAGAACTGCACCTTACAAACTCACGTAACACACTTATCTGCCTGTACACACAATTAAGATTAGAAAGAAACAGCTTTAATTCTTTCAAACACAAACAGCAAAAGAGCAGAGTTTACACACAGCTTACTTCCTCAGCTCTCTGCCTCTGAATTTATGAGAAAGCATTTAGACAGGCCAGTCTACTGCCCTAGGCTGTATTTTCATATCACTTATATTTACATAAAATAACAAGTGTTGATTAATTTTTCTAAAATTCTGGCACTAGATAGAGATCCTGGTGTTCTAAATGAAAAACAAGTTAAGGCAGTGGTTCCTTTCCCGGAGTTCTCAAAACTCAGGCAAGTAGGAAGGAATTAAAAAATTCTCTGGAAGATTTCTCTGTTTGCCTGAATATCTTGCATCTCTTTCAGTCAAATTATGGAACCCATAACAGCAATTATGGATTACTGAAAAAAACCTGCCATAGTATATAATCACTTCTAAATATCTCCAAAGAATAAACACAATGGAAATCACTCACAATATGAAGAAAAATCTCGTTGGTCAATTTTGAGCATATTTGAGTGGTCCAACCACTTTTCAAATTGGTAGCTATGCCTTCTAATAAAAAACAACACTACTTTTTCAGAGACAAGGGATACTTTTGCCACAATAATGCAATTCTCAGACTCATGCAAAGAAAGTTGACTGCACTGTATGACAAAAAAATCCACACTTTTTAGCAGACAAGTAAGAAAGGAAAAAACCCAAAACATAAGCTGAGGTGTCTTTCTGTGATTAAGAAAAGAAATAAATCACCACTGAAATTTATAAACATAACAACCTTTCCCCTCTCTCCCCTCACTCCCCGATATGACATAGGTCCTGTAGTTAATATTCTAAACTCTTATCTAGGACAAGTAAAATTTCTTGTACATTTAATATTTGGAGCCTTCAATGTTAAATTTATTAGGGATTTAAAGAATAAATTATTTTTAGTTATTTCCTTTAATCATGAGAACATGGAATTTTTCTTTTGATATTCATTCATTGCTCTGGTACTCTGCTTAATCCTGCAAATCTTTATCAATGCTCAAAAGCAATTCTGTTGCAGGGTGCTTGATTTCCATAATCCCCCACAACACACACATTTATTTTTTATATAAACTGCTTTTGGGTCCTTTGAAATTTACAACATATAGTCCCTCAGACCACATAGAACTGAGATGTAAAATACCGTAAAATAAGTACCATACCACTGGTTATCTCCCATGTGGGTTTGGCTGCATTTTTTAGAGGTAATCTTCCAGGACTGTTCTTGTCTGGTGATGGTACTTGTGGTAAGGTGAGCTGAAAATCTGCTTCTCCACTCACAGATGTTTTCTGAGTCTGAATTTCAGGGTCTGAAATGCAATGCAGAAATGAAATGCCTGTGAAGACTCATATTGTGTGCATATGGGGCATCATACTGGGATGCAAACATTTAAAGAATACGGGAATCTTGCAGGGCAACAGAAACAGGACAGCCACAAGGAAGGAAAATTTTAACACTAAGTATGGAAGAAGTGCAAACTATAGTAATTATAAAAAACAGGCTTGCAGAAGTCTGCAAAACAATCAAGAACCACTCCAGCAGCTCAGTTATTTTCACAGCATGAGGAAAGAGGAGCATGTGTATAAATTGTGGCTACTGCCAGCAGGTGATGATCCCTGGCTCAATCACTCACAAATAGTACAAATAGCTTCATACTGGAGAATAAGTAATGATTTAATGAATACGTCTTCAGTAATTAATTAAGTAGATAAAGGATTAGAAAAACAAAGAATTAAGTCCTAGATTTGAAGGCACAATCATGCAAAAATTTGGCAGTTTGAGAAGTCTACATATTCTTCGCTTTATGCTCTTACCATTTTTATATTCATTTGCAGTTGTTTGGAGAGTATTTCTTTTGCCTTCTTGATCTAAAGTATGATTGCATGGCAGGACTGGTAGCTCCGATCTCTCCATTTCTGGTATGGATTCAGCTGGCATTCCTGAATTTTTAGGCTGGCATGATGTTTTGCTACCCAAGGTCTTTGTTACCTTGAAAGACATTATTTCTTGATGAAAGACAAAAATATAACAGCATTCAAAATACTCAAAGGTAAAAACACATTATGAATTACACTTCATTTTTCAAATATATATTTCCAAATTTTTTTAAACACTATCTTTTCAGAAAACTTCATGGTAGGCTCTATTCAGTGTGGTATCTTCAATCTTTACAGTCAAGTAGCAGGCAGAGGTTTTTTTTTTTTTGTTTTTTCACTGAGAGAATGGAACAAGACAAAGAAAAGGGAAAAAAATTAGAATTCACTATCAGAATAAAAAGACTAAAACTGGTAGTTATTCTAGATCTCAGGAGTCTTTTCTTCTTTGGAGAAGGGAGTATCATTTTACTCTTGACTTTCAAGTAACTTCCTACAAGAGTTGTCTGGATCCCTTATTCTTGGTGTTAAACTGAAAACTGTAGTCCTGATCAGATTCCAAAACACTGGATATTTGTTGCTGGCAGATTTGCATCAGGTGTTTTCCCTGGCATTGTAACTGACTGCATCACATGAACTACTGTAAGGCTGACTATCAGAGCATCCTTAAATGTAATTTCTGCTCTGCATTATAGTTCTCATCATAGGGAAAAACATTCACATACACACACATACACACAGACACAGAGAAATTTCAGCAGTATAGAACAAAAAGTTCAGAAAAGTAAGCACGATAAGAAATCACAGAGTAATTTCAGTGGAAAGAGGCATCTTTATGTCTGATGCTGAAATGAGATCAGCCTGTTTCACTAAAGTTGTGATGTCTTCAGAAATTTTGAAATTCTCCAATCTCTTGTGACTCTGTTGCAGTACTAAACCACTTCTTGTTATATTTAGTCATAGCCTCCCTGCAATTAGTGCCTGCTGCTCTTGGTCCTTCAGGGCACATCTTAGAAGAGGCCTGGCTTCTCTACAGCCCTGCATTCACTGAAAATAGCAGCTAGATTTCTCCTTAGCCTTCTCTCCTGTGGGCTCAATAAACCCATGCCCTGTGCTGGAGCCACTCATGTGTTTTCCTTGCCCTTCTCTGGATGTTACAGGCTCTCTGGCACTGGAGGTCCACAACCTATCACAGTTCTCTGGAGGAAGCCTCTGAAAGAAACCTTTAGTTTAACTCCTCTGCTTATCAACATCTTCTTTACACAAGTGCCAATGGTGTTGCTGGAATTCAGCCCTTCTTACCTTTCTAGGTACCTTTGCATTAGTTCTTCTGTTTGAAGATGGAGGTGGCCCAAGGGTCTTTGACCCAAATGCAATATGTGATACATCCTGAGTTTTATTGTTGCATATGCTGCCTTGGACTCTATTACCCAAGATACCTAAGTTAGGAAAATGAAGGGTTTTTAAAAAAATTACAGTACTTACATAAAATAAAAAGTAGTCTTGTTTTAGAATCAACTAAAACAAAAGAATTATGAATACTAAACATATATAAAAGTTATGTTCCTTTAAAGTGCACTCCCTAGAAATACAGGAATAGCAAATGCGCATTTTATAAAAGAATGTCAACATATCAGCAAGAAACTTTTAGTCTATTATACAGAAATATTTCTAATTTTCTTGCTTTAAAGAATCATTTAAAAGTGGGCTATTTATAAAAAAAAAACAGGGTTTTCAGGATTTCTTTAGAACTTCAATGAAAACCTAACTTCTGACAGCAAGAAAAAAGAACTCTAATTTATAAATAACATAATAAATAAATAAAAACACAAAAAAATGGAGGCAAGACTCTCAAGGTATCAGTCATACCTCAGAGAACTATTTATGTGTACCTTGCTTTTTGAAATTACTGAACCTACTGTATTACCAGGACCGAGCCCTAATATTGCAAATGCACTCTACTACTGCTAAAATATTCTACCCTTTTCACTTGTTTTTTTTTAACTGCTTAAACTGTAGATTTATTTTTATAAGTCTTTTAAAGCGTGGAAATTGCCGACCAGTCTTCAAGACAAAAGTAAACGTGGAATGCAGGTGAGTGTTTTCAAAAAATTTAAAAAGGAGGGACAGTAAAATGGTTACACATTAATTTTGCCATCAGGGTTGTAGAGCTGCATGTACTATCTATTTTCCTCTTTTATAATTCTCCAAGATCATCAGTGAATTCTCCTTTCCAGGGCCGATAAAAATGGTATCTTCACATTAATTTATATTTAATATTTACAATGTCCAAAGATATTTTCTTGCTACAACGTATATTAAATTGCTATCTCACTTTAGAGATTTGACACCTTAATAAAGCAGAAACAAAATATTTTGCCAATTCCCCTGAGCATTTTTCATAACCTTATTTCAAGACCAGCTTTATTTACAGTGTCATCGAGGAAATGAAAAACAGATCATACATTAGCCAGCAATATCATAATTTACTGTACTAATAAGCACGGAAGAAGCTACTTACTGCCATTACCTGACTCCTTTTTTCCTGATGTGAAATTTGATTGCTGTTAACAGCTGCCATTTCACAAAATCAGATGACCTGTCTTGGTTTAACATCAATTTCTTTTTTGTTGGCTACCTTGGGATGTTGTTAGCTCCAATTAGAAAAGCTGATTTGCATTAAAATCTCTCTTAATGACCACATTAATTGACTGCAATTAATTACCTACATCTACACATAACAGTGTGTTGATGACATAATGAAATAATATGTGTAATTAAAAGTGGATGATACTAGAAATAATTTGGGTTTTTGATTATCAAATAAACAAAAAGTTTAGTGGATTAAAAGAACATTTTCCAATTAAAATGTACCTAAACATACCAAAGCTTCCAATTTCAGGTAGGCCAGCTTCTGAAATTTGAAAAACATGTCTGGAAGGATACATGCTATGTTCATAAGGTGGGATTTAAAAGAGATTAAACCTTAAACTGAAGACATTTCATCTTCATGCAGGTGAGGGATGTTATCATTAATTCATTAATTATTTTACCACATATTCCTAAGGGCTATGTATATTTTGTAGTCCAGATGGTAAAATCTGAGTCTTGTTTTAAATGAACATTAATTTTTTCTGCTTAGATGCATCATCCAAACTATTGTACTCCTTTAAATTTTACAGTCCCTCATATTTTGACAATCCAGCGAAGAAGCTGGTTTTTTTTGTTTGTTGGGTATTTTTTTTTTTTTAATATAGTCACTAAGAAATTGGATTACAGAGTTATCTCTGCTATTCCAAATGCGAATTTATAATCCAACTTTACAACAGAACTCTGACTTGAATACTTGTAGGGCAGTAATACTCTAAAAGTATTATTTTCCCTTAAATATAATAATGGTACTTGCTTTTTTAAAAAATAGCTGAATGCAATTTAAAGGAGTAAATAAACCAAGGGTCTTACTTTAAGCAAAAATTCAAAACCCCTACAGTTCATTGTAGCTGCTGTAGGACAAAGATTGCCTTTCCTAAGGAGGTATATTGAGAGAGACAGCAAAAACTAACAGCTGGAAAAAGCACCAGCATCGGCAGTTTAGTGCAATGATGAAATATTTATGAGTTATTTTTTTTTTATATTCTGGTAAAAGCAGAAGAAGAGAAGTTTAAAAATGAGTTTTTAAAGACTTTTGATATTATCAAGGTTGTTCTCAGAGTTTATTTTTCTTTAGAGCTTCATGAGATGGTATAGTCTTAAATTTAACCAGTCGTTATCATTCTTTGCACATTTCTTCAGAGCATTTTGACAGACATAATGGAAATGATTATTCACTGAATTCAAATACTAAGGATGAGAATCCTCAGGCCAAGAAAGTTCTAAACACAGTGGAATAAAAATCTATCTTCTTTACCCACAGCACCACTTCTAAAATTGCATGTGCTGATGAAGATATGTTGGAAATGGGTTCTTTATCTAATTTTAATTATTATATGGGTTAAACTAAAGCTTCCGCTTCCTGTCTTTCTCAGAAGCCAATAATAACAGAACAAAGAGTAGAGGAAAAAAGTTGCCTGTACAGGAATTTCACCTGTGCATTTTTCTAAGTTCCAGCAATAAGAAGTTTAAGTACTTCTCCAGATTAAGATGAAAATAACAATCAAAACAACATTTTAAGAAGAGTGAAATTATCAGTTCTTCATGAAGGACATGAATTAGAACACTGCATTTAAAATCCATTATAATTCTCATTTTTAAGAAGGTTTGTACATATTCCAGGATGTGGTAAATTAAAG
>VXBU01009778.1:184434-206723 GCA_013400315.1 Bombycilla garrulus | reverse complement strand
GCCGGAGGAGGTTCGTTTTTTTAACCAGGATGGATCTTCCCCTGGCACAGCTGCTTCTTCTGCTCGCCCTGCTGGGATGCCCTGCTGAGAGTGCAGGAAGAACGGTGACCTATCTCATTCATCCCTGCACCAGGACTCCTGCGTTCCATCTCGGAGCTCTTCCCTTCTTCTCAGAGGCCTGTTGGAGCCACCTACGACGCAGACTGGCCAGGGGTTTGTGAAACAAGGCCTCCCCCATCCCTCTCCCTGGCTTTGCCACGGGGGTCCCTGACTTTTTTGGTAGTTGTTGTTGTTGTTAATACCGTAGTTTTTGTTCATTTATATCTTGTTATTCTCATTAGTAAAGGACTGTTATTCCTCCCCATATCTTGCCTGATTTTTAGTAATTCAGAGGGAGGGGTTTCCAAGGGAGGCTCCTGCCTTCCCCAGCAGATACCTGTCTTCAACCCAAGACACTGTAGCATCAGCATCCCTGTGTGTTAGGCCATTCCCTGCTAGAGGGGCACTAAGTCCTCTGGAGACAGCACTTTATGTTCAGCTCCACAATCAACATTTGCTTGCTTCAACTCTTGCCAGAACTTATCAGTGCCCTGAAACCATAACTGCTCCTACTCCTTCCCCTCAGTCCTGGCTTGCATGCTGGGAATGTCTCTGTTCCATCTGGGAGCCTCTCCCGTGGTGCTCCCAGTCTCCTTGTCAGGCTGGGCACATAGGGTTCTGCTCCCCAGGTAGTTTTGTTCCTTGCCCACCTGAGTGCTGATGCTATGGTAAAAATAATTCTGCAAGGAAATGAGAGCACTGATTGGGATTTAAATAAAATTTACATAGAACTCTGCCTTGAGTACTAATTAATTAGGTGTTAAAAGCCCTGAAAAAGCAGAAGGGGGGCTGGTCTTCCTTGCCACATGGGGAGAAGCTATTAGGAATCACAGAATACAGAATCATAGAATCATTTAGATTGGAAAGGATCTTTTAGATAAAGTTCAACTGTATCTCCACCACTAAACCAAGTAAGTTCAAGTGCCTCATCCACATGTTTAATAAATACCTCCAGGAATTGTGATTCCACCACAGCTTCTAGGCAAGCTGTTACAGTGCTTGACAACTCTGTTGGTGAAGAAATTTCTCCTAATATAACAAGGAAAATAATTCCAGTCTAAACATCCTCTGTCATAACTTGAGGGTGTTTCCCCTTGCCCTAGTGCTTGTTACTTGGGAGAAAAGACTGACCCCCATCTGGCTACAACCTCATTTCAGATAGTTGTAGAGAGTGATAAGGTCTTTCCTGAGCTTACTTTTCTCCAGGCCAAACATTCCCAGTTTTTCTAACTCGAAACTCACCAGCAGCCACAGCAGAGGCTGTGGCCATCAACACTGTGAGTAGCCCAGATGAGGAAGACGGGGAGGGAGCAATGTTAGTTGCAGGGCTGTGCTCCCCTTGGCATGTCTTTTGCTGCAGCATGTCCCTGGAGCTCTAGGCTTTATGTTTCTCACAACCCTACCTGCAACCCAAAACAGAATTGCAGCCTTCAGCTGTGCCAGAGGAGCCCAGCACCATGTCTGGCCCAGATGAGAAAGGTGGAGAGAGAGAAATGCTGTGCCAGCACTGTGCTACCCTTGGCATGCTCTTTGCAGCACCAGTGTCCCTCCTGCTGTGATGGGGAAGTGCTTCCAGCCTCATTTGGTGGTGTCTCCAGGCCTCCTTCTAGTGTGGGCTGTGCCCATAGAAGAGGCCTTTAGCTCCTTGTCTTGTCCACCACCCAGGCAAGTGCAACATCAAGAAGGAGAGGGACTGTGCTAGTACTTCTGCATGCTCTTTGGTAGCCCCTCGAGGCAACTTTTCCCCATCTATTAAATTACTATATGGGGAAGGATCTACTGCTTGTGGTGACTTACTGATTGATTACGCAACGAGATGTACCAGCCTGGGTGACACCAACAATTAACTTGGTCTGCATGCTGTCTGTCTAATCTAATCTATCTAGGATTTTATGGAATGCTCATGGCCATGAAGAGGCTGAGGATAGGGAGTCCTTTAAATTTTATTGCAGTTTATAGTGCTGCCAGAACCCCTTGGCCACCATTGGAAAATGGATCACGTAAATGGACATCTGAAATGGGATTGAACCAGCTTGTTGTGTCAGAGAGAACATTTGATTTTTCTTTGACACAGATTGGACTTCTCATGCCCCACCCAGTCCTCAGAAAATTTCAGTGGGCTGGGTTATGAGGCTTCCTTACTCAATAGGTCCTTACTACTCAAAAAAGTCCTGCTGTGTTAGATGAGTTTCTCTGCTTTCACAATCTTTCAGTTTGGAGGACCGTGGAGCAGTTTTGATCTTAATGGGTATCCTCATGGAGGTTGCCTGCCACGTCAGGCATACAGTTTGTCTGGTTCCTGGCCTCTCTGGGAGATATCCCTTTCTCCTCTTATGCCCATTGGAGCAGCAAATCACCTTTCACTTGTACAGAGATAGGCTTTCTTGGTCTATTGGCAGCCTGCTTGTTGGCTTGCTCGAAGCTAAGAAGGCCTATCTTCCCATGAAAATTGAGGGTTTGTTCCAAATTGGACATCCCACCTCCAACAGAATTACAAGTATTTAAATCATCTCCGGAACAAAATTTTCTCTCCTTCCCCAGTGGTTCTCTCCAAGAGTGCAACAGGCTGCTGTGCAAATCTGTAGTTAATACGTTATGTGAGTCTAAAACCTCTCTCTGCTCAGCTTTGATACCCAACCTCTTTTAGCTTTTTTCTTTTCATTTTTCAGAGAGGTTTGGAGCTCTCAAAATCCACAGGTAGAGGAGAATCTCCTTGTGCCATTAATTTTTCTCCACAGCTGATCATTAAGTACATGGGAGCTGCAATAGCCCTCACTCTATCCCAGCCTTGGCATACACTACACACCTTGAGATGACAACAAATCCCCATATGGCAGTCCCTTTTCATCCTTTCCACCATCCAAAGACAATCATATAGACTCTACAAATATTTTGCTCAAATTCTCTTTCCCAGCATTTCTCCCTGTACACATATGTGTCCCCTAATATTCTGAAATTTCCAGTGTCCCTGGCACAGAGATGTGTCTTTCTGACTTCTTTTGTGAAAGTAACAGAGGGAGAACTATCCTGATCAATGCATGGATGTGGACCTTTTGCGTTAAAATAAGTGGATAGCCACCTTATTGAAGGCACCAGAGCTTGGGACATCGCAGTTCTGGAAAAGATGTGAACAGAGATCCTCATGTTTTTTTCAGCACTACAGAGGTTAATTCTTATTCCTTTGACAAATTGCAGGTGACCTTACATGCTGCTTATCTCACCTTTTCTTTGCAGTAGCACTTGGGTATTGCTATGTTGTTTGGGATTTTTACCAGAAAGGTAATGGTCAAAGGCCTGAGGAACAAAGTCTTACAATCCAGATTAGAGTCCTTCAGTGCTGGGTTCTGCCCAAAGATGGGAAAAACCAGCGGGAGACTGGTTTCCTGGTTTCTTTCCCTGTCCCAGTTTTCAGTCCATTTCAACATATTTAAATTGCAAGCTCAGGCTGAGTAAGTGCATAGTTAGCATAGCAGGCTACATTTAGTTTTGGAAAATACTCTTCCTGGATTCTCAGATGCCTTCAGGTTTCATTTTCAGGTTACCTATTCTGCCTTCCAAGTGAAGTGTAAAAACAGAGCTGCTCTGAGTGGATATTGAAGAGCTCACAATGTTTGTTGTTCCAGAAAGAGTTTTTCCCTTTTGAATGTCCCAAATCTCTTTGTGCTACAATGCACAACACCCTAACAGTCTGTGTAGTGCTGCTGCCATTCTACTGATTACTGCTTCAGGGTTGGAGATACCATTTGCAACATGAATTTGGGATTAATTCGTGTGGATATGAAGCTCTGCCAGAAAAGTAACATCTCTCCACAACTGGGTGACCTGTTCTGTAACCAAAGTGGGATCTGTAGCAAGGAGGGGTGACTGAAAGCAGATGTGTCTGCATGCAGTATTCTGATTTTAAAGTGTAGAAATTGTCTAGCCTTCTGGATCTTTGGCAAGGTATCCAGTCATGATCCAGGACTCATTTTATCTCTAGTCTTACCTTCACCACTGAAATGTTTGAACCCTGCTCAGTAGTATATAATGTTAGAAGCTTGATAAGCATATCTGTAACTAAACAGGTGCCTTTCTGGAGAGAGGAAATAGCTTTGTAATATGAGTACTTGAATATATATTCCATTGTCTTATCAAATGGGAGGGAACTCAGTCTCTGTTTCTGTTATATTTATCTTGTATCAGGCTTATATTCAATGTTTCTGCAGCTGTCAGGACTTAGAGAGGCTTTATTCCTCCTGTCTTCTGAATTTTCTTCCTTTTCTATCTTTCTCAACATCTCTGGAGACAGTCATAGCTCAAGATAGGATGCAGATCACAAAGTTGCAGGGCTTCAGGTACCTTTGATGTGTTCTGCTTACATGCTCAAGATATTTGGCTGAGGTTATTAATTTTCCTGCCGGGTGTCTGAACCCTTTTTAGGCCTTCTCTGAGCAAGCAAGGACGCTGCCTCCTAGGATCACCTGGGAATTTTGTTTAACAAATTACAATTTAATGCAGAAATCCACAACAATGACAGTACTTACACTGTCTAACCTCTTAAAATGGCACATGACAATGGTGGCATAATATGGGTCGTAAGTTTGTAACAGTTCGGTGAAGCATCCTGCAGACCCTAATTGGAGTGACCCTTCGGTGACTGACTGTGGTGACCAGGCAGTAATCTCAATGCCACAGATTCTCTGATTTATTCCTACACAGAGCAGGACACCTGCCCAAATTTCCTCATTGACAGAGGTTAGGATAGTCAGAATAAAATCAGCTCTTCACTGCCATACTTCCCAGGAGATCTTAGCTGTAAATGTAATTATTTCAGCCTTTTTATTAATATCCTCTTTTTCCTAATGTTACCTCTTCTCTTTATCTAGAGAAAATCCATATATTTCCTCTTAGTGATGGTGAACAGAGAGAGTAGGTGGAGTGATAAAAGCTCACTGCCTACAAAAGAGCTTCATTGTATTTGATCCATTTCAGCCATCTCCTATCATTCTAGTGATTATAAGAGAGCTAACTTGTTCTCAACTATATAAAAAGCCTCAAAATTGCTTTAAGTTACTGGATGCTGCTGGTTTTGATTTATTTTTGTTTGTGAATCTAAGCTCTTTTTTCATGTGTATTCCCCTACATATCTTCCAGGTTAAAGGTTACTTTGAATAAGATGCTTCAAATTTTTTTTTAGGGATTGCTACTGCAAAGAAAGAAATCACTCTCTCATACATGTGATTTATTCAGTATTCAGAGAGTAATTCTTCTAAAACAGAAAACAGCCTATGTTTCTGGGGCAAACCTGTAGATTCAGGACTCAGGGGGTCATTTAGATCTTGCTCAGGCAGAGTCAGTGACCTGACTTACTTCATCTCACTGTTGTATACAGACTGTAGCCTTAGCTGTAATGCCATCTGAGAAAAACCCCTAGAAATAATAATAATGATAATAAACTAAACACAAATCCATCAATATTATATGCAATTTTGAAGCATTGCCACAAACACTGACCTTTTTTCTCTGCTAAAATACAAGCAATATCATCTGCGAGTGGTAAACCATCACATTCCCACGTGCTAGCATGTTTTTATAAAAATCTCTTGCATACAACCACCACTAGTTTCAGTCCAGATCTGGTATTTTGAGTTGCTGGGAAGTGCTGGGGTTGAGCACAGGGAGATGTGTTCAGGGAGATGAGCTGTGTGCAGCACATGGCAGCTCTGGGGATGTGGTGCAGACATCAATGTGAGACTCTACTTAAGGACCCAAATCCAACACAAGTAAATTTGTCCCAGATATCCTGGTCTGTTAGGCACCTCTCCTAAGGTGTGGAGGAATAAAACCACCTTTCCTGAAGTCAGTGGTCTCACCTTCACACTACCATGGCTGCCAGCACAGCTCCAGCTATTGTATAGAGTCCAGGGATGGAAAGAAACTATGGTGATCTCATTCCTGCTTTCAGTTTGTACTGTGTGCAGGTGAGTCCTTGGGAGAAGATTTACAACAGTATGTAGGTACCTGCCAGGGTCATACTGATATCTTCAGAAACTCCCAGGCACCCAAGTACGTCAGTAAATATGCATCTTGTTTAGTCCCTCACAGCACGATCCTGAATTTATCTTTAATGAGAAGCTACTGGATGCCTTCTGGGACACCACTCTGGGGAATGGAGCTCTGATTAAGCCCAGGGGATCTGAGTGGCAAATGACAAAAATGATGCAGTTCTGGGAAACTGAACTCACCAGAAACCTTTCCCAGCCTCACTAGCAAGATGTCTCACTCTGCCAAGGCTCAGCCCAGCTGACCAAACAGAAAAAAAAAAAATTCAACCTGTCAGATTTTTTTTTTACTTGCCCAAATACAGATTTACCCTTCCCCCCCTTCCCTCCTCCTCCTCTTCCTAATTACTCTGCCCTATAGTCCAGATTTGACACTGGCCAGCCAAGGGACAGGTTTTCTTCACAGCCACATGTCTCTTGGTAACTGAAGTCATGTTGATGAACTCTGTGCAGTCAGAACATACCTCTTACAGACACAAGAATCACCAATGAGTGAAGTAGCTTTACTTCAGCTAAATATGCCATGCATTTAAAATGTCTGTCTTCTATGACTGGATCTTCCAGGCATAGTGATGGAAGGTGTGTGGGCTGCGACTATGCCTCAGCCAGAGACACCACAGAGATCTAACAGAAACATTGAGAGTTGAATGGATTGGCATGAACGGCACCAGAGGACACTGCAGAAGAACAGGAATGACAGCTGTTGATCACACCTAAGATAGAAGATCATCAAGATCACACCACATCTTGCAGCTTCTCAAAACACCCAGACTGGGAATGATGCAGAAGACAGACTGAAGCCATTAAGAGGTAAGATAAAGGACAAGCCTCCAACCATTAAAGATATCCAGATAAGGCAACTAAAGAGAACTTTTCCTAATAATTCTGAAAGCTGGAACCGGGTGAGGAGACAAAAGATCACAATCATTGCGAATCCTTAAAGTGAACAAAGACAGATCCAAACCCAGCCTGGCCAACTGCCTGAGACTCACTCTAGAGATGTGGTGACACATTATATCATGTCCCCTGCCCCCCTGTCTTTGGAAGGAGTCCTAGCTGGAGCACACTGGCATACACCTGTTGGTGCCTGAGAAGATGCGGACATGAAAGAATGAGTGTGAATGAAATTAGGAATTTAGAATAAAATCATCTCCCCTGACAAGGTCTGTGATTCAACTCTGCTTCATTAGTTGAGATTTGTGCAAGAGCAGAGCAATCCAGTTCCTAGCAAAGGAGTCAGTGTGAGCTAAACCCTAAAAGATGTTCTGCAAAAGAAATACGGAATATTCACACACCGCTTTGTGAAAGTAGGTGTGTGTGCTCTGAAGCCTGTGGTTAAATTAATTCTTAAAGCTCCTCAATTTGACACTGCTTTCCTCTCCATAAAGAATGTAACTGAAGGAGGGATAATTTTCTCTCCTCCTCTGCTTCTTTCTTTCTCCACCACCTGTTCCCACATATGATATCTTCTTCCATCAGAGACTATACATACAATGTTGAATGAACAAGCCCTGATGCAGGGCTGTAGTCCTGAGGCAAAGGTGTGCAGGGAGTATTAACAAGGCAGGCTATGAATGGAGAGAAACTCTACAGATTATATAAATCCTTCTTTGTTTTCATTTCCCTGTAAACCCTGGCTCTAACTCATGTGTGAGCTGCAAGGCATCTGTCAGATTGAGCACTGCTTATTGAATACATTTAGTGGGGAAAGAAGGGTTGGGCTAATGCAGTAACAACAAACAATGCCTTCATCTCTGTTGGCAGGTGGCTTGTGGCTACTGGCCAGACCTAAAAGCTCATCTTCCAAGGGACACTGGAAGTGACTGCAATTTCATCCTTCCTTCTGTCCTTAAGCACCTCAGAGGGCCTGGGTAACAAGAGTATCTAAAGTCCCTACGCACCTTTCCCCCCACCCCATTTTCACAGAGAGCGTGGGGACACCACCTGAATGTGAAATGGCTTCTTTATTCCTCCTGCTCAGCCACAACCCTGTTGGCTTCAAGCACAAGTCCTGCTGTGTGAGGCTACACTGGAGCAGTTTGGTGGCTGTATAAAGGAGTCAGCGCCTGAAGGGGGCCTGAATCCTGTGTGTTCTGCTGCCTGCCCTCTGTGCACACTGAGGTGTGACTGGGTGGAGACAGCTCAGCTCAAAGCTCAGGCTCCCCTCTAAGCAATGCAGTGAAGGGAGCATGAGCGGTTGCATCTTCAAGGAATATGCAGCCACCTTTGGGCACGATGCTACAGCAGCAGGGTGTGGTGAACCATGGAAGTGTGAAAGTGAGGGCTACTGTTAATAGAACTGGCTTGGGAGAATTTTGAGATAAACTAATTGCATGAGTTAGCAGTTGTCTCGTGGGGAACCTCTCCTGATACAATCTTGCAGAGTGTCCATCAGATAGTGTTTCTTATGACCTTGCTGAAAGGTCTGCTATGAGGCAGAGGAGCAAGAAAGGAGGAACAAGGAAAGACTTTTCTGACTCATTTCCTGAGCGTGAAATGCTAGTTCTAGATAACGTTGGATTTTAGTGGAGAACAACAAAATACCTAAAAATAAAATGTCCCTTCACAAGACCCATACTCTGTTTAGAAAGAATTGTAGCCTTTAGAAACTGCATTTATTCTCCAGCATTTGCTAACTGGACCATTGCAGGACTTCAGAGCATCATTTTCCACTCATAATACAACTTCTAGCATTGTCAGTGCAGTCTTTTGCCATTTCATTCAACAACTTTCAGGTGGGAAAATGGGAGAAAGGAGAAGTCTGTGCTGTACTTCACTGCATGACTATGGCTTTAGGAAACCTCCTTGGGCCCTGGTGGCATTGCATTTGCCAGCTGCGCGCTCTCGGGGAGATGGCAGCACATGAGGGCCCCACCAGACAGGGGAGGGCTTCTCAGCTGGTTGAGCATAGCACATGTGCTTCTGGGGGGACTTGTGGCATGGCAAAACTGAGGCATCCTGTGGTATGTCTGGGTCAAATGCACACTATCTGGGAGGCCAGAATACAACTCAGAATGGTGAAACAACCTGGAAAACATACTTGCCCATTTTTATCTTGGTACTTTTGCTGAACTCACCTCCATAGCAGAGACAAGTAAGTTGAGCCTTCTGAGTCTTAGTGTCACCAGCTATAAAAACTGGGTTAATATCAAGCTTACCTACTTTCCAGTGAGTTGCAGCTAATTAGAGTTAGCGTTAGTTAATGTTTGCATAGCCTTGGGATGTGAAAATGGTAATATCATGCTAAGTATTACTCCTAGTGCCTAGACATCATGATTCTTCATAACCAGAGCAGTCAATTAAATTAGCTGGAAGTGGAGAGATACAGCAGTGAGGAAGGCAGAGGAGATACAAACTTAATACTGTATGCATGCTGGCCTGCAGCTGCAGAGGGCAGGGAAAGCTCTGTTCCTGCTACTAAGGGAGCCATAGAGACAGCTCTGTTTATGTAGGAGTGCAGATGTTCCCCAACAGCTTTGGGCTGCACTGCAGCAGTCAGCTGTCTGAGGAAGGAAAGGGTCAGTTCCTGACAGATTTATGGGATAGAGGGCTCTGTTTAATCCTCACATGGCTCTTGCTCATAATGTGTTGAGGATGCTGATTTCCTGTGAAGTCTTCTGGACAAAGCAGAGCAGCATTTCCCAGAGAGTGAAGGCCAACCCTGCCTCATAACTGTGAGCTAGCAGCACCCCTGGAGAGGAGTAAGGAAGACTCATCACAGTGGGCAGCACCGGGCAGTGTTTCACCAGCCACAGTGCAGAACAGCACTGGGCATAACATTCTCTGATAGGTACACTGTCTTGAACAGGGGACCCATTTCACCCATGCCAGCTGTGGGCACAGAGCATACACTCAGGGACTGTGGCAGAAGTAGAACAGAACAGAGCGATCTCTGTTCCCAGCCAGGCGCTGCTCTGAAGGGAGAAGTCATTTGACTCGCTTGAAGCCCAAAAGGGGGAATGTGGAAGTGTGTGACGCCATTTCCCAAACCTGGATTTTGTCCAAGACACTTGGATTAATACCATATCTTTTGGTGATTGATCAGGACTGACTACCCATGTCAGGACCATGGCTTGCAACCTTTCAAGAGCCATCCCCAACTATGCAAAGTCTGACCACTTGTAGAGGTGTGACCCACCAGGAAGGCAGAGGGAGGATTGTCATACTCTGGATCACCAGTGCTGTTCCTTACAGCTCCCTGATGCTAACCTACGTATTAGCTGAGGATTTGGCTAGAGCTCCTGGCCAGCTTCCATACTCTGCAATTGCGTTCTGCTGCCTTGAAATCCCCTTCCTCACACACATGCACATGCACACTCCACGGTTTAAGAGGGACACAGAAGCTGTCACTGCTTTCTGTCCCAAATTCCTGAACAGTGGTGGAGGTGGCTCATCCCTCTCAGGAACATGCTCTATTTCAGTGCCACAAGACATGAATTATGTGCCTGGAAAGGTTATAAAAACACTTTGGGACCCTTTGGAAGGAAAATGCAATCTTGAGATGAAAAGTGATATTAAAATGTCACCCGGTTTGACTTCTGGCATGATCAGGGCCTCAGGCTTGGACTGGGGAGAGATGTCCTCGTGATGCCTGGAAAGATTGCCGACACTAAGCATATTCCATTTATGAAGTCATAAAGATGTCTGTACTGGGTAACTGATTTAGGATTTTGTTCCTCCTTTCTCCTCCCTTCCCTGTCCTGTAGTTTTTCTTCAGCCTTCTCCTCCTCCTCACACTCTGTTCTCCTCCTAAAGAAGCCAAGTATCTCCTGCTATCAGAATGATTATTCTCCCCTGTATTAGAATGAATGATTAGTCTTTGTCTAGTTGCCTCCATAATTAAGTGCTGCATGAAAGAATATTTTTATAAGTAAGCAAGGCAGTTGCTCCCTCTGGAGCTGTTGGTAGCATGGTACAGCTCTCCATCGGCTTACAGGCAGAGAAGTGGGTGTCCTGCATGGAAATGCATTCCCACCCAACCCTTGACACAGGTGCTGCATGCCCAAGCTGTGTCTGTAGCTGGGGCATATATGTCCCCAACAATGCTGTGTGCACATGACGATCCCTTTGGATTCATCTGTGGGCTGCTACAGATACCCCACCTATGTGTGTGGCACCGGGGCATAGACTCAACCCCCTGGTCCAGGTACCCCGTCCTATGTAGGTTTGTACACTCCTGACCCAGGACTGAGCCTCTGCATACCTCCAGCTTGTCTCTCTCATTTCCCTAACTCAAACCCATCAGACTAATCCTTTCCTGTCTCTGTGTACCCCCTGGATAAGCTCCATGCTAAGAGAAGGCTTCTGAGGGAGGGCTGGAGTAAGGGAAGAGGTCGAGAGTGGAGACAGGATATTAGAGAGCAATAATGCCTAAAGAACACCCCACCCTTCCTATAAATATCCCAACAGCTCCTCTGCTTCCTAGCAGCACTAATGAGGCTCAACAGGAGTGATGGAGGGCAACAAAGGAATCACTGATGAACAATCAGAAATGGTGCTTGGCTGCTAATCGGACTAATGAGCTGCTTTGCATAAGATGAGAGGGAGGGAGGAAGATGAGCAGATGGGCTCTTGGAGGGAAGGCCAGTGGCAGCAGGAGCGCCACAAGGAGTGCCCTGCAGCATGGCAGCGCTGGCTGCTGTCTCTCTACTCTTTCCCGGCAGGAGACATTGACCGTGAGAGGGCCAGCACTGGGCAGCTCTGCCAGAGTGGCTCAGGCACAGCTGAAAGCCTGGTGTGAACCACGACTTATCACAATATGCCTCGAGCCACGTGGCAGTTCTTGTATCATCCTTGTGCATCAAAGGTTAATCCAGTCATTTGCTGAGGAAAGGGGGAACACATCCTCTGTAACTCCAGTGCCTGAGACACAGACATGGGGAACTCCAAAGTACAATTCATAGTACTCTTAGAGATATCCAGGTCAGAGCAGAAGTATCAGACTCTGAAAGTGTATTTGCCATGGAGACCTGGATTGATTCTCCACTTGTCTGTCTTCTGAGAGACACCAGCTGACCAGCTCATCAGGCACGTACCCTGGGGGTTATTATCCCTGTGAAGGGGATTAGCATGTTATTCCCTACTTTTTACCAGTAGGAATGGCGGTCCAGTTGTAGGTGAGAAACTCAGGTTTCACAGTGAGTTAGCAGCTGTGTTACTGGAGAAAGAGCAAGAGACAGACATACTGAAAAGGAGATATGCTAGTCTGTGCTTCTGTCAGCCATGTATAGGCAAGCCATAGCCTAATATCAGCCAACATCAAAATATTGACAAAGATTATGTGACTTAAAGGACTGAAATGCCTGCTGCAATTCCGGCAGGTACACAAAGAGGATTTCCCAGTTTGAGGATATGATGCAGGCAAAACACATTTGAGTCACTTTTCCTTGGCACGTTAGTACCATTTCTACTATGATGGCTAATGGGAGACTGGAGACACTTCGGTTTCCTGTTTTGCTTCCTACACCTGACTGCTGATCCTTCAGCACTGCTAGGTGAGAGCAGATCTACCGTCTCTGTCATCTTATTGACCATTTTTCTGAGGTTGTGGGCAACCACACAAGTCATGATCTCTACTGCAATCCAGACAAATATCTGCTAATATCTGTCTGAGGTCTGTTAATGTGTTTTCCTTTCACAGAAGCTCCCAAAACAGCCAGAAAATGGTGACGACCATGCAGCAAGAGCAGCAGGTTAAAAAGGCTGCAGCATTGCTCTCGTTTGAACTCAGAAGCAGATGCTATAATTTATCTTGCAAATGGAACTGTAGGAATGATTTTCTGCCTTGCCTCCATAATTTGTTGGCACTTTACCTAGGTGCACAGCTGTGGATGAGGTGTCCTCACAGTAGGGAGAAGGCACTGAGCTCTCTGTCCACTTACCAGCTTGCACTGGGAGAGATGATTACAGGCTGGGTGCAGCTCCTTTAGCAAAGAGGAGCTGATGAAAACCCTATTTCCCCTATTCTGAGAAGCCTTTGAGCTACATAAAGCCAACAGATATTCAGATGGTCCTTACGCTCCTTGGAGTTTTGCAGGTAAAGGGAGCCATGGAAAGGGATAATTTAGTACTGGATAGATGAGAATGACAGTACCATGTTGTCTTGAAGCCAGACAGTTGGGATGCCCTCAGTGGTGGGCTGGGAGAGACTCCATGCTGTGCAGATGTTCACAGGGAAGCTGTGCTCCTTCTCAGACCTTTTCCAGCTGCTGCTTTGCCCCTCCAGAGTCCTACATGCTGAACTCCAACCAGTGAACTCCCTAATTTGAGCCCAGGAGGACGTGATACCTATACCTAAGCATGGAGATCTGAGCTGTGAGGCTTATCACACTTACAGGCTCTTTGTGCTGCTTGTGGGATATTCAATCCTGTCACACTTGTCAAGTCTGCATGCCTAGAGACCTGCACTCTGACTTGCTGTGAGCGTCCCTCTGCCACTGTAGCCCTCCTGTAGCCTTCCATGGGCTGCTGAAAATGCTTCTCCAGGACCACCTTCTGGCAGCTCTGCAGAGCTGCATAGGAGTCCTGTAGAAAAACCCTGAAGATTTTCTCTGTATGAAGAGTACTGCAAGGAAGAGAAGTAAAAAAGACATGCTTGGCTCAAAATCTGATTCTCTTCTTCTGAAATGGCCACCCTGCTTTTCTGAAGCCTGATCGGGGAAAGAAATCTACCTTTTTGTTAATGTGATGTTATCCTTAATGACTCTAGGGACATGAGGCTAGAGAAGGCCAGAGCCTCATGGATGCACAGATGCAGATAGATAAATCCTGTGTATCCCAAGAGTGTACAAGAGAATTCTATGACAGATGACTGGGGCAGAACATGAAAACACAAGAACATGAAAACACAATGGACAAAATGCAATATGAGTTTAGCAGTTATATTTGTCATTGCCGGTGGCATTGCATTAGGTGGGACAAAAGAAGGGCTGGAGGCCACTTTGTAGCACTGAGGAGGGAAAGCACTGCAAAGCAAAACTGCAGAGAGTGATGGGGAGGATGTTGTCTATCGCCATCGGTCTCTGGTCTTCTTTCTCTAACTGCTTTGCCAGCTCCTTCCCTGGAGTGAAGAAAGGGTACTGCTGTCCAGGCCAAACAATTATGTACATTTTTCCCTTCAGGATCCTGAGGTGCTAAGGTTGCTCACTCGGAGCACAGTTTTGTAACCTGTTCCCCTGCTGCTGATCCTGGCATCAGAATCTGAGAGCACAGGTATGTGTTTTCTCTAGCTATTGGCACACTTCAGTCTCCACTCCATATTTCTTTTCCCAAAAGTTAGTCAGAGTCAAAATGAGGAAGAAGGACACCAAACGGACACACCCAATAGAAATTTTCCACAGATTGTTCTTTCATAGTCTGGTCATTAAAATGCAGGACAGGGTGGTTGTTGCTGCCCTAAGTGAGTTCAGTGGAGCTGATCACTGTAGCGATATCTTCCTTCCAGCTGGTAAATGCCCTCCTGCTTCCTCTGTATAATGGACTATTATGGCTGAAAGGTGCTGGGTTGCGGGTTTTTTGTTTATTTGTGGGGTTTTTTTGTTTATTTGTTTGGTTTTAAAATTTTGTTTAGTTAGTGCTCTTTCTAGTTGGGGGAGAAAATGTCTTTGCTGAAACCGTGGTGGGCAGAGGAGCGTCTGTCATGTTCCCATGACCATGGAGCTTTTATGCTGACTATATTTATTCCGTCTGTACGATTATGCTGGGTCTCGGCAGCTGAGCTGCATCTGCAGAATCTTCAACTGAACACCTGGAGATATTGCTCTGTTGATAGTTATACCATTAGACATCTGGATGGAGGTCAGGAGTTGTAGGTTCAGCCACTTTTATCACAAACTTTCATTGCAACTTTAGACAAGGTATTTTAACCTTTTGCAATTCATTCTCGCCTCCCCTCTGCAAAATACAGATACCTAAATCTTTCTCTTACCCACTTGGATTACAAAATTCATAACTGCCTCTCTTTGTGCTCCTGAGCACCAACATACCACAGACAGGTAGTTTTAGTATTACAGCTCATCATTCTTAGTAAGTGATGATCCAATGAAGATCTTCGCAAGAGGGTGAAAGCTATGTCTGGAGTCTGTTCCAATTCTTCTCATATCAGTATCCTCTGAATCTCTTCAGTTCCCTCTTCTGTTTCATACTCCTTTTTTTATCTCTTGAATTCTTTCATGCCATGCTGCTGTGGTAAAACAGCTGCCATGGAGCACCTCCATTTTGACATACGTGCATGTGAGAAATAGGAGGTGACAGCTAGAAACAAAGTCCTCTTGTCTTGGATGAAAAACTGCAACTTCCTATTCCAAAACTTGCAGTCAAGGATGATTTTAATCCTTAAGTTTCTATTAACACCTCAGGCCATATTCATATAGCAAAGCAACATCATGGAAGGGCAAAAAACCACAGTGCACCCAAACCTTCACAGACATTTGGTCTTCAAACAGGCACCTACACTTTCCTCAGAACTCATTCTGTCATCTATGGAGATATCCATTTCCAGGTGCTCTGTAACATCTGAGCATTTACAAACATCAGGTACAAAATTTACAAATGCACCCAGTTGAGGAAACAGGTCTCTGTAATTATCTTTCACTTTACTGGCATACCTAACAGTGAAAGTCCTCTTTCTCTGGTAGATTGCTCCGGCAGAAGCACCATAGGATATGTTGCCATGGAAACAAAACCTTTTCCTTCTCGTATTTCAATAATGTGTTGAAGGTTTTCAGGGCCTTTTCCCTTTTTTTGCTCTGCTTGGCTCTTCAGCATTTACTGTGCATCATATACTGGAAGTGTAATGCTCTTATTCTTCAAACAAAAAACAACTCACAAAATTGTTCTTCCATCTAAACTGACTCTTTGCCATCCTTCCCTCTTATTTGTTGTCTCTGTCATTTAATGGCTTTCTGTGACAATCTAACTCCAAATCAGCAATTTGCTTTGTGTGATACAAAATTCCTTTGCCTGTGCCCAAAAGCTCTCCCCAGGGGCAAGGGAGAGGTCCTGCTGCTGTGGAGCTGTCTTGCAGATGAAGTTTTATCCTGTTACACAATGCAGCTGAATGTCTTTTGGGGTATCGGGGGTGAGAAGGAAGGAGGTGTAAGCTTTTCCACTCATGGGAAGAAAGTGATGAAATGTGCTTTCACAGCAATGATTTTTGTCTCTGCAGATTCAACGCCTTGCAGTCTCTGCTGTGAAACCTACAACCACAGCCTGCTTGCTTCATTGCATAGCACTGGGTTGCACTTGTGTATTGGAGTCATGCTTGTTGAATTGCATAACAGATGAAAGAAAAGATCTAGGAGCAGTCGAACTCTGAGGAGATGGTCCTCACTATGCTGTGCAGCTGCCTGTTTCCTTTCATATCCTACAGTTCACTCTAAACAATGTATACTGCAGCTCCTCCCTTGAAGTCCACAGGTGACTTGCAGCTTCTGAAAACCTTTTGGAAAGCCTAGCAAAAGGTTTCATATTGATGGCCATCATGTCACATCCCCTCTGAATTTGTGGGATGCATTTCAGATAAAATTATTATGAGCACACTTCCCAGTCACAGCTTCCTTCCATTCTTTCCCTTCAGAAGGAAAGCTTTGAGTACCTCTGCCCTTACATGCTAAAGCTTACTACAAAGGATGTGGTCTGTTTGTGTTTTGTTGCTTCTGAGCATGTGAGAATAACTGTCAGTCCTAGAAGGCAAACAGTGTTTTCTAGATTATTAAAAAANAAAAAAAAAAAAAAAAAGAAGGCGGCAATTTATTTGAATGGAGCAGGGGTTTGGACGCCTCTGAAGGCATCCTCTGACCCTCCAAAAGGATAAGCTAGGACACGCAAAAGCATGAGAGGATGCCCAGGTTTACTGCATTTGACTGTCAAGAATTAGAAGAGGAGCTGCATTTCATAACTCAGATACTGAGGTGGGATGACAAGGTGGTTGTTGTAATCAACAACCAGTCTTAATGAGTGTTGGGCCTGCTGCAGAAAGAGAAAAGTAGAAGGAAGGGTTTCCTATAAATCAAATTGTTCCTCTTTGTTAGTTTGGGAACACATACTCTAAAATCAGTCATCAATCACCATCACTAATTTCCCATAATCTACTGCAATTGCCTCACTCCAGGAGAAGGGTCAGAGGGGGAGGATATGAGACCCCGGTGTGTGCACTGCTGGAAGGCTTAAGATTGCAAAACACGTGGCTTCCTCCCAGGGAGATTAGTCTCTTCTGTTTCCTTATCTGTGCTCTCAAATAAGAGTCAGGTTGAAGTGTCCCTTTATTTGTTAAGGAGACCCCTAACTTGTGCTAGAAAAAGGTTCTACTAACTTGTGCTAGAAAAAGGTTCTAATGGATTCAGAGTTGGTGGAATTCCCCCAGAATCCATTGACAATGTTGTTCACAAGGCAAGAGCATTCTTTGGGAGGGGCCCCCTTTCTGGGGAGCAGAACCACAACACTGAACATTCGAAGTAGTGGAAGACTTTGCTCTCCAGGTCCAAATGATACAGTGTGCTAAAATACACTCTGAGTTCAGAGCTCAACAAGAGAATTGTCAACCACCAAGGAAATCTTGAGATTAAACCATTATGCAATTGCACCCTAAACTCGTAATTACTTCTAGCATTTCCTTCCAAAGATGCAGGGCTGAAGAGTGCCTCTTTATTTTGTAGTAATTACTGATAACAAATGGTTTAGTTCAAGCTTAGTAAAGATACTTTTAGTTGAAGCCTATATTTTTCCACTGTGAACTGGGACTTAATGTTTTTGGCCACATCCCAAAGAGGTGACATTTCGAAGTATGAATAAAACTAGCGTAAGAACTCGCAGTCATGCGAAGACAACTAAGATCTACAATTCCTCTAATTCCTTTTGTTGTCTGCTGTTTTTTCTCATGATCTGTACTACCTCCATTTGCTTAAACAGCCAAATAAAGAGGCAGGAGCCATCTTTCTGTTACAGTTTTATCTAGTGCCTTGCACAGGAGCTGTTGGGGACTGTTGATGGGGGATGAGGGGTGGGGCCTATGAGCAGAGACGAGACTACTGCTGTGATGAGATGAGCAGAAATGGACTGCACAGAACTGGGAGGGTGGTCCCGTGGGAAATATAATCATCACACTGGTGCCAGTCACAGTTAGTAGCACTGGGTCTTAAATTCCCATCATCATGGTTATCAGAGCTGGCATGAAAAGGGAGCAATTTAAGCAGATGGGATATCTCTAATCTTCCTAGTAGTTGTATTTGTGCATTGCTGCCATGAGGGCAAATAATCTGGGCATCTAAATCCCTTGTCTACACTTGGAGTGTATCCAAATGGATGTCAAGGTAAACAATCACAAATCCTGGCTTGGACTGTCTACTCTTGAGGCCTCCAATGATGTCACCAGGCTGGGTGGTGGTGGATTATGATTCCTGCCAAATGTACACAGGGCTTACTCTGAATGTGTCCTTTGGAGCAGAGTTCCCTTCCTAACACAGCTTTCAGGAGCCAACCCCTGTGCTGGCACCCCAGCCAGTCTGCAGCTTTGTCTTGCAGTGGAAAGCAGCTATGGGATTGATAAAGAGCAAGAATTTGGGACAGATGGCAGAGCGTGGGTGACAACCTCTCCCATGTGATTTTGTATGTACACCATTTTCCTCAGGGGAGGGTCTGGGCTCCTCAGATAGCAGCAATGTGAGGCCATGGGGGCTTGGCTGAGCTCCTCTGAGGTACTGACATGCTATGCAGCTGTTCTCCACGGCTGCCTGACTTCTAGGGTATAAATCAGCAGAGCTGCGTGGCACAGGCTAGGAAGCCAGGCTGCTCTCTGGGCAAGAGGGTGTACTCTGCACCTCTGGGTGCAGTTTGACTGTAGTAGTAGCAGAGAGTGGATGCCCACCAAGCTAGAGTTCCACTTAGGGGTGCATCCTCCAGCCACTGAGCCCAGCTCAGCATTCTGGCCCCTTTCATTCCAGAGCCCATAGCTCTCACACTGCTGTCTCAGAGATTAACTGTTCCTGCTTCCCTACCTGTCCAGAGGATGCCTCCTATCCCCTCCACAGACCAGCCCCAGCCCACCTTGCTTCCATATATCCCTCCTAACGCCTTCAGAGCTGCACACCTGATACATAAAGTTTGTAGTCTCCTATCCCCTGCTGCCTTTTTCACATGTGTCCCTTTTATCTTCATTTTCATCAGTGACAATTCCTGATGCTTAGTGTGGCTGCTCCAGCCATTCCTCACCTGCCTCCTCAAGGGAACAATTGCTCCACTGTATCATGTAGGTGTGCAAACAGCTGGATCCTGGAAGCACTTGCTAAAATTTCTCTTCTGAATGAATCAAAGATCACAAAAAGAGATGTGTCGATGGAAAAATTGACTTATGCTACTCTTATTGTTGTTGATTTCTACAAGGGGTACAGTAATTTTATCTTCCTATATTTTTATAACTCTGTCATGCATTTGCTTAAAAAATGAAGGGGTTTTGGTGGAGTAGACCAAACTAATTGGGCATTTGGGCCAAGTTTGAGAGAAGATATTGGTATTTTGAAAGTAAGTTTTGGACACAGATAAATTTTCATTTGGGTGATTTTGGAATATGACTCAAAAATGCCAAAAAAATACTAACATTGCTAAAAAAAAGTCACCTTGTTGAAAAAAAGAAAAATGGGAACATCTTTTCAGAGTGATTAAATAACTCCAAACTGTTAGATAGGTCAGTTTGGAAAGAATGTAAAGGGTCAGGCTGGATCCAGAATAAACTATTTTGCTTAAAATCTGCATAAAAATATTGCTCTGGGTTGAATCTTATTGAAGGTTATATGAAAATAAATAAAAGTCTCCCCAGCTCTACTTTATACAACAGTGAGAAATGCTAGAGGTAGACTTGCAGACTTTTGAATGGAGACAACCCTATTTTTGTACAGTACAGAAAGAAAGAGACAGTCATGGCACAAGCTGAATGTACAACCCTTAAAGAAAAGAACCAAGGGAAAAAGAAATACAGTGAGAAAAGATATGTCCTGTCAGCAAAAAGGAAGCCTTTGTAATATGTATTTGTTTTATAGTGATATGTTTTATTAACAACATTTTAACCACTGTTTGGGCTTGTTTAAACACCAGTTTTATACAGATTTAACTAAATCGGTTTACAAAACAATTGAATTAAGTCAGGCAATATCTGAGAGCACAGGCACCTGTATCATAAGTGTTTATATTGACTCAGCTTGTGTCAGTAAATCATCCTTCCTTTGCTGCCTGGCTTCTTCCCACAGCAGTCACTTGATTGCATTGCAGGTGGCTTTGCCTCCCTTTCTCCCTATGGAATTTGACCCCATCCTCCTGCAGCAGAACAGCAGTAAGCTGGAAGGACAGGTGCAATGAAGGCCTGTTGCCCTGGTGGGCTTTTTGGGAGGTGGTTCCTGAGGAGAGCAAAAAGGCAGAGAGGACAGGCAGATGTAATGCCTGCATCACCTCAGAGATGCAGCTTGCAGCTGACTATGGTGGAGCCCCGGCTCACCCAGCAGCCACTTTAGCTGCAGGAGATTAGACCCAAGCAAAAAGGTTGTGGGCTTTGGGCTTTTTTTCCCCAGAAAGTCAGCAGTGCATGTGAGGATGCCACTTCTTCATGTTTAGCCCCTGTGCTGGCTCATTTCCTCCTGACCTAACATGTTTTGTGAAAATGTGTCTTTGCCTAGGCCCCAGTGATACTATTGTTAGACAGCTTCCATTGCTTCTTCACTAACCACTGAAGCACGGGCCACAGAGACAAGCGGAGCAGTGAGCGTCCCTTAAAAACCAACCTCCATTGGTCATTTGTCATTGACATTTTTGTACCTTCCTGCGCTTTACTTGTTGCTGGACCCACATGTCAGCAGGTGACATGTCAGCCTTGACCTATGGCTGATGCAGAGAGAGGAAGAGAGTGGCCAAGGTCTGTGGTGGAGGCATGCAATTCCCCGTACCTGTCATGGGGGATCAGCTGCCTGATACTCACTGTGTCTTCTGGTGCATCAGTGAGGGTGCTGCCCTTGTCCAGGTGTTCACAGGTGATGTTGCTGTGTGGAAAAACAGGGAGCAGAGCTTTCCTGCAGGACGATAAGTGCACACCCGTTAAAAAACGCTTGTGTAGGCTTTCAGTGGGGATGGAGGAACATGTGAGCCCAAATATGTTGTGACCTTGACCAGTGTCTGGGTAACATTACTTTAGCAGTGTTAATTCTGTAGTGACCAGTAGCAAATACCCCCTGCAGTGCAGGACTGGTGCCCCAGGGATGGGGCAACCCTGTTGGTATGGTACATAAAGACAGGAACAAGATGCTGGAAAGCAGCACCATGGAAAGGAACCTGGGAGTCCTGGTCAAAGGCAAGTTGAACATGAGCTAGCAGTGCCCTTGAAGGACTAACCCTGTCTTGGGGTGCATCAGGCACAGCATCACCAGCTGGGCAATGGAGGGGATTGTCCCCTCTGCTGTGCACTAGTTGGCCTCACTGCAAGAGCTGGGAGCAGTTTTGAGCACCACAGCGAAAGAGGTACTAAGAGAACATCCAAATAAGAGCAACAAAGATGGTGAAGGGTCTTGAGAAGGCATGTGAGGAGTGGCTGAGGTAATTTGTTCTGTTCAGCCTGGAGGAAAGACCTCGTTGCAATTACAACCTCTTGTGAAGAGGAGGGGCAAGCACTGATCTCTTCTCCGTGGTGACCAGTGACAGGACCAGAGGGAATGACCTGAAGTTGTGTCAGGGGAGGTTTAGGTTGGATGTGAGGAAAAGGTTCTTCACCCAGAGGGTGGTTGGGCACTGGAACAGGCTCCTCAGGGCAGTGGTCACAGCACCAGCCTGACAGAGCTCAGGGAGCGTCTGGACAGTGCTCTCGGGCACAGGGTGTGATTCTTGGGACTGGCTGTGTTCAGGCCAGGAGTCGGACTCAATGACCCTTGTGGGTCCCTTCCAACCCAGCGTATTCCGTGGCTCTGTGATCCAACTGGCAGCGGGATCCACTGGCTCCTGGGGCTCTGTGGGGCCCTGGCAAGGCAGCCCTTCAGCGGCCAGGGTATAGTCCCCCGGCGGCCCGGAGGACAGCCCCTCACCGGCCCGGGGAACAGCCCCGCACCGGCCCGGGGAACAGCCCCGCACCGGCCCGGGGAACAGCCCCTCATCGGCCCGGGGAACAGCCCCTCACCGGCC
>VXBU01009778.1:126139-184149 GCA_013400315.1 Bombycilla garrulus | reverse complement strand
TGCCGGCGGGCGCCCCCTGCCGGCCCCACCCGGAGGTGCAGCTCCCGTCCCTTCGGTCGGTCCCGCTTCGCGCTTCCCCTGCCCGCGCCTCGCCGCTGCGGCCGGCCAAGATGCTCTCTCTCACTAGGCCGTCCTTCTCAATCTGGTACCTATCAAGCTAAACGAGGCATCATTAGGAATAATTATGACATGACATGGTCTGGAATGAGAAGCAGATGGGGCTTCCCCCAGGATGCACCAGGTTGGATTTCAGGGACGAGAGAATGGGGACAGAGCGGGGACACGGCAGTCTGTCATGGTTTCCTACCTGTTGTCATCTCTGCTGGCAGGGGCTGGAGACACTGTCCCAGCCAGCGGCGTCCTGCAGCAAGACCTGTGATGTGGGGACTGTGCTGTGAGACACCTGTCTTGGCCAGGCTGGCTGCTCTGTAGTGGCTTTATTCATTCTCTGCTAGAAAAGTGAAGGAGCACCTGAGTTTGGCTATGTGTGCTGTCCCTCTGACTCTTCTTTCTATGCAATGTCAGTCCTAACTTTGCAGTAGCATATGGAGATTTTCTCTAGGAAGTAGGTGGAGGAGAGAGAAGTGAGAAGTATTTGCTCTTTGGTACAGGTGGAAAGCTCTGGTGCCAAAAGGTTGAAGCCAGGAAGGTGTTTTCACATATCCTTTTTGTCCCCTCTGAAGGACACTCAGCTGCTCTGTGTTGTAGGGTGGACTTGGCAATGACACAGGAGAGGTGCTGGGCGCTGCTAGGAAGAAGGATATTTAAGGGAAACAGCCTTTGGCTCTTCAGGTCAGATGCTCCTTTGAAAAGGCATAAGGAGGAGGCCCCATGTTTGTGGCACATTAATTTGCCTTGATGCTGTGCAGGGGCAGAAGGGAATGTAGATTTAGACTGGAGATGTGTGGTGCAGTGGATCCACATGGATGTGTTGTGGAAGGATAAGAGTATGAACTGTCATGCAAGCATCCACTTTTCATTAAAAACCAATATCATCCACAACTAAATCCAGGACTACCTAAAGGAAGCTGTAACTGCTGTCTTTTCCCATTACAATAATATGAGATGTTGGAAGGCTTTTTTTCCCAGCATTTTGTTACACTCCTAACAAATATCTGGGTACATCCCCCTGAGGAGAGAGCCAAACCTTAGAACGCAGGAGGTGGTGCTGTCAGGGGGTGGAGTTCAACACCAACTGAAGCACTGCCTTTAGGGGCCTCGCTGTCAGGAGCATGAGGGCAGCCTAGCCCAGGTCTCAGATCGGGTTGTTGGGAGTCAGGACACGTGGCAATAGAGGAGCACTGTGCTGCTGTCCCCTTCACCTGTCCTCTGCTCTCCAGCTCCCAGCCATGCCCCTGAGGCAGTACCTGACATAAAGAACGACTGGTTTTCTTTAACCTCTTTCTGTTCAACCTTGGCTGCAGGGATAGCATCTAGAGGGACAAGTTTCTTCCTTCCAGGGTATATTTTGCTAGTTGCTGAGAGGCATTTTTCACTTTGTCTTTCAAGCAGCCGTTCTTTAAGCTGTTCCCTGCTTCTAGTTACCATAATTACAGATTTGCTGTTTCCAGAAAGAAGAGTTTTTTCTTCTACAAAATGAAGGCAAAGCAAGAATTTCCAAAGAGTTTTATGGGAGATGGATAGGTGCACCCAGGAGTACTCAGGAGCTGCAGACTGGTTCTGCTTGGACATATGGTCATCCTAAATCTGCTTCTGTTCTGCTAGCGTTGCTTGTGGCATCTCCAGTATCTGGAGATTTCCTGGAGACCTTCATGGTTGAATTTAGTGTGCTGACCACTACTCTCACCTCTTTACAGTAAATTGGTTAGCATTGGTTCTTCCTGCTTGTTACAAGGTGCCTGCCATGTCTTACATGTAAAAAATGGCCCAGTTCAACAGCAGATTTGCAAAATAATTCCTCCTGAGGAGTTGACTTTGTACTGTGATAGTGATGACTGTGAGTTTTTTTTATTTTCTGGGGCTTGGAAACTCTGGCTTTAACAAAGTTGATGGGCTTCTTGACATCTTTCCTGGCAAGTGGGAATGAAAAGCAGTATTTCTGATTTTTCCTCTGCAGGGAATTTTCAAAATGAAACTGAAGAATTACTTCTGGAAAATCAGTCTTGTCATCTTAGAGTTCTTTAAAAGTGCCATACTGTTAACACCTTTTCATGCCAGAACAGTTGAAATACCTATTATTCTCATTTCATTTTCAAAACCACTAAAGGGAGGATTTTTCTTAGAATCTCTTGAAACCTATTTTTTAGAACAGCTGCTTCTGTTTCTTTTATAGCAAAATATTTTAACACACTGATAGAAAGTGAAGGTGGATTCATCTTGTTCAACTTTACCCATGGAAAAGTTAAGCATTTAAGTACAGTTTGTCATTTGGTGTCCTTTTGCAGTCAGGGAGAGAAACATAAATCAACAGCATGATCTAGTGTGGCCATGCTGTAACAAGAAATACCTCCATCTGACAGAATACTGAGTGAGTAGTACTGTCCTCTTCTCATTTGTTTTGTAATCAGGCCCACTGAATTGCCCTATGGATGTTTCTGTTTCTTCCTTTTTCGCTATAGAGGGAACCCAAATGCGTAGTTTTGCCCAGATGCCTAATTATTAGAGACTTAATATTAATGCGATGAATGTTACCTCACAGGTCTTGTTCAAATTAGAAAAAGGGAATGAAATATTTATGTCATTTGGATATTTTCAAAAATGTCATCACTGGTAAATGCAGTCATCAGCACGCTCCATACCCCTTGAGTCTCTGTGCCCCTTGAGTGTGCATAGATGAAGCTTGGCTAATTCAGGAGATTGTGCTCAGCTTCTCAGTGAGATGTTGCTCATGAGCATAATGCTGTTGTTTGCTTATACACTGTGACACATGCTGTGTTCACACACACTGATTGTGCTCCCCTTGGGCATCCTAGATGGCACTTTTTCTGTGATGGCATCTTTCATCATGTCCAGTTTTAAGAACTATATTTATCAGCAAGACAAACTGGGAAACATTTTATGCTAGAATCATTCTAAAAATAGAAGTCTGCTGGCTATCTATGCAAGATGCCTCATATGATTATTGCCTTGTGGGGTCTTTGATCCTTTCTTGGAGGTATAGGTAGACACTTGCTTTGAAGCAGATCAAACTGGAAAACTCCTCTATGCTTCTGATTTGTGTAGCCACAGAGGTTATAGACTTGTAGCAGTGTGTGTACCTTAACCTTGCCCAGTGCTGAGTTCTGGCAAGATTTCTAGATGAGTGTACTACAGTTTGCAGTAAATGAGGCAGAGTGGAGTCAACTCACGTGAACAATGGTTATGAAATGGAAACCAATCTCATCTTCCCTGGACTGCTGGACATCTAAGGGTCAACTGTAATTTAGATAAAAATATAATTCAGAAAAGATGTGTGCCTAAAGTAATACAATAATGCAAACTACTCCCTGTTCTCTGTGTCTTCTCCACATTTTGGCACTTACCAGCTGATACAGGGGCATGGCTCTGGTTGGAAAACTTGTGAGGAAGCACAGCATTAAGCATTCACTAAGCAGATAATATAGAGGCTTCTGGTTACTGGCTGTTCCCACAGTGTTTTTGTTCTCTTTTCACCATCCTCAGTCATAGTGGCTGGTAGGATGTGTGCCAGTAAGGACATTTGCTGTTCAGCATGTGGCTGAATTTCACCCCGAGGTCTCAGTTGTCAGCAGTTTAAAGATTAGATGCCACCTCTCTAAGTGAGTGTCAGAATCACCACAAAAATCACTGAGAGGTAAAAGACATAATCCCTTAGGAGCATCTCATTGATCCTCTCATGGTTCCCAAGGAGCATGTAGTACTGCACGACTCTATTTCTTCAGATTAGTTAATTTAGTTACACATCCCTTGGGCTTGTCAGGGGGTAAATTTGTATCCTTGCAAAGGATACAAGTAAAAGTCAAGTAAAAGCTACTCCCAACCAGGCCAAACATTACTCGCTGCAGCAAAGTGCAAGTGTTCCTTGGGTCTGGAAAAGAGCTATTGCTGTTGGTCCTGCTGGAACCAGACCAATTCCATTGTTTCCAGTGAAAGTGTATGCTATGCATGGAGATTATTGCTGCTGGCATCCAGTATGGGGTCTAAATGCTGCTGTGCTGGGCAAAGATGGTGAGTTTTCTTCCAACATGATTCTACGACTTATGTCTTCTCCCAGATTCACAGCATCTATGTTCACAATCTCCCCCCAGACAGCTGTTGAATGGGTGTGTCTGCATACAGCACCCCTGAGAATTGTTGACAAATGCTGTGCATATTGCATGACTGATGCGCTTCGAGGAAGCATTCTATTTTCTCTTTATTTGCTTTATTTCTCCCCTTGTCTACCCTATGTCCCTTCATGTTTTCTAAAATATCTCTTGTTTTCTGATAATCAGTCTTTGAAGATGAGGTGGCTTGTCCAGACTGTGAAGGCATGGAGAGAGCAGCCATACTACCAGGACATTTTCATGGGCTTTTTCTCCAAAGAAAACCTTTGACAACAGTTTTTTTAATCTTTTTGTTTGTTTGTTTAGTTGAACGGGAGGAAATGCAATGAATGGGGAGGCTTGCCTGGTCATGCACAGTCATTTTTGTATGAATTAAGGAGTCAATTTCAGCTGGTCGTTTCTCACATATATGCAAAGCCCTCTGGGGGTCACTGAACATTTTGTTAATTTTTTGAGTTTTATTCAAAGGTATATGGCCATTTGTAAGACTCATTTTGTGTGTGTGTTTTCAAGGGGGAATTTTGCAAATGTTGGTATAACATTTCAAGAATAGTTTTCCCACACATTTTCATTAGTTCTTTCTATTCAGAGTGGTATTGTTCAGTTGCTTAGTAATGTTTACTTGGAAAATTGGCTTGGCCTGAGAAATGCCATATTTACTCTGCAGGCAATGGAAACTGTGGAAGCTGTTGCTGTGTGGTTAAAGAAAATCCAGGGAGTGTTTTTGAGTTAGAATTAATTTCAAATTATCTAGTACTGAAACTTTGATTTTGCCAAAATCCTTCCTTTTAATCCACCCTGGAACCAAATTTTTAACAACTCTCTACAGGTGGCTGAGTCTCTGGAATAGAACAGGGGAAGTGGTGAAAGAAAGGGAGAGGAAGGATACATAAAGTGCCATGCAGTTCTTCTGCATTTTCTAGATGTCACCTTTCCTTCAGCCTTCTCTTCTTAAGCACTGTAGCTCTGGCAGCACTGCTGTCTGGCTGATTTCCCCAGACTCATAAAAACAAAAGATTCTATGCTTGGTTAGACCAGAGGGACATATTTTCTGGTGTCATGCCTCCAAAAGATGTCATGATCAGAAGCCAGTTCCCCTAGTTTAGACTCCCATCTTTCTCTCCTGGTGTGCTGATGATACCTGTTATATCAAGCTATGGAGTACCTCTCTTTTTGCCTCTGAAAACCAAACTCTCTTCATGGTGTTGTCAGACTTTGCCACAATCACAGTCTAAAATACACAATGGATATCATCTCTGCCAATCCATCTGCAGAATAGGAGCTGCTTCTACTTTAAGAAATCAGAGAATACAGACAATTATGATGTAAACACTCTCCACAAGGTGTCTGTCATGAAGGATCTCTCATCTCTGTGTTCCTGGCACATCCCAGAAACCTCTGGAAGAAACAATCTTCTTCTGAATGAGTGGGGCTGTGTGCTGTACTGCATGGTGAAAAACAGCAAACAGTGGAAATCCAGAAGGAAACAATGAGTTCCTTTTTACCTAGCTGAGGAAGAAGGCAGATGTCCCTTGTGAGGAAGAGACAAAAGTCAGCTTGGAAGGAAAGAATGTCTGGCTTGCAAGAGGAAAGGAGCAAATACTGCTTAAGAGGGCATATGTGATTTTTTTTTTTTTTTGTATTGGACATGCAGTAAGCTTTAGTGTGTGCATGTGTGTTCATGTGCATACACACCTGGGGATATTAAAAACCTGTTTCCCAGGACTTTTGCATTCTTATTTTTGGGAGCAAGGTGGTCATGCAGTCTCTTTGGGGTGCTGGCAGTGGGTTCCTTCTAGGTGCTTGCAGGGCAGAATATGAATGATGCTGTGTGTCCAAGGCCAGCCAAGGTGCAGGTAGAGAGAACTTGCTGCAGACTTGGGGTCAACCTGATGCTCCTGTCATCATGTTGAGGACTGCAGCAGATTTGGATCAGTTGCTTTCTGGACAGGTACCACCCTAATCTGATTACTGAAATGCTGTCAGTTTGCACATAAATGGGTTAAAGAATTATTGTAGTCATTTATGAAATTTCACTCTGATGGATAGTTTGTATAAATTTCCTTATGACATGGGTTGAGTCTTCATCTTGTTGCTAAGTGAAAGCTGTCGGGGTTAGGAGGACACCTGGGAGTCAGGCTGTTCTCAGATCACCGTCTTGATTGCAAGCTAAGTGATTTCTCAGACACAATTTCTCTCCTGCATTGAATAGCAATAATACTCATTATCTGTCCTGCCAGGCTGCTGAGACAATTGAATAGTTAATCAATTTGATGGTGGCATGATATTGCAAGGCAAGCAGATCTGGGCCTGACCTAGCTTTGGTGGAGAGGTATGGGTGATATAGTAGGTAACATTAGGATCCTGTCTGTGACATAGTGCAAAGTTGATGGACTCGATGGCCCTTCTGTGATCCAATAATTTGTATAAAGCAAGAGAATTCCCTTCTTATCACAGGCTTGTTAGCATTTTCACAATGATATGGCTTGGTTTGAACTGGTGACCTTGCACTTTTTAGTCTCCTAAACCAGCCCCTGATACATGCTAAAAAAAAGTTTTTTCTTTTCCAGTCTCAGAGGGAATAAAAATCAAATCCCTACAGAACAAAGGACTTAGAAGCACTGCAGAGCCATAGGTAGCCAAGTGAAGCCATTGGACTGCAGGAGAAAGAAATCTGAAAGCCGAGATTAAATTGCCTGCTTGCTGAACAACCCTCCTGAAGAGACGTCACCTTTCACTCAGAGGTGGAAACTTGTTCTCCTCAGTGTGAGCATGCACCTGTGAGAGAGGCAGGCAAGGAGGGGGAGGAACAAGTCTAGCGAAACACTGCAGACTCCTATCAGGAACTGAGTGCACTGAGTTAAGCAATTTGCAGCCACTGAGACAATCTGTGCTGACTTATGAGATGCAGGAGAGGCTTGTGCAAGTCCTCTAGCACAGTTATCTGGAATTAAGGGCTAGTGTGCTGAGTTTTTCTACTGGAGTCTACAGAAGTACTGTAAATTGCACCCCAAAGGCAAATTGCCTTATGTTTGGAGATAGTAGCCTCATCCTGAGAATGTATGTTCCTTTCCCATGAATTAAAACTTCAGGATCCAACTCATGAAATAAACTCTGTTCCCTCCCTCTCTTCCCCCATAGCCAGGCACAATCTCACTTTCTCACACTGATGAGAAAAGCCTGGTACCTATCTCCAAAGTGATCTCTGTCACCCTTAGCTCTGCTCTTCCAGCTGCTGCGGGGCCAAGGGCTGCTGAAACAACTGCAGTGCTGCCAGCCTGGCTCCCACCAGGCAGGCAGAGCCTCTCTGTGTTCAATAAACTGTGCAGTAGCCTTAAGCCATTATGCTGTGACTGCTACTCTTATTGTGTGACATTGAGGTCAACACTTAACTGCATTCACATATGTGTCTCTGTAGGTCAATGCAAATCAGCCCAGGAGGAACTTTTCGACTAACAATATCTGGAACTGGGGGAAAGTGCTGCTTTCACCTTGGGTAGTGCGAGGAATTGCTCTTTGTAATCTGCTTCCCTCCTTCTGCGGCATGGAACTGGGGCAGGGATGGGGGGAGGGCCCTCTTCCAGCTGAGCAACAACAGAGAATTTGGCCTGTGTATGTTTTAGGGCAGTCATACTTCTGATGGTTTTCTGACAAAGCCTTTAATTCCTTTTATTGGTGTAATAATTGATCTCCTAACAGTGCAGCCTGAGATGCTGCCAGGCATTTCCAATGGGCTCAGCTTAAATAGCATGCAATTCCTCCATTGAGCTGTGATAACACTTCTCTGGAATTATCCTGTAGATGAGATCAGGGTGAGGTAGGCTACCTCTGGCTTGTGTGTAGCAATTCAGGGGAAATGGGAACATCCCAAAAGACATTGTTCAGGGACAACTTTCCCGGAGGGATATTTCTGCTTAATCCCTGCCACTTAGAATCTGGTTTTTATATCCTGCAGTACACACAAAGCTCCTAAAAATTCCCATCCATTACAAGATACATGAATCCTGCTCTATATTTTGCTAAATTTGTGACAAGAATGTCATCTTCCAAAAAAGAATTTCCACAAATTATTTAGATGCTATATGGAAAATATTTCACTGTACCTGCCTCTATTGTAATTGAATTCCCTTCCATTTCCTGTACATGGCAATGGTTTTGCCTTCACCTTCTTTTGATATTTATCTATTGCTGCCCTCATTTATTTATTGCCTCTTGAAACTAAGAAAAGACAGTTGTTCTAATTTCTCTTTATGCCACAGTCTCTTTACTCCTCTAGTTTTTGCCCCTCTGTTTCTAGTTCAGCTTTTGTAATGACTTTCTTGACATCCTCATCTGACTAAAATTTGAGGAAAAATTAGTGGATGGCTTTATTAGTGCCCGGGTTTCACACTAAAAGCTTGAAGGTAGAATGCTGTTTCAAGTGGAGGTTCATCACAGTTTTGTCTTCTGAGGTTACTTGCCCTCTTTGGAAGTTACTGATGCTACCACTTATTTGGGTTATTTCATACTCTTAGAGGGAGAAGTGCTTAAGAGCTGTGATAACTTTAATTGCTTGTCAAGACATTTGCAAAAATGTAATAGTAGCTGCTGTTTGGCATCCAGAAAGTACACTCAGGTTCTCTAGGATGAATTATGCTGGAAGAAGTGAATTTGTCATCTTTACCAAAATCATCAGCTTGCATTACTTGCCATAAAGATAATGATTTCAACTCAGTTAAGTAATTTCCATTTTTTAGACCTGAAGTCCCTCATGCTCTCCAGTTAAATCCATTACATGCTTGGTGTTGGCCTCAGAGATGTTACAAGGATGAAAACTTGCATTTACTGTGGTTATCTCTTTTGTAAAGGATAGTAGACATTGCTGTGGGTGCCATGGTTTCTCTTTAATTGAGGGAAACAATCCTTGAAAAGGTACAGTTAGCTTCATCTCTGTGATGTCTGAGGCACAGAAGAATGAATCACCAAAATAGAAGAATTGCTTGTTTTTGGTTTTTTTTTCCCTGATAAGTCACAGCGCGGTGTCAGGATGGAACCTGAATATTTATAGCTTCAAGCCAGCTGTGGATGTGTTAGATGCCATGTGGGTTCCTCATTCACTTCCAGGTCAGACTGCACTGCTGGCATGCTGTGTGTGAGCTGCTGTGGATACAGGAGCACAGCTATTTAGGAATTCTGAGCTGGTTTTCTGACCTCTCCCTTGGTTCATCTACAAAACTTCCTCCCTCTTTCCTGGCAGCCACAAGACTTTGGATAATTGGTCCTTTACAGATTTAGAGTAAATACATAGTAAAATGTTGATGAGGAAAGAGACAAGGAATTAAATTCTCTTAGAAATAGTAATAAGAGTCTGAGGGACAAAGTTTGATATGCCCATGAATGGGTATGGAGGGGTAGGAGGCTGCTGAGTTCACTGTCAGACTGACCAGAATTGTTTCATTGTCTCTTTTTATTCCCCTCCTGGTTGGTATCTTGTGTCTTGTCTTAGGATATTACTTTTGGCATGTAATTGCATCCTATCATCTAAAGGAAATAAAAATGCTTTTAAAATAAATGAATGTTGGAATTTAACCCCATCCATAAAGCACTCCAGTCCTCTTACCATTCCTCAGCTCTGGTACCCAGTCTTATTCCTGTCTTTGCTGCTCTGAGATATCTCCCGGGATTTCCCACTTCACTTGTCCAAGGTCCTAACATTCTGCACCTATCTTCTTGGCCAACTTGTCTCATGTCACTGGCTTGCACTGCCTCTGGTACTCCTGAGCAGAGCTGGGACCTCAGGGGTGTGTGACATGGTTTTTGCTCATGGAGGTCTCCTCAAGCTGTCATTGTGCTCCTGTTGAAAGGAAGTTGACAGACAACAGTTTTCTTTTGCAGAGTGAATGGCTGAACACCTACTGTTTCCCTGCCCTTTTCTCTCTTGGTAGGCTTTTCCCCATTCATCCCTCAGCTCTGACACCCTTGGGAACCCTTACTTTTCATTGCTTCCAGCTGGGAATAGTTTGAGTGGGCTCTTCAGTCCAGTGAAGGTTTGTGGTGTTGAGGTTTGGCCTCAAACATGCTTCTGGGGGTTGTGTTGTGACAGGATAGACCCATTCTCAGACACTGGTTCTCTGAAAATCTTATGTTTGTACTTAGCTCTGTCATTGCACTGCAGGATACTCTAGACTGTGATTCATAAAAACCCTTAAAGCTGTGTTTGAGCACTAGTTGGGGTTGAGAGGTGAATTATACAATTAGAATTATTGTGAGGGGAAAGTATTCATACAAGGTATATTTAAACATGTGGAGAAATTAATTGGGTGTGGAGTTGGGCAGGAAAATTAATGCAAGGTGCAGAGAGTACTTTTGAGGTGCTCAGGTACTTGGAAATGCTTGGGTAAAGAAAAAAATATCTGGAGCAAGCATTTGGTTGTGGATTCCTTTGTGTCTTTCGTTGCTGTTTGTTGCAGGGGATCGTCTCTGCATTGCAAAAAGGCACCAAAAGCTTGAAGGAGTACTTAAAGTACTGACAATAGATATGAAAGTGTGCCAGCTTAGAGTAACGTTAGTTATAACAATGCAAAATTAGTGCATCTTGAGGAAAGATATGTAGAACTGAAAAATCAATATAACCCTAAAATAACAGGTAAGTACCTTATCCAAGTCTGTGGTCCTGTATGGTCGCCATCAACCTCATTATTACATCATAATTTTGAATTAGCCTATCATTTGCAGAAGCAGTTCTAACTTAAGAAACTGAGACAGTAGGGGGGAGATAAAGAATTAAATTAAGCTTAAGGATGCACAAATTGTTTTAAAATTGCTGGGTATGAATTTCCTGTCATGTACAAAGTATTTTATCTCATTTGCCTCTTCCTCCTTCTTACCGTCTGACAGCTACTGATCTGACAACTATATTGTTTTTTGAAAGAAAGATGCAGGAGAAGCAAGTGCTGTGGACAAGACACAGAGCCGTGTGGTTTGCTGACTAATCCAAAGCATGTGTGTGGTCTTACATGCACGCAGGTGGGCTGGCTGCAGGCAGGGGCAGAACAGGACATTTCCTTGGGAGTCAGGCTGCCCAGAGTAGAACAGCAAGATCGGTCGCTGCAAGAAGAGAGTGGTACCATCCACTTTGAAGCAGTAGGCACTGCGAGTCTCTGCCTCCTTGCATGGCAGACGGAACAGGTCAGCCTGGCTGGTGTGCCTGCCAGGAGCAGGTTTGGTTGTATTTGGGCCTTCTGTCTCCCTGGGTGAGGTTTGTCCCCGTACCAAGTGTGGCCACTCTGCCCCGACAGAGTGGCAGATCCTGCATGGTCAGCAGATCATGTCAGCAGATCATGTTTGGTGCTTTCACCTCTGCCGCGCGGGTCTGATTTCCTGCCAGGGAAGAAACCTTTTGTTCTGGTCGTTAACACCAAATTTTGCCTGTGCCCGCCAGATATTTTTGAACTATCTTTGAACCTGTCTTCACAGGCACACACATACATGCTTGCACTTGTGCAACACCCATTAACAGGAAAGAACACTCAGTATAAACACATACACAACAGAGCCATATGGACACATGCTTGTTAATTGAAACCAGGCCCATGTACTGAATCTCTTTGTTAGCATCCAAATCCCGGCCAATCTGCCAGTACTCAGGAGATGCAAAATTGGATCACTTCCATTGTCTGTCACTTAAAAGCTGAAAATTATTTCACTGGCCCCTGGTCTTTGCTCCCATATTGTTTGAGAAATAGCATTGACATTTTATTTGAATGCACATGTGGATAAATTTATATTTTGTGGAGTATACTACATATAAGCTGTACCTGATGCTTATTCCCATGCAGATGGTTAGCTTAAGGCATACAAATAATTTAACTTGTCAGATCCAGTTTAAGTGGCCAGAAATACAGTGAACTCCAGAGCAGAGGATTTCTTTTTAAAAGTCTACACACTGGAAAACAGCCTTTTGATGATAAAAAGACTTGATTGCCCAGGAAATGTCACAATAAACTTTGGTGTGAAACTGAATTATGGCGTTGGCACCCCAAACAATTCACTGATCTTTAAATACAAGAGCACATGGTGCTTCAACACAGAACCTCACTGATCAGGCAGGGTGGAAGCAGCTTTAGGAGAGGTCAGAGCTCAGTGGCAGTAAGTATTGCAGAGCACAAAGCCTTATATTAGTCCCCGCAGATATTGAAAAGTTTGAAGAGAATGAGGTGGAGGTCCCCAGGCTGAACACAGAGGTACCTCCACATTAAGGCTGTTTAATGCTGTCAGGACAATTTAGAGGAGTGCCTGCCTCTGCCACAACTTTCTGTGTGATGTTGTGGGGGGGCAGTCAAATTGCTGTGGCCATTTGCTGAGACTAAGTTTGTGTGTGCCACTTTAACCTCTCATCAAGCAAGAAAAGCTTTATATGCAGCCACATATAATAATATCTTAAGATCTCTCTCTGGTATTCAAAGTCTGGTCCTGTAAACAGATCCCTGTGTCCTGTGCTGTGCTCTGTGGGCAGCAGATGCGCCTGGGTCTCATGTAATGAGCACATACATCTCCTAGTCATGGCTTGGGTGTGTAAAATTCTGCCCTGAAAGCCAGGTCTCCAGCAGTCTCTGTGGTGACCAGTGCCCAGCCTTCAAAAGACCAAACTCTAGCTTGTCTTCTTGAGATTGTTCAAAAGTTTTCGTCTGAGTGTTGTTGCTAAAAGATCATTTCTTTGAAGCAGGCAGGGAGCTGTGGTGACCAAGAGTGGAGCAAGTCAAGTTTGGCAAAATCTTTGCCTGTCGAAGGAGAAAGTGCAGGGCACAGGGACTTGGGAAGCGTGGATTGGCAGGGAAAGCTTAGCTGCAGGCATTTTAAGTCATCCAATTGAATCCATGCTCTGTACCAATGTTGCAGACCATAATTTTCCTGAGGCTTGTTATTTTGAAGCTCACTATATGTGTTTGTTCTGTCTTCCCTCTAAAAGACCATCAGGAAGATTTGCCAGTGATTTATTGTGCCCATACTGGGGGGAGGGAAAGCAGATCATTAAGCCTCGAATACACCCTGCCATCTGGATGGGCTCAATGCGCAAGAAGGCGTAAAGTTGGGATGCAAATGTGTGGCACTTGGTCCTTAGCCAAGACAGAGCTTGTGCTCAATTGTTTCAAAGCGGATCTGTGGAGACATGACTTATTGCAGGGAAGGGAAGGGGCTGAAGGCAGCCCTTGGGGCCTGCTTTGCAGAACTCACTGCAGCTGAAACCTATGGGAGCTGTGTTTTTAGTGCATAGAGATTTTTATACATGGGCTATTGGTGTCTTGACAGACTAGCTAAGATAAATTGATCCTTTTGACATTTGTCTCTGGGTTCTTGTGCTACCCATCCAGAGGGTTTACATTGGTGAGAGGTTTCCTGGTGTTCCCCAGATTGGGAATCCTGACCTGAGGTGACTGGTGGCTTAAGGAAGCCATGCAATCTTCCTTCAACCTCTTTATGAAGGCAAAAAACCTAATACAGCTTGCTGTACTGAGAACATTATAGTGGATTGTAGAAATACACTCTTCCCTCTCTGCCTTTACCATGGATTCTGAATGTGATGCTGAGCACAATACACCCCCTCAAATTTTCAGCAGTGGCCAGGAGATGTTTTGTATGTAGAAGCCACTGGGGTGGCCAGAATTAATGGCCAGCATTACAGATTTTTTTAGCTGTGATCTGCCTGTGAATCAACTCCCCTGTTTCTAAAATATCTGTGATAATGGTTTGGTCTTGTAGGGGTGACTGGAAGACAAAAGTCCTTTTGAGTTTGGGAATGGCTTGATGATGATAATAATGAGGAGAATTGAAAAGCCCAGAAAGGAAGCAGAGTCCTATATGCTGTGCAGTGCACTGCTGGTATGCAGATAAATACGACCACAAGTGTGAATAACGAGGATGGCCTCAACTGCAGAGCACTTCTGTGTGCTGAGTGAGACAGGGGGTCCAGTGGAAAAGCGAGGAATATAGGATTAGTTAATTAAAACTGTACCTCTATTACTATTTCTGTTTCTAGAGTTTGGTCCCTTTCCACAATCCATTTGGTATCAAATCAAGGATGGGTAGGAACAAAATGTTTATTTTTAGAGACTCTTGTGGGGTTGAAACTTACATTTGATATCAAAAGCCATTTCCTGTCCATATTTGAAGTTGGTATCAAGCTATTCTGCAGCAGTTGCTAGTGGAAACTGTTGATGTGTTGGTACACTTCCATTATCCATTGCTCTGTTCTGCAGTTCGGGAACTGGAAGGCATGCAGGTGGCTTCATTTTAATGTCTATTTAAAGTATAAATGGCTGTCTGCAGTGCTCTTTGAAAAGGCAAGGGCTGTTGGAAGCTTTCAACACTGGTGGGAGCTAAGAGTGCACATGTGACAGGGAAAAGTGAACGTGATGCAAGATAATTGCTGATGGCTTTGAGGATTAAAGCCAGACTTCTGCCCTTTGAATACCAGTGGGAGCTCTGGAAGGTGGCGGCACTGGGAAGCAAGAGGAATGCAGTGCCCAGGGAAGCAGTGTGGTGGGGGTGTGACAAGGCATGTGTGAGTGAGCCCACTCCTGGAAGGGCTGGGGATCAGACTGGGAGAACGGTGCTTTTGGGTAAATAATGTCAAGTGGTGCCTGTTTTGTGCTTGTTAATCTGGCTGTCTTGAAAGTAGGAATCTACATAGTAGCCTTGTTTTGCCTGTCTGAACCCATCAGACATAAGGTTTTCATAAACCCAGAAAGCAAAGATAGTATGATTTCTCTCTCATCTAGTAGTCTATTTTACCAGACCTGATGGAGGTGACTTTGCAGCCATGTTTTTGATTGTTGTAAAATAGGTGATGTGGAACTATGAACATTGAGATAATTCCATGCACATGAAGAACGCTGTTATAAATAAAAATTCCAGACAGTGAAAGAGAGGAGAAATAGGGGCCCAGGGTCTGTGGCTTCCCATCCATTGCACCTTCTTACAGAGAGAGCTCCCTGATGAAAGAAGAGCTCCATTTTACTTGAATCCTACTGAAATCAGTGATTCTGGGGAAAAGAGTAAGTTTACAACATAGGGACATGGATTTGTTCTCTTAGCTCCATCTGGCATGACACAAGCAGGGCTGTGTAGTGTTTTCCACTTGAATTCCAAATAGATCTGACTCAACCGTGGCACAAAAGCTTTGCTGATATTTGGATACATGTGCAACACAGTTGAAATTGGCAAAAAGTTAAGAATGGGCTCATTTTCCTGACTGTGGATTCTCTGAGCAAGTAATAGCTTTATCTATAGCATATGTGTTGGCCTAAGTGACATTGTGATATATATTATAGTCATGCTTCTCTACAGGCAAGCAGTTATACATCAGGGACTACTAGATTTACTGCACTGCAAATACAAACTTTGCCCTTATTGCATCAAGGTCATTGCAAATTTTCTGGTGGACACATAGCAAAGGAAAAAAAAAAAGAGACTTCTCTTTGTCTCCCTGTTGCAAGGTTTCAAGGTCTCTACTGGGTGCCTGTGGCAAATTTTTCTGTCTTGGGTGTTTGAAACAAGATACTTACACTAATGGACCTTGCCCAGCCTCTGCAGCTTCCACAGATTTCACAGGCAAATCATCAGTATTAAAACCACACCCCTGAAAGCTGGTTGCCTTAATGCAGGTTTAGCTACTGATGTGCTGCCATCAGTCTTTAGGGACCTCAGGCTCGCTATTTGTGAAACTGAGGAAGACCCCGTTTTCTTAAGATCCACTGGAAGTGAAGGGGAGTTAGCTAGAAATGGTGCCCCCCTGAAGCAGGGACTGTTGAGGTCTTACAGCTCTGAAGGCCTTTCATCTTCAGGCCATCTCATCACCTCCTCCATTCTCTGCTTCCACTATGTTTCCCCCGGGTCAGTGTTATTCCTTTGCCTCAGTTTCTCTGTCTGTACATAGCAGAGGGGTTAGCATTAAATGCAGGAGAAAAGGGCAAACCCATTTACCTCCCTGAGCCCAAAACAGTTCTCAGTAGCCAAAGGGAATTGAGCCATGGTCATCCGTTCCGGAATGATGATTCCAAAGCTTTTGCTGATTCTCCCGCAGAGTTTCTTCCTACATTTCCATTTGCCCTGTAGGTTTCTTACTGGTGAGAAACACTCCCATGATGTCACCTTTTACATGGGTCAAGATGCTGCATTTTTCTTTTTCATGACATGCCACAGGCCAGCAGAGAGCCCACCCGAGGGCTGCCGAGGGGGGCTGGGGCATGCTTCCATTTCCGAATTATCCTGTGATAAATCCGCACTGTCCCTGGCTGGGGATGCCCGCGCCACGTAGAAACATGAATTCAGCAGAGGCATTTGTTGGGCTTGCACTGACCTCTAGTGACAGGATAAGGGACCAAGGCCTTCAGCCACCAATGGGCTGAAAGGGCACGTCCGGGTCCATCCCCGGCCCTGGGTGGTTTACAACAGCTCGCCACAGTTTCTGGCAGAACTGTGAATGTGAGCCTGCGGTGCCAGGAAGCAAGCCCACTGACTGACGAGGGGTCTGACTGCTTGCTAGATGACTGCGTGGGTTCCAGGTGTCCCAAATTCCATACACCTCCCTGCTAAATTGCTTGTCCTCCCCAACCCACCAGTGCAGTGACGGTCTTCGTCTTCTGCGGTGTTTGTTCTTCCTGTCCATCTCATTCTCCCTCCTGTCCCTAAATTTGATAACTCACTTCTTTCTACTGCCAGTCTACCCAGGTCTGATCCTGAGTACTTCATCTCTGCATTGACCTCTGCATTTCCTCCTCACTTCGGCTCTCTTGCAGAGCCTGCAAGTCCTTTCCAGAGCTGGGATGCAAAGGGCCAGGGTTCTTGTTTCTTTGCCATGAAGCTTCTTGCTGTACCACATAGTGGATCATCTTCTGTGTGATGCACATGAAGCCTCTCCTGCTTCTAATGCCATTTAGAAGAAGAACCTTTTAAAAAATATGCACAAGCTGTGTTGAATTTGTCTTTTACTTCTCCAGGTCTGTAAATGAAAATGGTGAGAACTTTGGATGCAGTCCTGGGAGCTACTGAATGTACCGCCAAACTGTTTAGCAGACTCAGCTTTTAGGAACACCACTAGGCTTCATGGGCTGTTAGTAGTTCCCAGGGAGCCCTGCATTCCCCAGGAATGTGGGGGAAACCTGTCATGGCTGCAGTGTGAGAAGTACATGGAAGCCTCTTTCACAGCCCCCCTCTGTGGCATGCTGACCCCACCCCTCACAGGCCATGCCCACAGCAGCACCCTTTGCTTTCTTGGCTAAGCGGCCCTGGCATGTGCATTTATGGTTTTTGGGCTCTGATAACAAGACAGTGTCCTGTTTGGTTGATACTCCTGTATACCATACATTCCCCCATCCTCCCAAAGCCCTAGGAAGTGCTTTTATTCACCGAATTACAGCTCAGCTACTCCAGCTCAATGTTATCATCAGAGCAAGGCCCAAAGAGTTCTGCAGTGAACACATCAGTGAAACAAACCTTTTATTATGGTAGTTGCCTCCAGAGAAAGAAATAATCTATGATGCTCCATAAAACTCTGAATAAGAAGTCCCATCCATCTGTGAACTCCAAAAGCTAGTCTTCTGTCCATCTGTACATTTATCTGGAAGGTTGACAGAGACAGGAGCACCCCCCAAACCCCCTTCTTTAGCACCTCTGACTGTGTTATATTGTCCAGGTCATCTGTATGAGAGTTACCATTTTCACAGTACAGAGCTCCACAGCACTGCCTCTTCCCTTAGATAGATCCAGTTCTGTCATCCAAACCCTGATACTGAAATTAGCCTGAGAGATCCATTGAAGCATCTTGGCCTCTCATAAATCTCTGCTGAGGAGCATGCATTCTGTATTTGCCTTGAGGCATCTGCTATGGATTGACCCCTCTGGTCTCTGGCTAACCTGGTTCACATGAGAAGCCTGAGAGGGGGTGGAATGTAGGAAGGCTGCCAGCTACAGCCTTCCATGCTAGGCTGAGCAGAAAGGCAATCAGGTTTCCTAAGCACTGTAACAGATGACAAGGTGTATATTTATACCACATACCCACGTACTTTGAGTGAATTGTGCAACATGAGATTTGTCATCATGCATCAGATCATAGTGTATCTAATTCAATACTATGGTGCTGACAATGTTGGGAGAGCTGAGCTGCCTGCAGTGATGCACCTCACCAACTGCGCAATGGTGGAACAGAGGGTCTGCAATTAATATTCCTCCCCAGTTCCTCCAACAATCAACTGGTACCCTGACTGCTCTTATTATCTGAGCAGGTAGAGCTGCAAATACAAATAATCACAAGTTTAGGCAGCCCTCTAATTACAGCTAGTACAACCACAGCATACATTTCTAGGCTACCCCCTGGACTGGATATATTTTGAGTGGGATAACACATCATGCTGACTTCACCTTACTTTCATCTGTTAAAAGATTCCTGGGTTAGTTGCACCCAGGGTGCCAGCAGTGAAGACTTATTCTAGTGCTGGAAGTAAACCATAGTTTTTTACATCACTCCTGGCATCATCTTTGATACCTCCCATGAGGGAGGAACTGGGGAGGTATCAAAGATTAGGCTCTTTGATCTTTGATACCTTCCTTGCATACTTGTTTTTTATTTAGTTTTGTTTGTTTGTTTGTTTGTTTGTTTGTTTGTTTGTTTGGGTTTTTTGTATTTTGTTATCAGTGGTGGTAGTGGTTTGGTTTTTCTCTGTTGTTCTTCCCTGCTAGGAAATCAAGCCATTCTTCTACTTTGGGTATGCTGGCAGTCAGCCACATTCTGTAAATGCAGCAGGTGCTGCTGCCTTTGTGTTCACAGGGCTGTCATCACCCTGTGATCAGGCCAGGAGATCTTTGCTTGGCCGGTTTGGGCTTCTGCCATTCACAAAGCAGGGCTCTCCTCTAAGGTATCTGCAGCAGCTTTTGCAACACTCCCATGAATATGTAGAGACAATTTCAAACCCCTTAAGGTGACCAGTTATTGGACTACTTCTTTCCAGCCTACATAGTGTGACCTTTCTGCAGCTGATTTGCTGCAGTCAAATACCCTGAATTAGTCAGATGTTTGTCTGTCCCAAATACCTTTCTCCTTGCAGTGACGCGCACAAAAGAACCGGGGAGGGGGTTTTGCTCTGCAGTTGAACCTCAGGCATGGGAATTTCTCCTCTCTGTTTCTCCTCTTTCAAAGTCTTCTCTTCCAAGTCCAAGGACTCTTCTGTGAAGTGCAGGAGTCAGCTGTGGTCCTGGGCCTTGTGAAACTTGGTCCCTGCAATCCCTGTAATGGCTCTTGCAGGAGTGTCATTACTTTGCATCTCACAGTCCATGTGGCACTGGGTCACTTCAGTGTTGAAGAAGATTTTTGAGCAAACATCTGTCATATGACACAATCAATAGTGCTATTTGCTCCTATCCTTTTCTGTTTCCTTATGTTTTGTGACTGATCTGTATTTGTTGGCATCTACTTTTCTGTTTGATATGTTCTGTCTTGGTGGTGCCAAATGTAATTTTGTGCCTGTGAACCCCTAATGTAACAGGATTCAGAAGATGGTGGTGGGAGCTACTTGGTGTGGAGCAAAGACTGTTTCATTTGGAATGAGTTATACTTCAGGGTCCAGACAACTAGGTTTGTCAGATGCCAGGGGTCTCAGAGACTTTTTCCACCTGTAGATTAGGGTATTGATCCTTTAGTAGCCCAAGAGATTTTTTCAGGCAAACCAAGCTACCCAGGGTGTCAATAATCAATGACAACAGTTTGTGGTGACAAAAATGCTGCTGGAGACCTCTGTTCAAAAACTGAGATCATTGTCTATGACCTGTCCTGGTCATGCCAACAAGACTGGCCCTGCCTTGTCATCCTGTGAGGTAATCACATTGTCACATCTGTACCATGCTAGGAACAGGACACAGGTACCAGCCTAGCAGTGGGTGTACTCCTGCAAGGCTCACTGGCTAGCTTCCCTCAGTACTCCCACCTCAGTGGGTGGCTCATGGCTCACCTGTCAATGTAAGCCTGCCTTGTCCACAGTGGCCAGATGGTCTTTGGTTACCCTGCACTTCTAGAAGTGCCAGGAGCATGAGGAACAGCAGGACTCAGTGGCCACAGCACTAAGCAGTGCTCACAGCACCAAGCCTGGCCGAGTTCAAGAAGCATTTGGACAATGCACATGGTATGATTCTTGAAATGGCCTGTGCAGGGCCAGGAGCTGGACTTTAAGATCCTGACTGCTTCCTTCCAACTCAGCATATTCTATAATTCTGTGACTCTTGGAACCTCCTGAGACCAAGACAAGTTTTCACCCACAACTGTGAGCCCTTCACACATCCTGCTGTAAGAGGTCCCCCTCTGGTAAAACTTAATCTTCTCAAAATTCACTTCACTGTTCTACCCTCAATTAGCATGTCTTAGCTCTCCCTGCAGTAGATTAATGGATAAAGAAAAATTTCCTACACAGCTGATTCTTGCTAGATCTTAACTCACAGCTCACAGGATTGTGCCCCAAGTTTTCTGAGATCTGCCAGTGTCTTGCGCTTTGGACTCTTTGCTCAAACTCTAGAGCTGCAGAGGGGTTTGGTCAGGCAACGCTAGAGAGGCAACAGCTATATCAACTCATGAGACCCAGACAAACACCTTGGTGATTTTGCTTCAAGACAGATGAGAGTCTGCCAGAGTGAGAAAGTATGTTTCCAGCTTTCCTGGGTGTGAAGCAAAGCCTGGCACTGAGACTGAGTGATACTGCTCACACTGTCTGCCTGAGCTTGCAGGCAGCCTGAAACAGGAGCTCTGAGAGTTGTTTTGCTTCCTCCTTCCTTCCAGAACAGGAAATCTCATATACTGGCATGCAAGAAAACATGGTAGTTCTGCATTGTCTTAAAGGGGTGGACTGGGATTCAGTAAGAACAGCAAATATTTCTGCTAACAAATATCTGAAACACTAATGGAAAAAAAAAGAGAAAAACTCTTTATTATAAAGGGAATCAGATTTTATTTTTATACCCACAGAGTTAAAAATATGCATTTCAAAATATTTACAATGACTATATATGAAATAACCTTTGTTAATGAAACACCAACATACAGTACTAGAATATATCCACCAAATTGATAAAGTCTACGTAAGAAGAAAACATAACAGAAAGAGAGAGAGAGGTAAATAGCATCCATACACAATCTGCACTAACATGTTTTTTTTATACTCTCTACCTTTTAGTTGTGAATGGAGTTACAGGAAATTCTGACCTCGTCTCTTGCAAATGCCTCTTGTGACTGAGATTCTTCAAACTAACAGAAATTTGTGGGTTGCAGCAGTACCAATGCCTAACTTTCCTATGCCAGGCTTTCACATGGGGACCTTGTGTTACACAGTGGACTCAGAATCTCTCAGCAACCCTGGGAGGTAGCTAGTTTTATGGAAGAATTTGGCAGATGAAAAGCACCGGGTTAAGCGGCTGCCTAAGGCTGTGCAGCAAGGAGCAAAACTCACAAGCCCTGCTTCATCTCTCTTAATCTCTCATTAGGGAATAAATTTCCTCTGCTAACCATTATCTGCTTTTGAGATGAGCTTTGTCACAAGGTGGGGAATTCAATTAATACCATATACCAGGTGATGTGGGTGAAAAGCCCTGCCTACAGATAAGGACTTGTCTCAGTAAGCGTCTGTGATGTAGCAGTGCTGTTACCATGTTCTGGAGTCGAACAGATGATTATTTTAGTGTAGACGCACATCCAGATGGCTCTCTCCCTGCATGTGTACCACTGAGCAACTGCATCCTCTGTAATTAAGAAACCCTGTGTATCTTCATCCCTTCACTTCCTCTCTCTCTCTCTATCATCCATGTCTGTGTATTTGCCATTCCTACTTGTATCTTTGTCAATCATGGGAATAACAAATAGAAAACACAATAACAAAAAGAAACTGCTGCCTTATTTTTGTAGATATTTTAATACAAAATTAATCTGATTTCTATAGGGTTTTTTTTCTCAATTTAATGTGTTTAATGTTCACTTATGTGCAGATATATATATATATAAAAATATATATATTTAAAAAATGTAACAAAAGGCCCATTCAATTTTTATCAATGGGTGAATAAAGGGGTCATAATCCTCACTGCCTAACCCAGAAGGCACATTCAAATGTAAGTGAGAAGGGCTAAAGGAAGGGAAATAGATATAGCCCTTGTTTTTGTGGTGCCCTTTAATCATCACTGCTGAGCTTGAAGCTTTGTGAAGGTATGCCACAACTTTGCAGAAAGGCAGAAGAGCTGTCTGGGTCACTTGCAGATTTCTAGCCCCAGAAGTACTAGATCAGTAGGAGTTGTTTCTCCCTCTCTTTGGTGAAGGAGTTTCTGAGGATTCTAGCTTTGTTAGTGATTTTTCTGTGGTGGCAGTGGTGATGATGGTGGCTGTTTTTGTCTATTGGCCCAACAGTTCTCTCAGCAGAGCAATTCTTCCCCACTCCCAGTAGCCAACCCTCTCCCCTAGACACCCATCAGCCTTATTTTTTTCTAAGAACAAGGTAGAGGATGCCGATGATGAAACTGAAGCAAAAGCAGATCCAGGCCAATATGAAGCAGTAGCCATGGTGGGGATTTGCGGCGTACACCATCGTGCCTGTGAAGCGAGCAGTGTAAATGGAGACTGCAATCAGAACGCACATCCCTGTAGGAAGGAAGAGGGAAAAGAGAGTTGGAAAACGCACAGAAACCAGCACTGCCGCAAGACTGCTGAAGTACTGCTGTCCCCTGAGATTGTAATGCACGTCTTGTGCCATATGAAAGAGGAGCTGCTGCCCATTAGGCTTATTTGTGGAGGATTTCTTTTGCAGCTGTGATGACATAAGACACCTGGGGCTTGTTTAGTGCGTGCCATGAGGAATAAACCTTTGTTAGGAGGAAATCAGTAATAAGATCTGACGACAGTTTGGTGCTACGTGTTGAATCCCATGTGCAGTAGCTATCCTAACTGTTTATTCCCCTAATCCCCCAAAACACTTGAATCCTTTTTGTTGTCTTTCAAAGGTATTTTGCAAAACCCATTGGGATTTCCTAATGAATATCTGGGAATACTTTCACTATATACAGCAAAAAAAAATCCCAACCCAACACTTTCCAATTCCCCAGTGCTCTGTTTTGTAACAAAAATTGGGCCACTGGAAACATTTAGCTGGCTGAAAACCTTCCGTAGTGACCCTATGGGGCTACTTGTGTTCAGAGAGGCAGTGGGATGCACGCGGAGCCATGGCAGGTTGTGCAGGTGCATACTCACAGCAAACCAGCATGACGGCTCCGGTCACGTAGAAACGTTTGCCTTTTTCCAGGGTGAACAGCTGGATAATGAACAGGATGAGCGCCACAACGGAGAAAATGATCGAGAGGATCATAAAAGCTTGCACGGCTTTGAGGGAAGCTGTCAAAACACAGAGAATAGATTGGAGAAGGTCAGGACTCAGTCTTGGCAGTGCTCATCAAGGTCCTGTGATTCACCACGAGGAAAATGTGGATGTAACTTACCCTCATCTTGGCTGCTAACTGGCAGCTGAGTGCAGGTCTTGTTGCACAGCAGCCAGAGTCCTGTTGAGATGTTTGCATAGTTGGACGAACCCACCATCCAAACCTGAAATAGGATAGAATGGTTGTGTCAAGGGGCAGGAAAGCTTCTCTGCTCTTCTGTCATACTAAACCATAAAGTGAGCATAAGTAGCCCAGCTGCCCGAAAGTGTCAGCATGCGTCGGTTGCAATGAGCACCCGGACAGGGGGGATACGGCACTGGCTTCCAGTGCCAGGAGTCACTTGGTCTGGGCAAAACACAGTGAAGTTTGTTTCAATCGCCGTGGAGAATCTCCCAGGTCATCCTGACCCTCTTCCTGTGCGAGGCAGCAGGGGGTCACAGCTGGCCAGGCGGGTGCGAGGGGACCCCAAAATCCACTCTGACGGCGGGCGGGGGGGGCGCGGGGACCCCGGCAGCGCCACCAGGGGTCCCCCTCGGCCCAGCTTTCCCCGGCGGCCCCGCCGCGCCCCTCGGCGTGGAACGCGCCCTGGCCGGAGCAGCCTGGCCGCCGGTTGGGGGGAGCAGTGCCGCACTGCTGACCCCCCCGGCCCCGACCGGCACTCTGCCTGATGAAAAGACCCAAGGGTGCTGCTGGCTCCGAGGTCCGGAGAGGTGACAGACAGAGGCTGCCTCCTGTACCACCCAGGCTGCCTTCCTGCTCCCTGAGCGCACTCATCGCTGTTTCATCTCTCCCTGTGACCGTGAGTGGATGTTCCTCACCCTCAGCTGAGCACCCACACTCTGGTCTACCTGCCAGCCGTATCTAAGGCTGGCTGCTGCTGCGGGAGGTGACAGCCATTTCTCGGTCCGGGGCAGTCTACTTACGTTGGCAATGGTGGAGACAAAGAGCATGATGACAGTGGCGATGTGAACCACGAAGATACCAGCCAGTAGCACCAACATTTTGGGTCTCTTCTAGGTGGTGTCACCAATACAGAGAGCTCTGAGGGAGAACAAGAACAGAGGGAGGACATGAAGGGAAGGGCTGAGTCAAAGAACAGCATTACCATAAGGTAAATGTAAGGTTTGTTTACACGCAAAAACCCAGGCTGATCTTAGGTTCACTCTGGAAATGTGGAATCACCAAAAAAAAGTCACTAAAAACTTTGTCAAAAACTGCTCAAGAAGTTAAATAGAGCCTGAAGATTAAGGTACCAATATAGGAGGAGATGTAGAGCATGGGTAGATAACTTGTGGGCATTTTAAAAATAGCCTGAATATATACACAGGTTGCTTGAATTGATGTGTGATATTGTAAAGTAAAAATGCCATACTCCAGGCCTACATTCTAGGAAGAGGAGTCTTTGCCCATGGGATTCACAGAGGTCAGGAAAGATTTTTCTCTTCCAGTTCTCCTCTGGTGTCTCAGCCTCTTCCAACTGGTCTGGGTCAAGGACAGGTGGTATGGAATGGGGGACTGTGGGCTCCTTGGTGCCTCAGCTGTTGAGTAGTTGTGGAGAGTGAACCAGAGGAGTGGCCACTACTCAACAGACCGTTCCTTTAAGTGAAGAGGAGAGTAACCAGAACAGAAATGCCATGAGGTTTTCTGGAGCTGGGGAAGGTGCCCAGGTTTGCAATGAAAACTGCCTGTTTCCCTTTTAAAACGTGAGGCATGCAGGTCACTTTATTAATGCAATATGAGTCCCTTGTAATGCAAATTCCTCTTTGGTTTGTTTTGGGTATTTTTGCCTCTGTACCCTCCAAACTTTTACTTTTTTTTTTTTTAAGATTTCCTCTCATTGATGAACATGTGATTGGAAAGAGAGGGGAATGTGCTTTAGAAAGCTTGCCTGACATGGCTAGTCAAGACTGACAGCTTCTCACCTGAAAACGTGAAATACAGGGAACAAATCTAAGCTGTGAGAGTGAGTGCAGACAATTCACACAAATCAAGTGAGTATATTTCAGACAGAAGCATTTACTGAGTCCACTCTGTGGCCAGTAAACTTCCTAGAAAGTTGGACAGGGCTGTGCTGCTCTTTCCCTCAGCAATGCTGGTACTGAAGAGCAGTATCAAGCATGTGATTAATGTTAGCTGTCAAGTTATTTTGGTCCAGGTGACTCAGGTAAGGTCTGATGCTGTCACCACTTCTACAGGGTGTGGAACACTGTCATGAAACAACACACTTATATTTTATGATATCTTCCAGACAAACTGTGACAAAAGGCTTTGCAAAGTCCCATTCATGTGTCTTTTTCACTTGATGACTCCACCTACTCCACTGCTATCTTTTCTCTCATTGTGGCCATGAGTGGGAGTGTATTCCTGTAAAATGCTGCAGCTGTTCCTGGCACTGCTTTGTACACAGTTTCCCAAACCACAGTGGGAAGGCAGGCTTCTCCATCAGTGGCACTTTGACCAGTTCAGCATTAGCCAGTGACCGGGAAGAATTCCTTGAGTTTAGGATCTCAAGGAACCCATTCTGTTAGGTCACTGCTCCCACCCAAACAGTTACTCTTTAGTGAGACAGATTAGGTTAGGTGACTAGTCCCGTCTCCTCAGCAAGTCTTGTCTACTGTGAGGTTTCCTTCACCTGGAAAACTCTCTGGAGATGTTAAGCCCTGACTTGCTGAATGGTGGCCAGGCTTGCTTGTCTGCTTTGGGGTGCCCTAGCAAACTCATGCTCTGGAGATTGATTTGGCTGGATGGCCTAGTCACTGTGACCTCTCTTGTCACAGTACCTTCCTTAGTGATGATCTTGGAGAAAGGACAGCTTTCTTAGGACTTTCCCTCTGACTGTAGTGACAGTCACTTATGATTTAAGCACTGCTAAAATCCAGGTTCTCAACAGTACATGCAGGCTACCACATGAGCATACTTGACCTAAGAGTTAAACCCCTTCTTTCTATTGGCCATAAAAGGAATGAGGGTTTCAAAATGCTGGATGGCAACTGATACCAATATCATAACTGCAACTCAAACTGAGGAAATACTGCTGTTGCCGTGACTAAGTGACATATCTGTAGCAAACTTGAGTGAAATCTTTTTGTCCCTTTGACTACTTCTCATTGTTTGGGTTTTTTTTTATCTTGGTTCTTACACAAACTGTAACAAGTGCTCTTGACACTACAGGATACTTGCAAGCATAAACCAAACTCTGACAAATTTGCCTGCACTGAAATTTGCCTTTACTGAACAGTGGCAAAACTTTCTTCTTTCTTAGATGGATGTATTTTCCCATGGCCTCTTTAAAATCTCATTCAGTGCTTTTATTTTTCCTTATTATTTTTTAGGAACTTCAAACAAAGCTTTCTACCTGAAAGATTAAAAACCTACTTTCATGACATCCTAAGGACTAGAACAGTCCTTTTAAATGCATCTTTTGTTTGCATTCAGAAATGAAAATGAGGGATACATGTTACTTTATAATGTAAAAAGAACCCCAAAATCATGACCCCCACACCCAAGACTTTGACCAATACTTTAAGAAAAAACTGAAATCCTTTATTCCCTTTGCTTTATCTGCCTATTCTAGCACTGCAGGAGAGCAGTGTTAGTTCAGGTGCTTTCAGTGCACCTACTTCCTGAGAAAGTCAGCACCTCTCCCTGAATACACACGCTATCAAATGCAAACTCCCCCAGGGGATATGTGCTCACAGCTTAGTTTTGATTCTTTGTGAGTTAAAGCACAAGCCTCCCTCTGTATTCATTTGCTTTCCCCTTTCTTCATCTCTCTTTGCCTGTTAAATAAAACACGAGAGAACAATCCCAGAGGAGCCGTGGGTGAAGGAATGGCACTGAAATAGATTCACTTCTGTCTCTGATGCTGTGGCGTGGACTTTTCCTCCCATTAGACAGAGAAACTGGCAGAGCATTGAGAACTAACAGGATACCATTTCCATTTGTTAACTGTGAGACATCTTTCTCCACTACAGGGTGGGGTCACATTGCTGGGGCAATGTGACAAAATTGCATGCAAATGCCTTTTCTTCCATTCTCCTACCTAAACTGCAGCTGCATTTGGAGTTCCTCAGGCTCTTCTTGGGCTATGAGTCAGTCTTAGCCTTCCTAGAGCTGCCAGTTTTTTCCACTGACTCACCCCAAAGCTCTCAAACCCCACAATAATTTAACCCTGAAACATTAAGTGCTCAGGACACTGTCAGTTTTAGGCTGCTTCTCAAGAACCAGTCAAGCAATCTGTGAGTCTTCCCCAAGTATCTTTCGGAGGAGAGACCCCAACTAAGCCAAGAAAAAAAAGGAATGAGACCTAACAGTAGAAGGACTACTGACGTGGGGCAGGCTGGTGGGGAAGTGAAGTTCATCCACCTGCTGAACAGCCCGCATGAGTCAAGAGAAGATCTTGTGCTGATAAGAGTGGACTGACTTTCCTTTTCATGGGGTGATGGATGAAGATAAATAATAAGCCACACCAACAGTAAGCACGAATAAGAATCACCACAGAAGCCTTCACTACAAAAAAACCTGCAGATAAGCATGCCTCTTAGCTGTGTAGAGACTATTTTTCTGACCGTGCAGGAGTACACATACTGGGGAACCACACACAGCTCTGCTGCACCCCAGTTCAAGTTCAAGCAGGCAGTACTATCTGTAAAAAACTAAGACAAAGTCTTCTCACGAAGGCAGATTGTTGCCACCCATATCACCCCTCTGTCTACTTAAGTTTTTTGGATCCTTCTGTCTGAGGGCAAAACGGAGAAGTGCGTCCTTGCCTCTGATTTGCTTCTTAGCAAAGGATCAGGATGGAATGTGAAGTGCCACTTGGAGATATGATAAAGGCCAATGGTATAGTTTCTCAAATATAGGGAGTGAGTTAATCAAGAGGATAAGCCAGATTAGGTAGAGGTCCTTTCCTTCTGACAGAAAGTGCATTGGAGTGAAAGGTCTAGAGGGTGAGTGTACAGGATGTTTCTGCAGAACAATGGGGTTGTTTCGGGTGAAAAATCAGGGCACTCTCAACTAAATTTGAAATATTTCAGATCTCAAGTATTCTTTAATGGGTGTAGTTCATCTGGCTTCCATTTCCATCTTCCTCTCTGAACTAAGGTACTTGCTTAGAACTGCCTCTCCCAGGCTGAGTTGGTGAGGTGTACTGTGAGAGATATTGGCTGAGGTGAGAACCCAGCCAATATCCTGTAGCTCCCTAGAGTGTCCAGGGAGCAGAGCACATCTAAATCACACTGCCTGTGCACACCAGTGACCTCTGACACCTTTTAAGTGAGTTCTTCAGCTGAAGGCCCTTTAGTTTGATACATTAGATTTCTCAACCATGGGAAGATGGCCTTTTGGGGAAAAAACAAACCCTTTTGGTTAGAATATCAACAAAAATCTCCACAGATTGAAAACAATTAACACAAAAGAAATTCTGCCTTTCCCAGCCACCACTACAGAATATAAGGAAGGCAGCAGTAGGTCACACCAGCGGTCTGACTCTCCCAGTCTCTGACGGGGACAACAATATTTTGAGAAAAAGCACGTGAACTTGGCCACTGTCTGAAGGGCACAGAGTCACAGCAGTAATACTGGTGGTTCAGATCAGGGCCAAGGCCACTTGGAAAGGAATGAGAAAACTGGAGAGTAATGGACAGAAAGTAAAAACTGTTTGGTATTGTTTGAGACAGCCACAAACTTCCATCGCCATTACCAGCACATTCCTCAGTGCAAAGCCAACCCACAAATAGCAATGCTGCCATGTTGCTAGCAGTAAGGGAAACTTCAGCGTGAGATAAAACCTTCTGCAGAATTTGTACACATGCTTTTAGACTGAGCTGAGGCCATCACTGTATCTTAGGCCTGCTACAACTGTATACCTTGTCCTTGTGTGGGCTATGAGCATCAGTCCTCATTGTGCCCAGTCCTTTGGCAGGATGCAAAGATGTGAATATCTTTCTGATATTTTGGTGGCATGATGACTTTGGACATGTCACATTGTTACTAGAAAGCTCATGACAACTTCAAACAACAGGGAAGATTCCTTTTGCTTTCACCCCTTGCTCTGTCTCTTGCTTCAGATCCCGATGAATCCAAAGTCCTTGCTGACTCCAGACTTTTACAAACTACTGTATGTCAGCACTGCTGTTAGCAGCCTGGTTTTGACAGACCAGCCTGACTCAATTTACAAGTCAGATGCTTTTTATAGACATGTGGATGAGTAGACTGGTGTCTCTGGAAAGAGATTTCACATGTGTGGGAGAAGGGTTGGGCAGGAGGTGTGTGTGGGCACTTTGGAGCCTCTGGTTTATGGCAGTGAGATTTCACGTACATATAGGTAGTAGCTGTGATGACCACATAGGGTACAGCAAGGTTGTAAAAACAGCAGATTAATAACAACCAAAAGGAAAGTGTAGACCAGCCTGAGGGGCTACAGCTGAAAATAAAGTAAATTGAAGATTTTGTCTGGTTCTTGTGAAGAATTTCCTGGTGGTATAGACTCCAAGAGATCAGTGGAACTGCCTTCCCAAGGGAGTGGTGAAACACCAGCATGTGAAAAATTTCTTATGTGATCTGACAAATTCCTCAAGAATCCACCCTTGGTGATGAACCTCCACTCACTGAGAAATGCAGATGGGAGTCACAAAAGATGACACATGAGGGTTTTCCAGCTCTCCTGCTCATGATTCATATGAGAGTGGGGAAATATCAGAACTCCTAGGCCAGACAGTGAGAAATTGGCATTTTCTCCAGAAGAAACCACCTCGAGCGCTCAGCCATATGACAACATCAACTGAAACTCCAATGCTCGCTTGGTAGTCCGAAAGGGAAGGCACAGCTGCCTGGGGCCTGGCAGGCAGCCAGCAGCCGTTGCTGGAGGAAAACACTGTCACTCCTCATAGGAGCCATGCCAAGGAAGGGCTGGGACTGATGGGCAGCTAGTAAGAGGGGGATGGTTGGGAAGGGAACCCCAGAGCTAATGGAGACACACAAGTGTTCCTCTGCACGCCCAGAGGGGCGATGCAGAGCACTCTCACCCCTTAGAGTGCTAGGTGGTCCCTAGGTGGGTTAATTAGACACCAGAGTTGCTGGCAGGAGTTCCAACAAGATTCTGAGATACAGGAGAAACATTTGTGGGAGGACTGACAGTCTGGGCATTGTTGTGTGTAGGGGTGTGGATCTGCAGCTCTGCGTGGCTCTCTCTATGAACGGGAGTGTGCCTCTATGGGTTCCCTGTGAACTCTGTGTGCTGTGTGCGCAGCTTCTTTAGGGGTGCATGGATCTATCTGTGCCACGCTGGCAGTGCCCACCACGTGGGAGAAACTATCTGACAGCTCTGACAGGAAAGCTCAGGTTACAGAGTGGTATGAGCAAAAGCACACAGATCACTTCTGGTGGGAGTTCCTGCTTTTCCTCTTTGCAGCAACCCTTAGGTAGAGGTTGAAGGACTGTGATGCCCACATCAGCTGTGCTTTTGGCTGCATTTTTGGATTAAAACTGCAGTCCTATGATTTACACAGACAGTTTTGTATAGATACTCTTTTTTTTTTCCTTTTCCAAAGGAGTGTAACTCTAAAAAAGCAATTGTATCTTATAGTGCGTCTGTCTCTCAAAACTGCAGCACCTCTGAACATGCCACTACAGCCTATGAGACACTGAGGTCAATGTGATTCAGGCATCTAAAGAATCTGAGCTTTTGGGTCAGTTTGCTTTCAGGGTGCCTTTGCTCCTGCAAGCCAGCTTGGAAAAGACTTGTGAGGATTCAGGTGCAAAATTGTGTGAAAGCTTCTTGTTTCAACCAAAGCGCACAAGTGATGAACTGGGGGGAGCATGTGTATAAAGCAGACACAGAAGGACGCTGTGCAGCCTGGAAATGGTCAGCGCCCTGTGCAAGGTGACATAAAGGTGGTCGTGGTATAAAATACCTCAGCTGGCTTTCAGAGGGCTCCTTACACCTGTGATCTGTATGGTATAAGCTGGTTCATGTTACATGAGGCTTTGGAGACATCAAGAGCTCCCCTGCTGAGGGCATACCGTGGTGGCCGCTGGCCGCATTGCAGCCACTGGAGGTCAGCTAGCAGGCAGGCTGGCTCAGCTGCCTAAGCTGTCACAGCCAGTGGATGTGCCCAGCTCTTCTTCAGCAGTGGTCTGCATTCCTGGAGCTGGTCTTCAGCAATCCTCTGACCAGCCTGTTCCAGGCTCTGAGCATTTTGTAGCTCTCCCCTCTTGCTCCCATGGCTCTCACTCTCCTTCCCCGAGGCTTGCTGGAGCCAATACAGGGAAGATATCTCTCTGGAATGAGAAGAATGTGGACGGTGGACCCAGTTGTGGCAGCTGCTTTCACAACTCCCCTTGTTCAGCAGACTCTGCCCTGTGAGGGCGAAAGGACAACAAAGGTCCTCACCCTGGATTTCCTCAAATACAAACATATTGCCAGGTGGCCCCACAAAACAAGAGCTGAGCCTTCAGCATGAGTCACTGTTCACCTGTGTCAGCCACTCCAGTGCTCGAAATTCAGTGCATTTCTTGCAGGACTGGGGATGACCTAGCGCAGATCTGTCCCTGGGCTGTCATCATAGGTGTCTCCCCATGCCTCTGTTACAGACTGGTTTTCACAGGGTAAAGGGGATAGATCTTAATTATGATCTTGGCAAACTTGTCACTCCCTTGGGCAATGTGCATTCTGGAGCTGAGTTGTCCTAACCTGTCCCTCCCTTCTATGCCAAGGCAGGGGCTATATTTGGTCTTACCAAGAGAGCAGCTTCCATATACTCTCTGCCCTCCTGAAAACAATTCAGGGTGCGTGAAGCTGCAAATTTGGCCAGTTTCCTTTGTTCACTGTCAAGCTGTTCTAGCTAAGGAGGTACTTTCCAAAACTCTCCCAGCAGGGTTTGCAGAAATCACACTCCAGATGGCAGCCCTGAGATGTGCTGTTTTGCTGCTCTCCCTACAGTGTAATGGCAGAAAGCAGCTTAAGAGGCACTCCAGATTTCCCCTCTGGGCAGCTTATATTGGGAACTGCTGCTACACCCTGTCTCATGCTGTGGGATGATTGGGTGTGGAGTGGCCCTGACAGAGGATCAATACAGGCATAATTGAGATGCAATTCAGCACGTTTGTTCACTGCCACAGTTACAGCACTGTGGCTATGAGTTAGTTATTAATCCTAGCAGGGCCATGGAGAGGAGCCTCCTTTTCTGTGAATGCTGCTTTGCCTCAGCAGAAAAGACCAATGAAGTACTAAGCATCCATCTTCAGATGTGAAGATTGGAAATTCCCTTCCTTTTAGGAATCCTCCCTTTTAGAGGAGTAAAAGAGCAGCTCCAGGCCTCCTACTTCTCCCTGCCTTGAAGGAAGGGTAAAAAAATCTCATCTTTTAGTTTTATCTCATTAATTTTTTGTTGGAAAACGGAAGGAAAAAAAATAGGAGTGCCATGCCTTGCAGCCTGCCTTATGTTGTGCTGGGTGACAGCACTGACACTTCCCTATTGAAAGGTACAGGCACAGGAACCTGTTGAGATCAAAGGGGTCTAGTAGTGCTATTTCTTGCTTTACAGAGCACTTGAGCATCTGAGGGCAAATTCCAGCCCAGCATCAGGTGTCTCCTCCTTTGCCATCTCTGCAGCACTTAGCAAAAGAAGCACTAAGTGAACTGGGGGGTGAGCAAGGGGAAACATGCCGTGGGAAGGGTGTTCCAGCAGCCAGCTGGGGATTATGGAGCCCGTGAAGCCCCATGGGAGCAGGCAGGGCTATGGAACCAGGCTCCCTCCTGCTTTTGCTGGCTCTGAGGAAACAGAAGCGGGCACAGGCTGAGCGCCATGTGTGAGTCTTGCGGCCGGGAGGGCGAGGAATAGAGAGAAGGATTAGTGCCTGCAGCAAATCTCCCCAGTCTCATTATAAGCAAGGCCCTGAGGTGGGTCTTTTACCAAAAACATGCTGGCTATCATCAGCAAATCTCCCAGAACTGTTTCAAAAGACAACCTCTGCTCCACCCCAGACCACCAAACAGTAATTCCTGCGTGCACTTGCATCGCTCCCACACTGCAAAATTGAAAGACCACCGGCTAGGCTAGAAGGGCTGGTTTTCCAAGCCCAGGGCTCTGTGTCCTCATCAGGGCCTCACTGGGGGAGCACTAGCAGCCCTGCAGCTGAGGCACCCACTCCAAAACTTGGTGCTTTCTCCGCAAGATCCCACGTCACTCCTGCATTAATGTGTCCTTGGGTGTGGCTCGACTCCGTAGCTGTCAGACGTCTCCCTCGGGACGGCATGTGCCCAGTGGCGATCCCCGCTCTCTCACAGGGCTAGCCGGGATGAATGGCTCAGACCGTGTGCCACGTGTTTGGCTGGTTAGTCATAGCTGGGGGAGCTTCCACAGAAGCCTACTGACAGCAATTCCTTAAGTAGATGTGCAGGGCCTCCTGCCAAGGCGCTGCATTTCAAGGGGTGCTTCCAGGCACTGCAGTGTTAGTAAGGTACCTCAATTTTGATCCTTATCCCATGCTAATCCCCAAGGGAGCAAATAGAAAGAAACTGCCTTCAAAACCCTTACCCTCTCAGTGCTCACAGTCCCCAGGTGGACTGGGTGGAGGCATTCGTCTGGCTTAAACCCCTGTTATCATAGGAACAGTACCTAATGGGCTCCAAGTTTTCACACTCTTCATGCCCACCTCCCTTGAGTGTTTGCTCAGAAAAGAATCCCACTACATCCAGAAATGTCAAGTGGGCAATACCTGGGCAGATCTGCTCTCAGAGGTGCCTTGAGGAATTCAGAGTTTCTGAGTGAAAGCTGTTCTGTGGCTACAGCATTTTTTTAATATATTGATAATTGTTAATCTTATTAAATAACAACTTCCAAAAATACTTTCTTCCCATTCTGGTTTCTGACTGCCCTGGAAACCCTCGCTGCCTCAGTTTCCCCACCACTCCAACACATTTATTTCTCAGTCAGGAGGCACCACTGCAGGATGGAGCTACAAGCAATAGGGCCAGAGGGGATTTAAAAATTCACAAAAGCCATCATTTTTCCAAAAAGTTACGGTCAGCTCAGCTTCTGCTTCATTCATATAGTAACTATCCACAGTCCCAGCATGAGCCCCACCCATTCCTGGCCGTATTGGGCTAAATACTGTTCAGTCTCTTTCAAATCCTTGAAACTGTGCAGGGGCGGGCCGAGTTCCTGCAACAGGAACCAGTGTGGTGCCAACAAACTAGCTTTGCTGCACTCCCTTTCTCAGACCTCAAAAACAGTTCAGATTCGACCACAGAATGCAAACCATAGCAGACATGAAATAAGAGAAATGGTGAAGAAGAGGAGGGAAAGAAAGAGGGGGCGCTTGTGTGGAAAAAAAGCAGGTGAAGAGGGAAAATTGCCAGTCTCTGCAATCCTACACTTCCCATCAGTGTCTCTATCTCCTTGACACACCCTAACCAGCAGACTATGATGCTCCTAGCAATTCCACCCGCTCCCCCACTTTGCCTCGCAGTGCTCCCCATTCCAGTGTCTGTGCTGCCAAAGGAGGCATAACATGCATTTCTACCCTTCACATGGCTTTGCTCAAGAGCTGGGGCTTGGCTTCAGCCTCAGGAGCCAGAATCCCGAGAAAAAGAGAGATTGTCTCCATTGTACCCCAGAGTCTGCACCTCTGGGGCCTCTCAGTCTTCACTTGGAATGATTGCTATTGTTTTAAATTAGAGCTTGGGAAACTAATTATGGAGGGAGAGAGACAAGCAGAGTGCCAGAAAAACTGAGCCTGCAGCCGTAATTCCAAGAAGGCATTTTTCCATGTTTGTCAACAATGCTACTCCAAATGCACACCGCAGCTCCTGCGCGTGAGCTGGCCCAGGCTGGGCACTCTGTGCCTGCACCCTGGCTGCACGTGTCCTGGAGGTGAAAATAAAATTGTTGCTGCCAGCACTCCGAGGCTGCAACCCGGGCACCTCACAGTGTCCCTTTGCCCTGTAACACAGCGGGATTTCAAAGCAAAAGATGAAAGTAAAGATGTGTTTTCTGCGTGCCATAGCCAGCTCAAGTGCCAAGACCAAGAGAAGTGAAGGAGCAGAGGAGAAAGGCAGACTGGTGCTGCTAGGAGAGGGAAGCAGCCACTAAGGGAGAAAAGTTGGTGAGAATTTTCAAGAACAGCTCTTACCGTGTGGGCTGGGGCGGGTGCTGGCACCTGTGGAAGAAGGAGCGTGCTGGGCTGTAGCGCCGATGTCCTGGAGCACAGACCTGGAGTGAAGGGGAGTGACCTGGTGGTGGTTTAAGTTTCCTCCGGTGGTGTGGGAGGGTGGTGTCTTTCCACTCTGTTTTAAAGGAGTTACTATGAATCAGACTGCCTTTAAAGAGAAGGAAAAAAAATAAAATTAATGAGCTACGCCCTGTTTTGTTGGCAGGGTGTCAGGAGTCTCTGGGAGGAAACCAGCGATTCAAAGAAATCTGCGCAGGGCTGCCTCTGACTCAGTGTGCAGCACAGAGACCGCAGCCTGGAAAAACGGCTGACGCTGATCCAGCTGAGTAAGAGAGGCCCACAACAGCATCTGTTTATAAAACTGAACTTCTGGTTGTCATAAAAAAAATTGTATAGTTACAAATGTGGCAACAGGGCTTCAACAATAAAATCACTCAAACAAACAGTGGGTTGGCAGGGGAGATCCCGAGGCTGGGTGAGTCACCGCATCCCCTCCCCGTGCTGCACGGAGAAAAGTCACTGAGGGTGACAGCACGGGGGAAATCAAATCGGACCTGTGAGGTTGGCATGGACAAGACTTTTGGGAATATATCAAGGAGTAGAGATGCTCAAAATGGGTGTCTGGAGCAGTTTGGCCAGATAGTGATGGTTTGCTTCCACAGAGAGAGCAGGCAGGAAAGAAGAAATAAGGAGCTTGTTATTCATAGTTTTCTGAGGTCAGCATTTCTTGCCATCTTAAAGACTTCTAAAAATAGATCCTTTACATTTGCTGAGAATTGGCTGGTGCAAGATTGAATAGGGATGTGCTTGAGATGTGGGTGAAAAGGGAAGAAGTTTGTCAGAAAGCATCCGTGTTAAAATATGATCCTTAGCACGATAAAGTTGGCGGTCTACTGCTGCAAGGAATCAACCCTGCCTTTGCAAGGCCCAGAGATAAGCAGATACTGACAGAATACCTGGCAAAAGCCTTTCCCACTTCAATGAGGATGACATTGGATTGCTTTTATTTGAAAAACGAAGCTGGTTCTCTTTGAAATCTACACAGATTAAAAGATCTTGCTGGTTTTCAGATTATTCCTTCTGTCTACTGTTATTGATATGTGTCTGGTCTAATTTTAGACTATAGCAACCAGCTTAAAAAAAGAGCTATGGATAAAACAGTGGCAAAGACAACACATATGGTGGGCAAAGACAATCCCATGGGAATTTTTCCACTGGTGGAAAGTAAAGGCAGTCTTTTTTCCTCAAGGATGAAATAAGCCTAACTGTGTTTAATACCTATGAATTATAATGTGCTTCTTGTTGATATATATGAATACAATATTCAGGGAAAGGAAAGTTTATTTGCTTACCCTGTAGTAGAAGCTGGCATTTTCGTTGAGCTGCACCATCCATTTCCCTTTCTCTGTTCCCCTGGCAGAGTTTATTGGAGTGAGGGATGCTCAGCTCCATACAAAATACCAGAGTGCAGGATCTCAAAGCAAACTCCATTGACCAGAGTTCAGCTGTGGTGAAATATCCTCTGCCCCAGACCTATTCACAACTCACTGCCCGCCTGCCAGGGAGCAGCTGCCTGCAATCACAGAATTGCTTACTGGGACCCAGCAGACAGGACACCTGTATCACAAAGACACTCACATGGGGCAGCAACAGTGGAGTCCCCTAAGAGGCTGGGTATGAAGTGAGCCATGACTGGCAAAATGTTATTTGTCCAGAGAGAGCAAATTAGCTTTGGGCAAACTGCTCTCTGACCTGGGAGGCCGTGACAGGCAATGGCCAATATCAGAGGCTTCATAGGGAAGCGGAGGTGTTCTCCTGCATCAGCTTCCCCACAGGAGCATTTCTAGCTCTCCATCTGGAAGTGCCAGTGCCCAGCCAGCAGAGAGAAGAAGAGTAACCGGACAGGCCACACAGGCTGTGACTGTGGCCCTGGAGGAGCACTGGTACCCTGCCAACCATTGGCTTCATCCCTGCTGCTAGACCTGTCAAGCTGGGTATGAGAGAGGGTAACAGCACGTGTCAAGTGTACAAGAGTGTGGACAGATACTCCTTTTTGGGAGCAGTGCTGCAGTGCTGCACCTCAGCAAAGTAATGGTTTAAGGAAGAGAGAGTATCCCTCTCATGCCAAGGTACAACAAGGTCAGAGGGGAGTTGAGCTTCCACTGATCAGATTGGTAGCTTGTGGAGATACTTCCAACTTTCATCTAGATACAGAGAAAGAGTAGAAGTGAGAGAACTTCCTACCAGTAGCTTAAGAAGGAGAAAGTTTCAGGTTGATAAGATTTATCATGTTTTCTGTAGCTATTTCTGTGGATGAAGGGTTAGCCCAGTAAGTCTTTGTGTGTGTGTGATGAAGAAGCAGCTCTATCTGCTCACCCAGAGAAGAGGCTCGTCTTTCTGCGCGTCTGCAGCAATTTCTTCCTTTGTGGTGCATGGTTTCCACAAGGCAGGTTGCAATAGAAAACCCATGACATGAGAAGTCTCAACATGAGATCAAAAGTCTTAAGCGTTCTGCAGGTTTGACACACTAAGGTTGAATTGCCTAAGATCCCCATGCTGTACTTTATGGTGTCCCTTGACTTATGCATCACTCATTTCACAGGCTTTTCTGAATGCCTGCAGTTTGCTAATTGGAATTGGTCAAGTAAAAGCCATGAGCATTTAAGATGTGAGAATCTGGATTAGCATTTCCACGGGCAATGAGAGGGTGAAGCTTTCCCACGCGTGCCATGCCTTTGCTGAAGTTCTTCCCAAACAAGCAGCTTGCAGCTGCTGTAACTCTGCTTGTTTTGCCATGCCCCACACATTTGCGGACATTACTACTGTCTGTGGACAGTAGCCCTTGGCATTAGAGTGTCCACAGTGACATTAGATAAGACAAGCATTAAGCCTCTGCAAGCCCAGATCAAAGGAGGAATGGAGCATATGACTGGGAAATGGAGTGTGGAATTAGGAGTGGGGGAGGCATGGTCAAGGCTTGACTGGAAACATCTAGAACAGATTGTTTTTAGAGACTGGGGGTGCCAGGAGAAATAGGCCATATGTGATGTCCCTGCACTTTTTGCAGATGCAAGAATCTCTGCTTGGGAAAGCTCTGTAACTGAGTTCCCATGCTCTCTGGGATGCTCTCAACAGGATTTTAACTATATGCTATGTGGATGTGCTTTTCTGGCTAACTATCTACAAACACATATTGCATATTAAGCCCCCCTCAGTATAAATAATGTCTTTCTAACTAAAGAGTTCCTCTCTCTTATGCCTGCTATTTATTCTGTACATCATCTTGCTGACTGATTGCAAGACAAACGGGAGTGATATGTTGTTCACTACTTCTACATTTGTCATGACATGGAGAAGGTGGGGTTGGGCCTCAACTGGTGTGTGGGTTTAAATAAATAGAGACCAGCAAGTTTCATACTGCACTGTAGTGTGTAACTGATGTGTTGGTGTGTGTGTTGAGGGGTTATCCTCGTGATACAATAATTTCCAGAGGCATAGGATAAATCTCAGAGCTGTATGATAAAACTGCATTTGTCACACCTGACTGTGCAGGGCTTCAAATGGGAGCAGTCATCCACTGGAGAGGAAAGGGAGGTGGTTCCCTTATTTATAGCTTCACTTAGTTTTGAGGAAGCAGATATTGGAAGACCCACTTCTGTGGTTTTGGTCATTTCTCTTATGTGTCTTGTCATGTTCCTGTCCCTCCAAGGACGCTAGATGTCCAGTACTTAGGGTGGCTGACTTTGCAAGTTCAGTGGTACAAGAAAGGGGTGGATTACAATCAACACTGAACTGATGTAACTCTTCTTGTGCACAGTTTAGATTTTGGGTTGGGTCGTTGTTTTGTTTTTTTATTTGTTTGGGGGTTTTTTTGTTTGTTTTTGTTTTGTTTTGTTTTTTAACTCGGAGATGGTCTCTGGTCTAAGTACTCTGGTAACTGTATGATGAACAAAACCCACAGAAAAATCCACATATGATTTTTCCAAAATCACTGAGGGTTGCCACACTGACTGATCTTTTGAAAGTGCAAGATAGGTATTGAATAGAAAATGCACTGGATTTATAGCATTTGTGTAGTCATGGTTTGTCACAAAGGTTTAACAGGTAAAAATTGGAATAGTTCCCTTCAGGACTTTTGCAGTATGAGGGGGATCTGTGACGGAATACATTAGCCACACCTTACCTATCACATCTGGGAAGACCCAAATTTCCCCTGTTTCTTAACAGGAATAAAAAATTTATATGGACATGAGATAAGGAAGTCATTCCTACCATAGCTTCATAGTGATTGCAATTTAGTTTTGTCCTCCCATTTGGAAAGGACTGTAACTTTGTTCTTATGTCAGAAAGGGAGGTATGATTCTGCTGTGCAGTGAGTAAACTTGCATCTGACTGTCTGACAATCACATTGTGGTCACTGCAGAAGATTCTGTGGGCTTGTGTTCATGGCGATTCATTTGTAACTGGTGCAGGGGTTTGAAATTGTTCTCAGGGAATGGGGAGCCCAAGGGTGCCTTGGCTTCCTAAGTGCTGTCGGATGGGATGAACATGATCCTCAGGCCGAGGTTCTGAACACATGAAGGAAGCAGCATGAGCTGGCTGGAGCTAGGAACAGAGACCCAAACCTGGAAAAATTAACTTTTTTCTGTGCTCTGGTGTAAAAGAAGGTGTGGTGACAGCTATCAGAAATGTGGTGGTCTTCCCCTGCTTTTATAAGAGCAGGAGAGCTGCAGTCTCCATCTAATTTTCCCTTTAACCTCCATCTTAGTCTCTTCCCTTTTTCCATTGGAAACAGCCCAGCTGAAGGTATTTGCTTATAATGTGCAAATGGTAGCTCTTCTGTGGCAGACCCATCTGAGCTGTCACTTTCCACAAGAACCTCTCCCACTCCACATCAAAGGGTTGGTGGTTGGTGGTGTTCTCCACCTGCACATGAAGGCCTTTCTTATGCATTCTGGCAACCAAAAAGATTTTCTTTATTGCTCTCTCCTGCTCCTGGTTAATTTCTAACTATGTCCTCTTTGACTGTTGTACTGTGCACTGCACAGCACTGATTGCTTCACCAGCAAGTTTTACCATATTAGTAGAGGAAAAAATCCTACAAACACCAAGAAATGACATAAGTTGACAATGCCTTACTGTTCTTCTTTCATTCAGTGACAACAAAGTGAATTAGCTGCTTGACTGTCCTGCATCCTAGACTGCAACTCTTGATTGTCCATAGAAATGGACCTTGGCTAAGAGGCCTAGGCAAGGGCAAGATGCCATTTGCACTGTGGCTGAGGTTTGATAATAGGACATATTTCTATTTATCTGCTGCTCCCATGTGCTGTGTTTGTTGTACTCAAGGTTTGCTGGACTTTCTTCTTAGAGCAGATGTTGGTGTTCTGAGAAAGTTGTAGAATTTCCTTTTGCAGCCAGAGGTAGGGTTTGGAAGGCACATGAAGGCTTCTATACTTTCCTCTCACTCTCCCCAATATCTTGCTTCTTTGAATCTCAGCATGAATTTATTTAAGTAATGTTACAGTGTCACAGGCTCTACAGATATGCAGGCAGACTGCTGGCCTAGGAATATAGATGGCAGAGACTAAAGGGACCTGGCTTATTAACAAACCAAGCAGGCAGATCACTTTCACAACTGAATGGAAACAAAAGCTCAGGGAAGGGTTCCTTGTGGTTACCTATGCTGGTCTCCCATTGAGGAGAAGGTTTGATGGGAGGGGAAAAGCACCAAGCTCAATGTATAGTAAGAAGAAGAAGAAGAAAGGAAAGTGTCTGTGGGATGGAAAGACAGCCAGATATTGAGAAGGTCAGGGCAGGGCAGAGAGGGCTGAACACTGTGGGTGATGCAGCCAATAAGGATACGCCTCTGAGCTCCAAGTTTCTGAACAAAGTGCAGACCGCTGGCAGGAGGCTGGGAAGTCCTTTCTGTTGCCATTGCATGGAAGAGGGAGGGGAAAATCTCTAGGTTTGCTTTTTAGTTCCCTGACAGAAATGTAAATGATTCCTGTGACTGCAGAGCAATGTTTCCCTTCTGAAAGAGGAAACATCTACTTGTGTCACACTACGGGCCAGCTTCTGAGTTTATTTGTAGTGGGACAGAACCAGAACAACTTGAATCGACTTCATGGCAGTTTTTTCTGATTAATGAATCAGGGATTGAAGCAGTGCCACCATGTCAAGAAACTGGTGATAAAGAGAGAATTTGTGAGGGGGAAAATCTCTCACCACAGCACAAAGACTGAACATTTAACTAAGCTATCTCTCCTTCCTTGCTCCCTGCCCCCCCTGCTTCTTGATTGGACTTCTGAGAAGAAACATAAATTATACTTTGCTTCCCTTCATGCATACCCACTCCTTGTTTGTGCCTTATGCATTCACAAACACAAGAATTTTCATGACTCCATTCCTTCTGCTTTTGTAATGTACAGTCACCGCTTGTGTGGCTCCCTCGTGCTTGAGGCAGGATATGGGCAGGAAATAATAGCACAAGATTCAAACTGGAAAAATGCAAACCTATTATCTGGAGGAAAATAAATTCAAAGTTAGCTGTTCAGAGGGTATGAGCCTTTGGAACTTGCAAGAGAAATAAAGCTGGAAACAACAGGGACAGAAGAGAGAGAGAGTTGGAGAAGAGCTTCCAATGTGATAGCACAGAAGAACACAGATCATGTCTCTTAGGGCTCTTCTACTGTTGATGTCCCTCTGACATTCACAGATCTCACAGCCATATTTCACCCCCAGATATATCCTACCAGCGGTAATGACAGAGAAAGCTAAAGGTTTTCATTTCTGAGAGGATTTCACTTAAATCCTACTACAAGGGATCTCTCTCTAGCATAGTCACAAACAGTGCTGTGGGACTAAGGAATTGCCTGGATGGTCTGTGAAACTTTCATACCAGTCAGAGTCAGAGGCATCATCTCCCTGTGCAGATCCATAATGGGAATATGGGGGAGGAAATGAGCTTGCAAGAGAAAGGAGAGGGGGAACACTCACCAGAGTGTCAGCCTCTAAGGGTGATTAGAAAACACTAAGTATTAAAAACCTGGGCTTTTGGATTTCAAGTGTGCTTATTAAGGATGATATTTTGTGAGTGTCAACAAAATTCAGCAAAACATCTCAAGGTCACAAAATGATTGCTTGGATTTGATAGGTGTGTCTGAACACCTTGATCCCTGGGAGATATATGAGAAAAAGTGAGAATTAGTGAATTGAAGCAAAGGACATGTTATAGGTAAAATGTCCTCACAGGCAAAGAATAAAGACCTTTGGAGGTGGACTGAAAAAATGCAGATTTTGTACTTTGGACTGAAGTTTAAGTGTAGCCCTAGAGCTACAGATACTGCCTTGATGAGAAAAAAAAGTTACGCCTCCTGTGATATGCAAGAGAATGGGTCTACTCTACAATACCCATCAGAATTGGACTAGAGGGTCAAACTGAGCTAAAGGAGGCACAGGCTGAAAAACCTGCAACAACAGTTGTGTGGTGGCCAGGTTTGGTATGAATTATAAGGTTTTTTGGGTCAAGTGAAGCACAGAGGAACAAGAGACACCATCATCTTCATCACTTCCAGAAGAACAGGGTAAAAGTCTTCTGAGTGCAGGGTCTGATCCTCCTCACAGTGCTGCTGTGAGTGTGTTGGGGCAGACAGTGTGCAGGCAGCTGATAGGGCACTTCCATGGCTTTTTCTGTTATTGTAGATAAAGAGGCAGCGAGATACATGTTAGGAACTTCTGTGTGGTACTTGTGCTACATCTCTTATAGCTGATTATACTCTTTAAAATGACAATGTTTTCTACAGTGGTGGGGAAAGAGACCCTTCTGACTCACAGACCACTTGCAGGACAGCTATTCCCAGCAGATCACCACCAACTCCATCTGGCTGGCTGCGGAATCCTTTTGTCTATAAGAGAAGTGGTCAGGGTGGAGGAGAAGGGAGGTACTGATGTCCTTTGAAGTCTCCAAATGTTACAGCAAGGATGGACTCATTGTGTGTCAGGAGCAATTGTGGCAGGCACCAGCTCTGATCAGGCAATGCAAGTTTATGGGCTGCACAGCTTATGGAGGTTCCTTGTGCTGCCTCCTGTCCTCTTGTTCCAGCTCCACTGCTGTCACCTTCATGGCTCCATGCAGAGGTGATATCCATGCCATGGGACAAAGAGGGGGCATGGTGAAGCTCTGTAGCTTGAGATCTCTGCGTCTCACAGCCATCAAAAGAAGTGATTGCAGAGTGAAAGCAGGATGGACACAGCAATGACAAATGGAAACTGCAAAATCTTTGATAACTGATGTGCATCTTCGTCTCTTGCAGGGGTTTTACTGTTGTCTCTGTTGTCCCCTTTTGGAGGAGCAGGACATGTGGCTGCGTTGGAGACATGAATTCCAGCCTTTCTCTTTGCTGGAAACTGATCTCGCCCAATAGTTATACCAGTGGCCACTGATGGTTCTGCATTTCATTCTGTCCCAGCAGCAGCTGATGCTGCTCGCCAGTGTGGATCACTGGGTATGCACTGTGTCCCTCCCAAAATGCATGGAAAAGGTTGCCAAGCTGAAAGGCTTTGAGTCAGAGATTTGTGGAGGTTTTTCTTCCCAGGAGAACAGTCTCTGAAGGCAGGCTGTTGCTCACTCCACGGCTTGCTGCATAACATGCAGGCTGAGTTCTTAATACAAGAAAGGCCAGCTTGTCACTGTAATTTAAAAATCCTTTTGCCGTCTAGGGAAATGTCAGCAGGCAGAAACAAGTAATGGGAGGGCTTGACCCAGACACAAAGAAGCTTCTGTTTTCTGCCTGTCCTGGCTGTCAGTGGTGTTAGGTTGCTCAGTGCTGCTCAGAAAAGCAGCTCTGGAAATTCTCTGCCTTCCATGAAGGCTGAAGACATGTGAAGTGAAATGCCTTTGCCTGAATAAACACCTGTCATGGGAAGAGCTGGGGTGCTGAAGTACAGCAGAGTGAGAACTGGCAGCAGGCCCAAACTGGGAGTTGAGGAGAATCCTCTGGCAAAGCTGACACCTTGTTTTTGATTGCTTGTTTTCCACCTTCAGATGTAACCGATACCCAGGTGCTGCAGTGACTAAATTTGCCTGCTGTTGTTGCCGCTGGTTCAGCAACTGCACCAAGCAGTGTCGAGGAATAGAGGGAGGGGATGGGTGTGAGAGAAATTCCTGTCTTGAGAACCACAGAGGCATTTTCATGCCTGGGATACTTTCCTATTTGCTTTCCCCCAAGGTGGCCCCTCTCACCTTGGAGACAGTGTGGCACCTGAAACCATGGGGCACATGACCATGAGGTTATTGGCAGCTGCAAAGTTAGGAGCAGAAGGCATATTTTGCAGTTTGGAATCCTGACTGGGGCATTCTGAGGGGCTGAATGTGGAGGAGCTGGGGTATTTCAGAAGACAATATCAGGGCAACATCCTGGCTGAGCCTGTGGCTTGGCGGAGGAGATGGAGGGTGTGCTGTGCTCACACTTGGCCCACTGATCTGTTTCTAAGCCATCCTACTCTTGGTAGATGGAGACAAGGAGTTGCAGTGGAATGATGCAGATCTGCACCCCACTGCTGTGAATAGCCCCAGCCTTCCTTGTGCAGTAACCCTGGTTTTCCTATGCAGCCCTCAGATGCCCTGAAACTGAATAACACAGACACCAGCAAGCATCTGGGTTCAATTTCTTGCATCCCTGGATTTTCTTGATTTAAGGTCCAGGCCATTAAAGCAACTAGGTCTAGTCATCACAAAGAGTGGCCTCACATACCTGCTATCTGAGCACATTGCATCTGTAAGGGCTGGTGCCAGACACTCGTTTGCACTGAACCAGTCTCAGAGGCAAGCCCTGGCTGTGGAGAGCTCTGTAAATGGGATCATAAGTAAGAAAACAAGCGTCAACCTGAGCACTTCAAATGGTCAGTCTCGACAAAGAGCTCATCAGAAGGGCCTCACAGGGCTCTGTGGTAACACTAGTGTTATTCAACACACTTGTAATGGTCTGGACAGGAACATGAGCAGCGAGTTTACTTGAGTCCCACAGTTATTCCAGAGAGACAACATAAAGCTGGCTGCAAAGGGTAGCAGAAAATCTCCCACCACTGAGTGCCTGGGCTCTCCCTGGTAGATGAAATTCAATGGTGGCAAATGCAAGGGAATTCCACTAGGGAGAAAACAGTCTGTCTGTACAGATACATTGCACGTCTCTAAGTCAGCTTCTACCAGCCAAGAAAGAAATTCTTGGATTCATTGCAGACAGGCTATCAAGTCTCTGTTGAGGTCAAAAAGCCAAAAAGAAATGTTAGGAATGAGTACAGAAGAAACAAAGAACATGATTATGCTTCTGTGTACTTCATGGTCTGCTGAAAGTCTGAATGTTGTGAGTGCTTCTGGTTACTGCATTGAAGAGCATAAAGAAACACTAGTAAGAGAAGAGAGGACATCAACAATTATCAGAAGTAGGAGATAGTTTCTGGGTAAACACAGATTGCTAACCTTGAAGAGGAGATGCCTGAAAGGGAATCACAAATGGTATGGAGAATGTCAACAAAGAACTAACATTCATGCAGTTCCATATCACAAAAACTAATGGCACCTGATAAACTGGTTAGGCAACAGGTTTAAAAGAAACAAGCTATGGACTTTTCCACGTAGGCATTAAGGCATAATGGAACTCTGCCACAGACCTTTGGTGGAAGACAATCCATGAAGGGGTTGGGAACATCTATTCAGTGTATTTCTTTTGGAGATTGTCAAATGCAGCAGAACAGATTTTACCTCTGCACCAGAAGTGTCCTAAACAGCAGGCTGATGGGAGCTGAGGAGGTGGAGTGGGATACAGTTTTTATTTCCTGTTTCTTACACTTCTTTCCTAAGTGAGGTAACTGCAAGAGAAGAGATACTGCTTCTTCAGTCCAGGCTAGCACAGGTTATCTTGCGTTTCTAGTAAAGCTGTTTTCTGGGGTTTTTGCTCTACAGTAATTTCCCACATTATTTATTATCTGACCACTGGTGACATATTGCAGGAGAAGTGGAATGTGAACTGATGAACTGGAAAAGAGAACAAACTTCCAAATGAGGAGCTGGCATCTCTTAAGGACATTCCTAATGTTCTTTGCTACTAGGACCTGCCATAATCCAGAAATAGGGACTTTTGAGTGAAAGTAAGCAAAGATTGTGGTAATGTTCTTAAAACGAGGAAAAAAAATGTTTTCCCCATTAGCTTTGCCAAGAGAGTAGATTTCCTTGGACATTTAGGAGATAGAAGAGACATCGTCTTCCCTTGCAGTAAATGTGCTCTGGCTGTCTGATCCAAACAGTTACACCTGTCCAAGCAGACAAATACCAATTTTTTTATCAGCAATGAAATTTGGATTCTGTGTATTTGCAATTGTGAGCAGTACATTTGAAGAAATAACTGAAAATAAAAATTGTCCCCAGGGATCTTGGTCTTCCAGCTTGCACAGATTCATTGCTTGGAGATAAATTTCAATTAAGGAGAACAATTGTGCATGAGTAAACTGAGAGGAGGTATAAGCTGTCCATAGACAATCTCTGCAGAAGAAGAGATAACTAGCTACAAGTCCGGTACTGTGGGGGCTGGTAAGACAAGCATGTTGTTTGTGGCTTAGCACAGTTTCACCCAGAAGCCGTCATAGAAACAGCCTCCCTGGAAGTGTTTCGCAGTTTAAGATCCTGTCACAGCTCTGGAGAAGGAGAGAATATTCTCTCTGCAAACAAAACTATGTTTTGGTTAATTTGGCCTTTTCCATTTCAAATGCTTCGATTGCTGATGCCTGCCATATTGTTTAATGACAAATCCCTCCTCAGAGACTACAGCTTTTAGGATGATACACATCCTGAACTATTTCAGCTGTGGTCCTGCTTTGTTTTCCTGTTCTGTTCTGTCCAGTTTCTGACTCCACCTTCTCTGCTGCCCAGCCTCCTCAGTAGACAATGTTTTTCTATTTAATTTTATGAGACTAATGAAAGGCATTTCCATCCCCTCCCACAGGACTGGAGAAGAAAAGCCCACATCTGGAGGCCATTCACAGCTGGAAGATCTCTTCTGACCTTCCTTATTTTGAAATCCAATCCATGTAACTTTCTGTCTAAATACTCTGTTGCAGACATGGCAGAAGGAGGCTTTGGGAGGGGAGTCTGTGAAGAAACCAGTGACCCTGACATCTTTTAACAAGTGTGAGACTTCGAGACTTTCTTTGCTACAAGGGAATTTTTATTAGGGTTGAGAGGTTTACTTGTTTTGAGGTCTCCAAATACACACTTTGGAAGCAATTAGAAAAGGGAGCTTTATTCTTCTGAGGTGTTAAACATACCCAGCAACAGTTAAAATGAGTTCTCTGAAACATTGCTTAAGTTCCAACATCCATGACTGGCTTTGTCCAAATGGTCCAGCTAGTGGCCTGTGGGCTGTATTTGGTCCGTAGAACAGTTCACCCAGGCTCCCAGTGACTTCCATTACTGAAGAATAAAATTTTGTGTTTTTTTGAATTCTCCTTGCCCCCTTATAGTACATTAATGTAATTTGGCCCCTGCTTGCCAGGAAGTTGGATAATTTGTAATTCAATTTTAAATGCCTCAGAACAGAGACTTACTTGTTATCTCTGGGTTCACTTAGCCTGTATAGGCTTTCTTCTATGACTACATCATGGAGTGCTTTACAATGCTTACAACTGCACTCATCATTGTAAATGCCGCTGTCATGACTAATAGGACAAAGATCATTGATCTGGTGGTCTGGAATTTAAGGTCTGGCACAGAGGACACAGGTGTGCCTTTCCCCTAAAGTAATTAAAAAAAAAAAGAAAAAAAAAAGTGAGGGGGGGGTTGTCCTGTTTGTTCCCTGCTGTGAGTCTGTCTGCTTTTATGTCCTGAGAATGGCTAGCAGCTCCCTGTGCCTTTCCTGTGGGGAGTTCACTGGTTTTCACCAATAACCTCAGGTGTTTCACCCTGCATTGGATCTCTGGGACCTGAATGGGTCCAACTACCTTAACTTCTGGCATCACACCAAGGTACTGTTTGCTTCCTTGCTTGGAAACATCTGCCTTGATGTTCCTTCTTGTATTGCAAATCTGAACAGGCTAGAGAGGCTGTATTCTTCTATGTTAGTATAATTTTGGAACCATTTGTGGCTGGTTGTTGAATTTTTACTCTTAAAGTAAGTGAGCCCAGTTCTAAAGAGAATAGATGTATTGTGTATGTACATGCACTCAAGAGCTGGAAGAACATATTATAATGGATCTGTCTCAATTTTCTAGTCCTCAATCCCAGTGAGACCAAAGGTATCCATTTACCTTTTGATAAGTTAACTATTGCAGGGTGTGATTTATGCTGTTCTGTTTCATGTCATACTGCTACAGGCACTGTTCAGTTTGTGTGTCATAGCTCAGAGGATAGCAATAACCCATTGAACAAGAGTGACTTAAACCATGACAGATTTTATAGGTACTTGTCTGATTCAATTTAGCTTTCTGGGCTGCCCCACCAATGCAATGTAATTTAGTGGTCTGCACATATCTGGGCCATATTCAGGCTTTGTGCTACCTCAGTTTGACTCATATATTGTGACTGTTTCCCTGGTAAGCCTACTGAAGGAACAAGGGTTAATAGCTCTGGGGAATAAGTGACTATTTTTTTTTTCTTTTCTAAATCTTGAATTATTCTTTTAGTGAGATAGAACATCTGGAATAGACATGTATTTTGGAGAATATGGCTACTTGTGCCTAGAGCTAGTGTCTCTATAGCCTCATAGAGCCAAATGAGTACTTTTGTAGCTCTGGAATTAAATTTTCACTGGCATGAAAAGCAAGCACAGTGCTCATTACTCTTACTGACGACTTCTTCTAACAGTCTGAGGAAACAAACCAAACCATATTATTACTAGTGATTATTACCATTATCTGCTCTGTGGCGATGCTGAGGAGCTGGCCCCCAGCGTGACAGGTGCTGGTCAGAAATATAATCAGCCACCTCTGCCCTTGGACATCCATGTGATGTTGAAAGGCAGTAGTCTTCACTAGCACGGCTGTCACAGAGATCTGTGTCCCTGTTTCAGAGCGCAATGATTGGTCTGAAAGAACACCATTTTCTTTTCATAATTCTCTTCGGTTTTGATACTTTGGGGAGTATTTCTATACATGTGATGCTAAACTTCGCACCTCAGTTATTCTGTCTGGTGATCACAATGCTGTCCTCAGGAGCAGCAAGACCTGCCTCTGGAGTAACCAGTCCTGTCCCATTGGGATTGTAGCCTCTTTGTCTGCTGTGGCAGCTGGACATGGTCACTGCTGCAGCTCCCATGGACTGCTCTGGGATTGTGGTTCCTTAATAATTCTGAAAATCTGAGTCTTGCTCCCAGCATTGCAAGTGCTGTGCTTCCTTTTGACAGGGTGGTGAGCCAAGGCAGGGCAGGGCTGGAACAGGCAGTTCTGCTGAAGAACTGGGCTTGCATACACAGTGAGGAAGTTTTGTCTTGGAAGGACAGAAGCAAGTCGAATATGCTGCTTAAGGGAGAAGATCCAGAAGAAAGTATCTGGTATAATGGAAAGAAAGGGAATTTTTAGTTGAATAGCAGGACTGACTTTTGTTGGTGTGTGGAGTAGCTTCCCAAGGGAAACCCAGTAATGGAAGCCTATCTGTTCTGGTCTCTGACACTAGAGTGGACACAGCAGGACATACTGCAGGCTGGGAAATGAACTTGCTTTGGCTGGGATGAAGACTATGGGTGTGAGTCTGCACCACAAAAACCCAATATGAGCATTGCCAGTGACCTCAGGGAGCACAAGCTCCTTCTAACCAGTAATCCAGTGCTGATTTTCCATCTCTCCTCTGCACTCTAAGGTTCTTCTTATCAGTGCAGCTGTGTCACTGGTATATCCAAATCCATGCCCTTCCATTCAATTCTACTGTTTGCTCCCTTCAGGCAGCTGTTAAGAAATGATCCTGAGAGTTTCAGATGCACAGAGCATTAGAAGAAGAAAGCCAGATATACTTCTCACCTGCAGGGATGGGAGGGAGCAGATCCCTGTTATGCATGAGGCCTGCTAGACTGTGTTTATTTAACCGAATCATAGAATGACTAAAATTGGAGAAGACCTCTAAGATCATCAAGTTGAACTGCCCAGCCAGCACCATCACCATGTTTACCACTAAACCATGTCCTCAAGTGCTGTTGATTAACTGAAACTCACCTTGGCCTCCGATGGAGCAGAGTCAGGGAAAGGCAAAGGAATTTACACCTTTCTACCAGGCTTGCTCTTACTTCCCTTCACTTGTGCCCCCTGTTCCCTTGGGGCTACTCTGCCCTGTAGGCCTTACAGCAGAGGTAGGTGACTATTTCTGCTCTTTTGTGCTAATGACTGGTCCCAGTGGACATTTGTCTCTTGCCAGGTGCATCCCAGCACAGCTCTCCTCCTAGAGCTCTTTGCAGTTCTCCGCAGTGCTCCCAAATGCTAAGGTGTGTTAGTACTGGGGTACACAGGGCAGTGGCAAGAAGGGTGGAGGCAAATAACTGTGGTTTTAAAAGTAAATAATTTATGTAACAATAACCTCTACACCCAGGTAATCACCTTGAACAAACATTCTGCATGTCAAAGGTGTTTCTGGAGATAAGGGTTAGCACAATGAGACTCCTGCTTTCTTGGCTTTATCTAGTGCTCAGGACTTAATGCCACCTTGCTCTCTGCTGAAGGTAATGTTGTCCCTCTGAGTGCTCCAGCAGAGGTTACCAGTCAGGGGTAAGACTTCAGGGGGAAGTCTTTGCACTGGCAATAAGGACAGTAAGCTTCCTGAACGCAGCCCCTAAAACTTTGCCCATGACATTGATAGTGAAGTATTTGCCTTTGTGAGAAAAGGGACAGATACAGAGCAAAATACATTCTGATGGCTGGAAAATTAAACTCATAGCTGCAAATTGTACTTTTGCTCGCAAAGCAGACTGAGGTGCTTTTTGCTTTTTTTGGTGTTTTTCTTTCCCCTCTTTTTCTTTTTTATTACTTATACAGATATTGGTCGCTGGAGAGAATCTCTGTCTCTTGGGCTACCTGACCATGGAGAGCTCAACAAAAGAAGTCCTGGAGTTTGCTGCTGAAGATTCAAGACTCAGCCTTATGACCTTCCTGCGGTGTATTGACAGGCCATTACCATGTTGTGGTGGTTGCCTAGCGAGGTAGTGACACTTGTGCTGAGGCACAGTGACAGCTGTGTCACACCTGCGGGCTGGTGAGGCTGAAACTCAGCAGTATTTGTTTTGCAACGGTGCAAAGCTTGCATCAGTGTATCCTTAAGTCACGGAGAGCTGGTGTAGTGACAGGGTGACAGTGCCTACGTGCTCACCTAACTTGTAGCACCAAGTGCTCTGCAGTAGCTCCCTGGCTTGATGTCACCAGGAGCCCTGCATGCAGAAATGATGGAGCCTTGCTGCAGTCACACGGGCAGAGAGACTGAGTGGGAGCTGTTTGTGCACTGTGATGGAATGAACGAGACCATGGCATGTAAGAGACTGTGGGCTGTGATGCAGAAACCTTCTTATGGGTGGCAGGGTTAGAGGCAAATACCCAACACCACCCCTGCTGCATGGCTGGAAAGCGTGTTGATGGTTAGACCTCAGAAAGCACCTGCCAGGGGAGATCCTCTTGCTAGTGCGTGCTTCTAGTGGTGTTCCTATGGATGTCATCTTCTATCATCTCCTGAACTCATTTATTGGGAAGATTTAATTTCTGCCATATTTACATATCACACAAATGACAGAGAGAGAGTAGAACAACAGTAAGGTCAGCTCAAACTGCACAGATGTATCTCATAAGTGTGTTTGAACAACAAAGTGCTATGGCTACCTTCTTATAGCAAAGTGTCTATTGGGATGTAACAGGGAGATTGGAGACAGTATCCTGTCCCACAGTGCCACTACAGAAGATATGAAAATTAAAATAAATAGTCTCTGCACTAAAAACCTCAACAGATTAGAAAAGATGCGACTCTGAAATGTATGAGGAGAATAGCAAGGGATAAAAATTTTCATTTTTTCAGTCCCACTGACTTCTGTGTCCAAGCTGAGCAGTGGAAGTATAACTTGGCACCCTCTAAAGCCTTGATCCTCTAAAAGCTCATATCAGGGACAAGATTAGTGTATTCTCCAGCTGGCACAAATCTGTAGGATTCCTGACCCTGGAAATGAGGTATACAGGTGAGGACAGCAGGATCTGTGCCTTGTGCTGTGCTCCTGAGAGGAAGGCAAGCTGGGAACGGCCTGCAGTACACGCCTGGCTGGTGAGATCATGCTGTTCTATCCCCTGTTTGAAGTTCTCAAAGGATGCTAAAAACTGGAAAGGACTCAAAATGTAGTTTATGTAAAAGAAAGTTAGGAATTGACTTAATCAAAGTCCACAAATATTTCACTTGAGAGATAGATTTCTAATAGTAAACAGTGCTGGCAGGAAAGGTCTTGTCGAAATCTAAGTTACACCTACACTGGTAAATAAAGTGATCCAGGGTTAGTTCTCTGAACCTGAGGGCAAGTGGCACAGCATCCATCTGAATAAAACTTCTTCTCCCCCACAGAAGGTAGCCTTGCCCAAATAATCTGTTAGGAACGATGCCCTGACCCATGTTGTCAGCGTCAGCCCTGCTGTTAGGAGAGTACCCTCCTGTTGTTCAGAGAAGACTGGATGCCACAAGCCAAAACTTGCCACAAGGCATGTGAACAACATGGAAAATTGCCTGTCAGGGCTTGTACATGTCTTGAAGTGCTTAGGTTGCTAATAGAGAAGTCACCTCTCTGGCTAATGGTGAAGACCATCTATAAATAGGGTGTGCACTCCAAACTGTGCGGTTGGTTAGCTAGTGGGACAGTTTAGGGATAGTAAATTCCTTGTCATTTGAAGTTTTTCAGTCCAGCTTGGATGGCACCCTAAAAAGGTAGAGATTTAAGGGAAACCATGGCCACAATGTGGGCAGGAGAAACCCCAAGGGTGAATGCTGTGCATGGGGTCAGAGCAGGTATCTGCTGTGTCCAGCTGATGCATCTGTGTCCCTGAAAGGTGTGACCATTACAGGGAGAGCCTCTGTGAGAACCTCCAAATGACTGTAAAGAGAATAATTCTCTATCATTACTTCTAGGAGCCCTAAGCTCTGATGAAAGCACTTGATTAAATCTGCCTGTGTGATAGGAGATTGAAGTGGCACTCCCTGCATTCCCTGCTGCTCTCTTCTGTGGGAAGTCTTAGCACCTACACATAACCTCGTAGCTGAGAGAGGCTCTGGGCTCAGAAAAAGAGACAGAAGCTTTTTGAGGGTGGGCATAGGTATCCCAAGCCATGGCTATTTTCCAAGCAGTGGCGGAATAAGCTGGCTGAGATCCTGATGGCAGACATCAGGTCACTTTCCCTGCCTGTACATTCTGGTTATGGGCTAGTGAGCCAGGTGTCTGAGTCAGGACACCAGTGAATGCCTGGGAAGGTGGAGAAGGAATAGAACAGGAATCCTCCCATTAGGAAGTACAGTAAACAAAGCCAGATTGGATGTATCGCTCCTCTGACACTCTTGCCTACGCTTTCCTGAATACATCCCCAAGGCAGCAATTGGTGCTGTCTGGGACAACTTGTACCTTGCCATATTTCATCTGCGACCCACATTTTTTTTTCTTTAGCAACAATGAAGAGACAATCAGTAGCTCTTCTGTTCTAGAGGATCTCAGAGCTTCTTGAGGACCTCAGAAGAGCTTTTAAAACAACAGTCTCTAGATCTTCAGTGCAGAGTTTAAGCCAGCTGTAAAAATGGCTAAGAAGGTCTGTGGGGAAGTTCACTATTTATTTTAATTTTCATTTAATAATTAAAAGTGCATTTTCATCTATGAAGAGAGGGGAACAGCAGATCTACTCCAACAAAGCTGTGAAGCACACATTTAAGGTCTGTAACAGACTGTGGGTGGAAAGAAACACCAGTAAGCTCAAGAATGGTTTCATTTGGAATCCTAGCAATATTGTACTTCCCACATCACCTTTGTACCAAACCTGGAGCATGATGATTGCAGAGGGAGCTGTTTTCCTGGTCTGCTGTGTTAGTCCTAGAGGAGTTCCAAGCTGGAATAATAAATGTGGTACAGTAGGATTGACTGAACTCTCCTAGGGCCGATTGGGAATTACTCAGTAAGGTTGGACTTCAGGTGTCCCTTAGCAGAGTCCCTTAGCTTAGGATTGCAACACAGACAAATTTACCAGAAGTGGTAAAGGGCCCTAGCACAGGCCAGTGACCTGCTTTGAAAGGGGCATGTCTGTCCTGTCTCTGCATCCAGTCATGAACTAAAATGCTAGGGATGCTGAAAGTCAGGATTGCAGTGCATTGGTAAAGCTATGTCTAAGGCTTCATGACTGATGGGAGTAATTGAGGATATTTATTTTCCAGCACTGGATTGGAGTGAAAGACCAGCTCTTCAATCCCTTGTTTTAATCCAGCCCTCTGAAATCTGAGTTCAAACCAAAGCAAAACAGAACATTCTTGTTTTAAAGACAAGGAGAGTGGGAGAGAAGCCCCTAATCAAAACATTCTGATAATTGAAAAATCTGTTGGTGAAATCTAATATTGGAGAGTCATGCAGAGAGCAAGACCTGAGCCTTCCCCCTTCTTACCCAGAGCTGAAGACTGACCATGAGTGACAGCAGCATGCTTAGACAGTGTCACTGCTCTCTCAAAGCTACCCTCTTTACCAGTGACCTAGCCCCCAAATCTTCACCATGGTGTCCTCAGTGTATCTCATCCATGTTTCAGCCTGGTGGGAGCAGTCCCTCTGAGCTGTGTTCCTTCCTTTTCTCTCCAGCCAGTCTCCTAGTTTCACAGCCTCTTTCATGCTGAAGACTTCTTTTTTTTTTCTCCTTTGTGTCATCCAGGAAACACACCCACCTCTCTTGCTCCAGCCTCATATTCTGCCTCACTCAGAGATTCTGTAATTCACGTGAAAGAATTTCAAGCAATGCAAACTGTGGCAATTTTTTTTAAGCATGGAAATCAGAAATTGGAAATTCTTGCTAGCTCATTCAGTCCATTATTTTACATTCTAGCCTAGCCCAATTCCAGCAAGATTCTTGCCTGCAATACATTTTCCAGTGCATTATCCAGCCTGTATCCTTTGATTCCCATGAGAAACTGTACCACAGAGTACAGTTTGGAAGAGGTTTCTGAAGTTTTCTTTCCATTCTGCCTGACCTAATTTCTTTGAGTTCTGCCTGTGGTAACATGCTAGCTGGGTTCTCCTGCCTTGGTGCTTACCTTGTTCAGGTGGTGGCAAATCATTCTTGTTCAGTCAAGCTGTTTAGCCACAATGCTTAATGCTTAGTTGTAAAGCTCAGCAATAATAGTCCTTGGCTACTTGGGAAAGACTAACGTTGAGATTAGCATGTTAATGGGTACACAGCACACAGCACACATTCCGTCACAAGGTCTGGCTTTGGTTGCTTTTGCCTTTGCCAGGCTTGAAACCAACATCATCTAGCTCATGTCTGCTTCAGTAGTTTTATAGAGTTCTTTTTGGTTTTGTTTTTAATTTCAGTCAAGACTACTTTGATATATCTTGAGAAAAAGGCTGGCAGAGGAATATTCTGCTTTATCCATGTTAAAAAAATCCTAATTACTTTTTCTTTAAAAAAAAATCCAACAAACCAAATTTTGAGCAATGTCTTGCATTANCTTCAGTAGTTTTATAGAGTTCTTTTTGGTTTTGTTTTTAATTTCAGTCAAGACTACTTTGATATATCTTGAGAACAAGGCTGGCAGAAGAATATTCTGCTTTATCCATGTTAAAAAAAATCCTAATTACTTTTTCTTTAAAAAAAAATCCAACAAACCAAATTTTGAGCAATGTCTTGCATTAAAATAAATCACACATTTTCTGTCAGAAAGAGATATTTTGTCATCTATGACAAAGGCCCCTGCAAAGTTGACTAAATAATGAGCTTTTGAGATATTGCAGCTTGAGCCTGCTCAGAAAAAATAATGGGGGCTAGGAAGGACAGTTATCTTTTTTTTTTTTTTTTTTTTTTAAACTGTGAATCTGATGGAAAAAATAGCATGTGATTTAAGACCCAGGGTGTAATGTACTTGCACAAAGGCCCCTGGCTGTGGCTTCAGGGTCACCTTGTTCTGGCATCCCTCGTGCCAGGATGCTATCACTGAGCCTGGGCGCCTCCTTTCCATGGCTGGGTCACCCTTGGGAACTGATGTCCTCGCTCCATGCACGGAGCTGGGGTTGCCCAGGCATGCGGAAACCTGGCTGTGGGGGAACAGGGAGGTGTGGAGAGAGGAGGAGAGAAAAAAAACACCAACTGAAAGAAAGGCAACAACAAAAAAACTGCAGCAGAAGAGAGGCAGACGCCCAATTTCTCTGTTGGCTGTCTCCAAAATATTTTGTGTTTGTGTTTTCAGTGACTGAGGCACTCCTTTCCCTCGGGACTTGTAGGGAAGCCTGGGTGCCCTGAAACTCCCCTGGCACAGCATGCACGTGCTGCATCCACCCCATGCCCGTGGCGGTGACTCCATCTGCTCCCGGCATTCCCTGCTCCCACTGGGCCTCCAAGGCACGGGGCCAGTGCCCCAAATTGGTGTCACTGCTGCCTTGTCCTGACCTGTCTCCTCCCTGGTGCACAGGCAGCTTCAGCGTGCTGCCCATACAGCATGCAAGGCCATGGGAAGCATGGGCCATGGAGATTGGACTAGACAGGAGGATTGTCTGCTAAGCCACAGCTCCAAAATGCCATAAAGGAATGGAAAGGAATCCCAAATTCTCATCAAATCTGAGGAAAAAAGGAGATGCCCTCAAATCCTGGATAATTATCAGGATATCCAGAAGGACAAAAGGTGCAATTGTAATATCTAGCATGATTGTTTTCAAGGCACCCGCTGTAACAAAACCCCTCTGCTGAGCACTGTAAGGAAAGCTGGTCTCATTTTTCTCTTCAGACAGCACATTAGACCTTGACTCCTCAGATCTTTGCTTGCTACCACCCCTGTTCTGTCAGGGAACGCAGCCTGGGAAATTCGCTCGTGCCTTCTGGCCACCATGCTTGCTGCATTTCTTGCCATGCTGCCTCTTTATTCATTAATCCTTCCCCTCCCAGTTTTCTCGTTCCCCCCCCCCCCCCTTTTTTTTTTTTTTTCTTTCTAGT
>VXBU01009778.1:89953-126076 GCA_013400315.1 Bombycilla garrulus | reverse complement strand
AAAAAAGCTAACTCTCTGTCTTACTCACTCTTTTAGATTTCCAAACCTTTCCTGCTAGCTTAGATGTTTCCTTTGAGGCACTGGTTCCTCAAATACTAGCATATGAGTAGAACTTTAATGAACTATATGAACTATGTAGCTCCAATGGCCTTGAGAGGACAATCCATGTGAATAAATAAATCAGATGTGGAACGGACACCATGGCATTTAGCAGGGACGGAAAATTTTTCTGATATACATTGTGATTTGATTGGGAAAAAATATATTACAAAGGACTTTATTCCAGGATTGAGTGGTATCTCCCTTGCAAAAAAATTCTACAGTAGGCTTGAATTTCTTCAGGGTGCTAAGGGTCACAGTGATGGAGATAGATTGATTAGATAATCTTTGGAGGCTTCCTCTAACTCTGCTTATTCTGATTCTCCATGGTGAAATGGAGGAAAAGATAAATTGAAGCAAAGAGCAATTGCTTTGGCTTTCTCATTTCCTTGAGTGAAACCAAAGTGCTATGTGATTTAAATGTATTGTTTCCATTTTTTTTTGTTTGTTTTAAAACATATTAGACATGTCCTTGACTCCAAGATCACCTGGATATGTGTGAAGTACTCTTTACACAGAGTAATTTTAGGTCCTCAAATTTTGTCATTACCAAAAGAGAATGTCTCCCGCTGTCTTTATGCTGATTCCAGTACCAACAAGGATCCCCTGTGCTGTAGATTTGCATCTGTGAGAATGACTCCAAAGACCCAACTTGATAGTGTATTGGAACAAGGGCTATTTTCAACTATCCATCCAGCCATGGAAATGTGGAGGTTAGCACAGGTTACTCTGTTTCTGGACTTAGGTTTGTACCCTGCATTGTGCTGGAGTGAAATTCCTAGCAACACCCAATTAAAACAAGCACTGAATGTTTACTCCCCATCATTGCCACTGCTTTGACTGCAGTGTAAACGCACCACTAATGACTTGGCCGATGGGAGGGGAAAATTATGTGTCAGAGCCAAGTACAGAACTAGGAATTTGGGCCACCAGCCAGCTGGTTAGATCACACTGTGTGCCTCAAATGAAACGCATTGATTTGTGACTCTTACAATAACATTTTTAGGAAATCACTTCACTGGGTATTTATTTGTGTGTTGGAGTTGCCTGGTCAGGTTGGAAAACTAAAGCAGACACTGCTTAGAGAGCAAGAGCAAAATTTTAAGAATGAGTATTAATTAAATAATTATTTTAATTTATTATTGGAATAACTTTTCTAAGGATGTGTTGGGTTCTCCATCATATTCTGCTGCACAGTCAGTACCAGTTAGTTGTATAAAATATGTGCTCTAGATCTGGTAGGAGTTCTGTGTATGACTAGAAAGGATTATCCAAAGTTATTTGGGTTCTCTTATATCTGAGAGGAGACTATGTTGTTGCAATGGTTCCTCTTGATGATAAAAAACCCCATGAGCCTGTGGTAGTCATTGAGTCTGGGTGTTAGTGATTCTGAGCAGTAACAGACTGAGATCTCGTCAGTGGTAGATTTAGAAGTAGCAACAATTTTCGTAGAGGGGACTACCAAATTACAAAGGCTTCCTCTGCAGAAGTGGCCGCCCTGCCAATCTAGCGGCTGATATAATGTGCTGTGATGATTTAGAGAGCTCAGAAAGAACTAAACCATCAATAAAATGACAGGCTTGGTACATTTCAAAGCATCTGGTCAGATCTCATGGAATTCCTTGGCTACTACATGTTCAGTCAGACAGAAAGACATCGGGGCAAATCCATGTGCACCTTGTAGTAGTTCACTGGACGCCTCAGAAGAGCAGGTGGGAATAGTGAGCAGTGGATAAGGTAAGTGTTTTTCTACTTGGAGTTCTGTACAGTCCCTTTTCTGGATGGGCACCTCTAATATCCTTATAGATCTATGTATAAATTTCTTGTCTGTTTACAGTTTATGGTTAGCCAAATCACATAAATACTGATTTTTTTTCTGTGTGCTTAGGTGAACATATCCCAGAGTTTAAGTATTCTGTGAAAAGCAGACCCCTAGCCTTCTATATAATATATAGTCTTAGATTTCCTATCCAGAAATTGAGACAACTAGAATCTCTAGGGAGTCCTCAAAGTCTTTGTTGCTGCATCTGATTTCTTTTCCTTTTCATGTCTGTTTTCTGCATGGTTTTTGAGTGGCTGACAACCATAAAGATTAGAAAAAAAATCCAGCCAACTAAGAGTTGTTCAGAGAAAAAAAAGTAAAAAGAGAAAAAAGTAGTTAGGTCCAAACCAAGCAAATTGTTTGTCCATCTTTAAGACACATTTACTCAGTCCAGTTCAATCTTTATTTCTGCCACAATCTCAGTGTCTAGCAATGTAAACTGATCATCTTTGAAAACAGAATTCACCTTTAAATGTGCTTAGACTAGAAAAAATATGCCTGGTGAGGTCATTTTCGGAGCAAGAGTTAATGCATCATGCAAACAGCTAAATAAAGTGGAATTATTCAGAGCTCAGGGAGAAATCTGGCATTTGCAGTCTGTCACTGGGTTTGAGAAGTCTGGCTCTCTACATGTCACTGTCACTCGGGAGACATCCTGCTTTCCGTGTGGCAGTAAGGGAGGGGACTGCGGCTCTGAATGATCTTCCTGTAAAAACAGCAAAAACAGGAGCGGTGGGAAGTGTCATGTGCGAGGAATGTGTGGAATGAGGGGTGAGTATGAGCCTGTCTTTGTCCAGTTTTCACAGAGCGACTCTGTGGGTGTAAATAGCCATCCTTCCTCCTCTCCTTTCCTCTTCGGATCAGCTGAAGAGCCAATGTCAGGACAGCAAATGGTCCCTGATATCCCTGGAGGATCGCTGCATGGGGGGCTCTGGGTAATCGTGTGCCTCTGGAGACCCACCAATTAAATATTGCAAGTTTTGGGCCCTAATTGGCAAGGTCGCCTTGACCTTTTCCACCAACATCCCGGGGAGTTGAATTTGTCACTTTGGGGCAGGATACACCCAAGGCAGGGTGTAGATGGCGATAGAGCCAGGATAAAAATGCATCACTTGTCAACGCCCAGGCTTCTTTAGAGTTGGCAATCTCCACAGTGGTGCTGTGCAAAGATTTTGGGGGTTTTTTTTGTATTTTGTTTCCTTGTTTTGTTTCTATAAGTCAAGCATTTGGCTGATTGCACAGGAAATCAACTGCTATGGGCATTCAATTCAATGGGCGAATTTTAAACGAGTCACCAGGGACTGACTGCTGCTGAGTTCAAAGAGAAAGAGGCATCCAAAAACTCTAGTCAAGCCAAATTATGGTGGGAAATATCAGATACAAAGAAGAGAAGGAGGCACAGCAGGGTGAAAGACAGATACAGCTTGATTTTCCTGTCTTTAATAGGTCAGATTGAGAGGCGAGGTTAATATAGAAAATGAAATAAAAACCAAAACCCAAACAAACAACCAAGCAAAATCCAAACCAAAACCAGATAAAATCCCCATAATTTTGCAAAGGAGAGTTTGTTGAACAGCAGGAAACATGCTCTGGTGTTGGTGTTCTATGAATTGTGTGCAATAATCTGGGGAAATTTAATGTGATACTTGACAAAATATTGTGAAAAGTGTTAAAAAGAATAGTTTCATGCAGGGCAGAAGGCGAGCAAAAGCTAAACTCCTACCATCATTCCTCTTTTTTTTTTTCTTTTCCCAGTGATTTCCATTGTTCCCAGGCTCAGATAACTCCAAGAAACGGACCCACACCCCATTTCAGAGTCAAGGTAAAGAGTTTATGTTCATAAAAATGTAAAAAAAAACGTGGCAGAGGGGAGGAATTTCAAGGGAAGGAATAGAAGTCTAAACTTCGATGTTGCTTCCCACCAGCATACACGTGAGCAGCAGAGACTCCCGAAAAGAAGACTGGAGAAAGATTGCCATCTTCTGGAAGGATAAATATCTGCCATTATTCAAAATACTAGATCTGCTATAAGCATATTTTTTAAACCTTAGCGTATTCCTGATAAATTTATTTCCCAACATGAATTCTTATCCATATAAAACTAACTCAATTTAATTTCATTGATTTATATCCCATGAACCCAGCTTTAGAAACTGACAGAGAATCTTGGGTTTTAAGCTCTAACCAAGCTTAAAATTAGGAAGGTGTTAAGGATTATCAGTAGAGATGGATTTATCTGTTCTTGAGCTTGTAAACCAGGCTTTGTTATTTCTTTTTTTTTTTAACTGAACATTTAGAAATTAAATTTAAGATGTCCAGATGTGGACAGATTGGAAAAAAAAGAAAAAAAAAAGAAATCACTCTCCTTTTAAATGGCATCAGCTGTTGTTCTACCTACTTCAGTAAATGAAGTACATCTGTTTCAAACAGAACCATTTTATTAATCAAAAACCTGCAGGCAGTCCATGGAGCACTGGGACATTTAGCATTGCTTTCAGTTAGTCCATCTTAGAAATGCTTATCTATATTAGAGGGGTTTATGCAGTGACTGGGATTAAAATAAACACAGAGCTGCTGCCCATCCTGCTCAGGGCAGGAAGGGTCAGGAGCCCATGTACTGGACCGTGAGCTTCTCCGTCTGCTGCCCGTGCTGTGTGGGCTGTCACCCAGAGCTCTTCCTGCACCTGTCCCCAGCCCCTGGGCTCTGGGGTTGGACATGGGGGATGAGAATGGATGGACCATCAGTTTCCTCTCTCTTGGCAGAGCAGCAGGCAGGGAATCTGCCTCATTGCCTCCCAGTGGTGGTGTGAGCTTCACCCGCTTGGCACTGGGCAGAGTGCTTGTGGGGAAGACAGGATGTGTCTTCCTTTGGGATGCTCCCCTCCCTTGCAGTTTGACTCAGTGCAGCTCTGCTCCATGGCGTCTCGTACATTCTCAGGAGAGGTGATGTCATTCTTACTTTTCATGGGTTTGATACCACACAGGTGTTTTGAGAGCCTTTAAACTTTCAGCACAAGAGCTCAGAGGGGACTTTGTGTGAACATTAATCTCTGTCTCTTACTAGGTTCCCAAATTCATCCAGTGTGAACCAGCTGGGATTCCCAGTGACCTTCACAGTTTGGTAAAAGCTGCCACTACAAGTGACACTGACAATCTACCTCATTCTCCTATGCTTTGACTATTGGCTTGACTTGTTGCTGTTTCAAATACCTTATTTGTGGTAGTGATGCCATGGTGTCAGTCTGCCACTCAGCAGCTCTTCTGCTAAGGGGCTTCTTTTGGCATCAAAATTTGCAGTGCCCATGGGGAGAGTTGTATTGGTGTCTCTTCAGGGACTGAAATCCTCAGTCCTCAGAGCAGACACAGTTGCATAAACTTTCCTCTTCTCATTTTTTTTACTCTGCCCTTTCTGCAACTATCAGGCGTGGCTAGGAAGATATCCTAGGGCTGGGATGCTTTTGGTCTTTGCCGTTCTCCTGAGACAGTGCACAGTGCCAGGGGTGTCCTGATGCCAAGGGCGCTGGCAGTTTCCAAGCTAGGGTCACTCCTCCCCTGTAGCACTGGCCAAAGCTGCCATCTTCCTCCATACGTGCTCCCAAATCACTACCACATGAGGATGGCTGGAATCTTTCAGTGTTTTAAAGAAACTTTCTACTCAGTTAATACAGGTCACTCTTCTGCACTTAATCCTGACCGGCAGCACCAATCGCTTCCCATATAATCTCCCAGAACAGCTGTGCTGTGATTGCATTGTGGATTACAAAATGACCATTTTCCACAAAACAGCTGCTGGTCAGAAGGATAGCATTTAATAATCACTGGCTTTGCAAAGGAGGAGGGGACCAGACAAAGGAGGAAGGGATTTTGGAGCAATTGGGTTTCTTGAAGGATATAGAGATGAACAAAACAGCAGACAAAGCATGAGTCCCACTTCTGTGCTGTTCATCCAAATTAACAGGACTTGAAAGACTTGCTGCTAAGGTAAATTCAGCTATCATTCCTTTTGGGGCTATCTAGATATTATGGTTGGTTATTATCAGTGAGTGCTTGGGTTTTATGGAAGAAAGCTTTTCTAGCAATGTTTTCAGGAAGTAGTTCAGATTTGCTTCTCATTCCATATGTCTTCTGCATCCTTGATCCACTTCCTACTTCTGACTCATTTGTTTCTTGTATTTTTAATGTCTTTTCCTTAACACTCTTCCTGAAATTATACAGCCTTTCAACTACTGTCATAAATCAACTGGAGAGAATATTTTTCCCACTATTGAAGATTTAAATTAGAAAGATGATTTTTGTAAATATTGTGAGTGGATTTTTTTCTTTGTTAAATAAGAGCATTAGCAACCAAAAACCTGATGACAGAAAATATTATAATTAAGCATTGATGAAAAACTGAAAAACTTTGTGTGCTGAAGGTTTCAATTTTCAGGTGAACAATTATGTTTTTGAGAAGAGCAATTTTGTCTGTAATTTCCTTTTCAGTCATAAGGCAAATTTTCCACCAAAAAAAATTCAGTGAAAAGTTTACCACTAATCTTAGCCAGAAATTCTTCCTAATATGTGTCTACTCTGTGAATATGGTGATATTCAACACACCTTCAAATCATGAAAGCCATTGTTTATGGAATCACTAAGACGTTACCATCTCCAGGATGCAGAAAGAAATGTCCTGGTAAAGAGACAAAAGAAGCCACAGTATGAAACAATACAGGAAAATTTCAGGAGCCGAGTATTTTCTTGCTTTCAGTGAGGGTGTTCAGGGTCAGGCACTGCTTTCTCAGTGTGACAAGATGCTAATAAGTTCCTGCTTTTCAACAGGAGCTTCAGTACCATCTTTATTGACCCTGTTTCCAAGCTTGCTGATTAGCAGAAAAAAATCATTCTAACTGCACCACTTTTATCTGTGATGCAGTCACAAACAATGCAAAGCTGGGTCTTGTATTGTTTATTTATAGTGATGTCCACAGAATGCTGGGTCTTTCTCACACGTTTAGCATTGGGTGAGTCAGACAAAGTTAAGTGAAGAGGACCAGCAGCAGGCAGCGTCTGTACAAACTGAATCTATTCATGGGTAAATAGATTTTTGTAGACATAAATAGGAAAGGGTGGGAGTATCTGGATGAAGTTGTGCCAAACATAGGGAGTGCCACGTGGGAAGAGACATGCATTGATTACATGAAAGTTGATGTGTGGGTAGATGACATCTAATCAATATATGGAGTGATATTTTGGGGTTCTCAGGAGTCAGTGCAGGGTTTTGCAGGAACCCTAAAGTCTTCATCTTCCCTCTGAGTGAGAAAGTCCCTCGTTCACAAATTGCTTTCTGAATTACTTTTAATGATGAGATTAAATCAGTATGAATGTTTGTTGCAACTTTCACTCTTCTAGGAAAAGAAAACCCTTTGGCACTTTGTGGGAAAGCAGAGATGCTATTTCTCATGTGTGGATGAGAGCTCAGGTGGAAGGTGCTGCTCTGTGGCTTGTATTTAAGATGCGAGGTCTGGATAGGTGGGTGTCCTCTCTGAGCCAATCACTGCTTTGATGTGTGACCTTCAGTTATGTGGGAATGTTTTCCTGCCTTTTCCCACTGAGAAATCACTGTACTCTCTACCTCCCTAGGTAATGAATTGCTTGGAAAAGTGTTTTGGGGCACTTGGCAGCAAGATTTCTCATTTAGTTGGAGAGAGCATTCATTGTATTTCATATAAAGGCAACACGTGGTATTGAGGGAAGCTGGTTAACAGTTTCTCCCTGTTGTCTCGGAGATGGATGGATGTGATGTTCCTTTCATTTTGCTCACATGCTCAGACATCTCAATGCACTCAGCCCTGCTATGTCACCCTCTCTTCCCCAGTACAGATATTCAGCATACTTTGAAATAGTTGAAGCTGACCCATTGGTCCACTGCCCTGGCTTTCAAGAAATGGTCCTTCCGTGCTGGATGAGCTGTTGGGATGTTGTGAGGAGGGCAGAGTGCCCATAGCCCCTCCCCACAGAGGCATGCTGGGAAAAGGTGGGATTCAGAAGGCACCAGTGTGATGGTCTCTCCCATTTGTGTGTCGCAGATGGAGCTGCTGAAGGGACTGCCTTTGCGCCGTACTTTCCTGGCTGTCATCCTGAACCTGCTGGCTCTCACCCTCTCCACCACAGCTTTGCTGGGCAGCTACTGGTGCACTGGGACCCAGAAAGTACCCAAGCCTTTGTGTGGGAAGACCAAAGCCTCCCAGTGTGTGGGTGTTCCCATGCCATCTGATGCCGACACGAGCAATGTTTCATCTGAGGACACAGTGCACTACAGCTGGGAGACCGGAGATGACCGCTTTGCCTTCAGATACTTCCACACAGGGATGTGGCTTTCCTGTGAGGAGAGCATGGAAGGGCCAGGTACTGTGTTGCTCAGGCAGCCACAGCTTATTGCCTTGTATTTACTCCACAGAAGTTTGAAACTGAAAGGTGGGAGGCTGAGAACACCTGGGAGAAAAATCTTCTTCCATTTCCTAGATGGTACCAACCCAGTGCACTGGTGTGGTCAGTATATTTCTGTCCTTCACTGGAATGTTCACAGAGCAGGGAAATGGAGAATGATTGTCTCTGGTGTGCCCTTTGGTCTGGAATAGGGGCTGTGAAGTGCAAGTGATGGTGGTGATGGCAGTGACTTTATGATGGCACTGTTCATCCTGATGGGAGCTTCCATGAGCTTCCTTTTCCTTTCCCCATATCTTAATTCTTATACACAACTTATTTCATGCTCTTCAGGGTAAATTTGTGCATGTCCTCTCAGAAATTTAAGTACAGTGATTTTATGCAGATGTTAGTTTTTAGCTATCACTGTGAGGACTACAATAGTTGGTGTTCTTAAATCACCAAACTGAGTAGTTTTGTGTTATTAAATGGAGACTGCGTTTTTCTTAAGAAAAGAAAAATTAAAGAGAATTAGTACCTAATAGATACAGAGAAAACCTGGAGGATCTACAACCCAAAGGAACTACAGCTAGGAGGCAAATTGACCTGAGGATTAGAGCTGCAATATTGTAATTGTTTTTAGTTTTCGTGATATTGTGACAGGTTTCAGTTCTGATTTTGATCATGTGGAACTGGCACTGTAAATCCTGAAGTGCCAGGGACTGGTTGTGCAACCTGTACTAGAACCCTTTGGTGCTTCCCTTCACCCTTGACTTGTTCCTGCCCAGACCTGCTCAAGTTCCTCTGCTGGAACCTGAGCCACACCTTCACAGGTGGGTGCTCTGCAGGGCTCAGATGCCCTTTACTGCCTGGCACACACATCAAGGATCAGAACTAATCCAAAAGGTGGCCAGCACAGAGATTTGTGTGTAGAGTGATGAAAGTCACTTTCATCAGGGCCATTCCCCTGAGCCCACCACTCTCCCTTCAGCTCTGCCCAAGTACAAGCATCTCACCTCCTTTCACCAAGCCATCCTTCTAGTGTAGTATTTTTCATCTCTGTTGCTGTCAGGGTTTGGAAATAAATAGCTGGTGAAGAAAAGCAGACAGAAGGAGGGGTTAGAGCAGAAGGGAATGTGCTTGAAACTCTCATGTCCTAACAAGCGGGGCTGCTTTTTGTTATGAGCATTTCCAGACAGGCTGTGGAAGATGTGTTTATTTAGGACTGCTTTGGGTTGAATTGTGTTTCCATGATACTTGTGGGAATGAAATTACATCCCTTGACTGATTTCTCTAAATGTCTTTTCTGTCCACTGGGCAGTCCTGGAATAACCCCAATGCCTGAAGGAACACAGAAAGTATGTAACATCTGGATCACAGCAGAACACGGGATAGAGCACGGGGTAGAAGCACAGTCAGTCTCAGTCTCCTGCTTCCTGTAAATCAAGCACAACCCACCCACTACTGTGCATCTTTGAAGCAACTGCATGGACAATAAAAACAACAAAAAGGGACTGCTCTGAACAAAAGGAGTTTGAGTCAAGCTGGAGAAAGGATTTCATTATTCAGGCTAATCTCAGGATTAGTTTAGATGAGCCATTACTGAATATCCTCATTAAAGTTCTAGGTGAAGTAGCAAATTGCAAGTTAATGAGAATCACAGATGGCACTAAACTGGGTAGCATCCTGAGAGCTGTGGATGACAGAAGTAACGCAGGAGATTTGGAAAGATTAGAACTGGGGATAGAAAATGAGATTCTTACATGGAGCAGAAATGTCTGGGAGAAAATACTGTGCCAAGTGGAGGAGAGGACCCTCACAAATGCAGTGATGCAGTATGTAGGGACAGAGATACAGATAATAATGATGGACCCTCAGCTGAGACAATAGTTTGCACCTGGCCAGCATAAAAAGCCAAAGCAAATATTAACAGAATACATTGAAATAGCATGCCTGAAATATGAGGACCAAGGACTCTACTTCTGTATGAGTCTCTGCCGCAGAAGGGGGACTTGCGTCTCTGTCACAAAGTATTTCACTTGGGAAGTTCTTTTTTTGCTTTCTTCTTTGAGAAGCAGGCTGGAAATGCTCTTCTGAGATTGGGGTGTGTGGGAATTCAGCAGAAGTGATGGATCTACAGTCTGTTACAAGCTACACCCTTAATAGACCTGATCATCAATAATGTTGTGAAGCAGTAGCAACAGATTGTTATATTCAGCAGAGGCTAGTAAGATTTACGAATTGCTGAAGCTTTTTTTTCTGAAAAGGCCATTTCTAGTTTTGCAGGCAAATGTTGCATTCTTGTCCTTTGCCTCAGTGAAGGTCTGGAAAGATAGTCAGAAGAAGACCAGTGGTGAGAAGGTCTGATGGGTAGATTCAGGGATGACTGGATGCATGCACTGAAAAGAGAGCAAGATGAGGAGATTTTGTTTTCCCCTATGTTCCCTGCATTGTTTTATAAACTAAAACCTTTGGTTTTGTTTCAGAAGAGAAATGCCGCAGCTTTATTGAACTTTCACCACCAGCAGAGAGAGGTAAGAGCAAATCCTTTTATTTCACTGTAGCTGTACAGTGTGCCTCCTTGGGGCGGGGGCCTGCAATATTTTGCCTGTGTGGGGACAGCAGGGTGAGTCCCCAAAGAGCCAGGCGTGAAATCCTGTCCTCATGGTTGCTAAAAGAGCAAAGATTTCCTCCCAGATGTTCGCAGAAACTACTGCCATTTGTGAAGTCAGTGCTAGAAACCTCAGATCCCCACCAGTATGAAGTGGGATATGTCTTATGCAGTTTGTTGCCTGGTCTGGGGTTGTCATCTTGCTGTAGGGGAAGACGATGGATGCAGCCTCAGGGCAGTCCCTCCCACACAGGCTACATATTAACTCAGTGCTTTAGTTTTGGGGTCTAATACGATGAGTCTGGAAGCTGAATCAGCTCTTATTTTTTGGTAAGTGAACAGGACATCTGAAAGTTATGCTTTCAAGGTGAAGTCCCTGCCTCATTAAATACAAAACTGCATTTGGGTAGGAGAGATCACCCCTCCTGTCACTGTCACATGTTTCAAATCACCCTGTGGATAGCTTCAGTGTACTTTGATGTAAGTGCACATATGCTACGGAGATTCTACTTAATGAAGGCTTTTCAATTGGTGTGGGCTTGCTAACTGTTCCCTGAGATGGAGGCTGGAAGCAAGTAGTTTCAGATGTTCATATGTGAAGGGAAGGGCCTGGGGTGCAGAGCCTGTGTCAGCATTCAAACCCTGAGAGCAAGGATGTAATAAATGGTGGGGATTTGCAAGCCCCATTTTCACCCCTTCCTCCAACAAAGTATCATAACATGACTGGTTGCAGGTGCCATTGTATGGCTGGGTTAGCACTGGACAAGGTGCTGTGACTGCTGATTGTGGGATGGGCTGGCTGAGCTGGGTGTGTGCAGAGCAGCTCCACAGTACATAGATAACATTACAAGACCAAATTACACATCATCAGTGGGAAGCCTGGACTCACAAGGAAAATGATGCAGAGGTCTCTGTGTGTATGTGGTGCCTGCAACCTCCAAAATACTTTTGACAGCCTGACCTTAAATGAAATATTCTCCTTGATGGTGCTGCAGCAAGCAAGCCAGCTCCTTTAAACAGGGAATGCAGCTCATCTATTTCTGTTAAAGAGCTGGGTGACTCTATAGCACTAATGATGTTGAGTATTCAAGTCAGTGCCACATTAATGAGGGTTTTCTTCACACTCCTTTTCCCCAGCTGAATGTCTCCTCTACAGCCATTAATAGTTGCTAACAGTAGTGTTCACAGTGCTGCTTCATTTGTCAGATTAATGTTTCTTCCTCAGTGAATCCTGTGCTTTTCCACAGCCCAGCATTACAGAGTGCCTTTCTTCATTCTCCTTCAATTCTTACTGCACAGCTGTAGAACTCAGCTCAGCTGTGGACTCTGGTATCACTTAAATCCCACTTAAATCCCAGCTTGGAAGTACCTGCACTTTGTTCAAGAAGCAGGGTGAATGGTCAACGTTACTGCCCTGGCTGGATATCAACCCCAAGGAATGTACTTGAATTTTAATTGGGGTTTCAGTGAGAAAAGCCTTGCAAGAGGCTTCCTGAATTCCAGAGGCCATGTCCCAGACAGTCATGGATGCACCATATAGTTCTTAACTAGTTGAATCCCAGGTTAAAAGTTGTTTGCCTTCATTGTTGTGATTAGACCTCAGATGTGTTTGTGGCCAATCTATGACCATTAGATTTTATGCTAATGTTCAACATTAGCATGTCTTTTTCCCTTTGCTTTCCTCCTTGGTGTTTATGAATAATGCTGGCTTGTTTACGGAGGGTATTTTAGTTCCTCTCAGCTCTGCCATGGTGGAGGAGCCAAGCCATCCTCTGTGACAGACACTCTGTCCCCTACAGCATCTTTCCTTTATTCCCTTCTATCCAAAGGACATCCTTTCAGGATTGGGTTGGGAGAGGAGAGTACTCTTCCTTGAACATTGTTTCATCCTGTATTCCTGGCAGGAATCCTGTGGCTGTCCCTGGGATCAGAGATGCTGTACATCAGCTTGCTGCTCATCAGCTTCATCCTCCTGATGGTGGAAATTCTGCATACTGGCAATCCTGTCTGTGGCATGAAACTCAATGCCTTTGCTGCTGTCTCCTCGGTGCTGTCAGGTAAATGTATTACTGTAGATTTGGAATCTCAGCACTGGAGAGCCTGCTTTTGCACTCAAGGCTGAAGTATGCTGCACTGGATCCTGCTGCAACTTTTTTGCTTTGTCCTTTGTGTCCAGGTCTCCTTGGGATGGTGGCACACATGATGTACTCTCAAGTCTTCCAGGCAACAGTTAATCTGGGACCAGAGGACTGGAGGCCGCACACATGGGACTATGGCTGGGCATTCTAGTATGTGAGCTCTGAAGCCATCTTCACCCCCCAGCCTTTAGAGCTTCAGCTGTGCCACCCGCTTCCTCCTCCCTTCTTGACCTTCTGTGTGTTCCAAAGACAGGTGTACCATGGTTCTCCTACTGCTAATCTCCTGTCTTTGCCTTGCCCTCTTTTAATAAATGGTGGCTGAGCTGCTTAAATGAATAGCTACCAAAGGACTGGGAAAACAATGGGGTCACACCTAAACAATTGTCTTCAGCCCTGCTGACTAATTCGGCTTGCCCCTCTGCTGGTTTGCCCTGTTTGGTCTCAACTCTTCCCTGTGTGCAGAGGCCACTGTCACACTTGAAATGATGCCCTCAAACACACCTTGTTTTTCTGCAGCTTTAATAAGCTGCATGCTGGTTTGGCATCTTCACTAACAAGTGTTGGGCCAAAGGGCCTATTCCTGCTACAGCAAGCCTACACATGTGCCTAAAGATGTGGGCAGCCCCCAACCAGCAGTCACACCATCTTCTCCAGTGCTGGGCCAGCCCTCTAATGGAGGCCAAGGTCACCTTAAGATGGTACTACATGCAGGAAGGAGGGAAAGCAGGCAACAGGAGAATGTCATGTGTGAGCCAGGAAGAGGAGCTGTGAAAAGCAAGTAGCTCAGAGTGCCTTTCTCTAAAGAATAAAGCACCCAAGCACAGCTGACATGACACACCTGACTTGAAAAACAGCTGGATGAACCTTGCAGGTGCCTATGGAAAGTGCAGGTTCAATCTGCAATGCTGTATTGATGATGACCACGTTGATTCTTACACGCTCCAGTGCCGTGTGCCAGCCCTGGACATCAAAGGCCAGGATGGCAATATGGTTACACTCAGGTAGAGAAGCCTCATGCGCAGTAAGACACTGAGCAGCAATACAGAATTGCTTCCAAGCTATGATCTCCTGTTCAGACCAGTTACAGATGTTCCTGCTGCCATTTTCCCTGTATCACTCCCTTCCCTGTCATGGGGATGACCAATATTTATCCCACTGATTTAAGAAGAATCTTGTGGTGGGATAACCCCTAAGAACTGTAATGCTATGAGCCTTAGTCACTCTAGCTCATGTCTGTGCCCAGTAGGTTCTGCCTGGCAAATCAGGGAGGATTGGGGTGTGTCATGGTATTCCTTACCCTACATGGCTTTCACAGCATGTGCTTCTTCTGTGTGTCTCTGGCAGCATGGCCTGGGCCTCCTTTACCTGCTGCATGGCCTCTGCTGTCACCACCCTCAATACTTACACCAAGACAATACTGGAGTTCAAAAGGAACCACATCAAGGGATACGATGGGAGCCTCAAGGATCACCCTCAGCACCACCAGTGCTTCATACAGCAAATAAGCAGCTACTATGAGCCCAAAGGCAAGGTCTTCCATTCAGTCTCTGAGGGAGTCGACTTCTACACTGATCTGCAGCAGAAAATATTACAGCGGGAGCCAGAGCTGGACCTGGATGAAGTCTTGGGCCAGGCAGTTGGGGAGGATCGCTGTTAGGCATGAGTGTACAGGAGAGAGTAGTGGGGTTTGGGAGGCTCGAGCTCTGAACCAAGCACTGGCACCACTGTTAGCAGGTTTTGGGGAGCTCTTCCTGTCTCTACAGGGAGAGAGGAGGCAAGCACTGGGTCAGGGCAACTAGAGTAGAAGTTTGGGGGGTCCTCCCTGGTCATATAGAGTGTGATGGGTGCCCTCATCTGACAAGGGTGAAACTGGAGGGACATGCTGGTGCTAGCTGCCTCCAAGCACTTTCAGAGTTGAGTCAGATGTCCTAGTCCCAGTATTGCACTTGGGAACAGAAAGTCAGCACCATCCAGATGGCAAACTGCACTGCTGGGTGGTGTCACATTGACCTTCTCTCAACACCTCCAGTTCAGTGCTACAGTGAAGGCCATCAGTGTTCATATTGATCAGCTGTCACCCTCTCTGAACAACACCCTGTTTACTCTTCATTTCCAGGCCCAAACTCTTCTCCCTACCCCCAGATTAGAAGTCCTGCAGCAGTAGGAATAGGTGGTAGCTTTCAGACATCTCTCTCCTCATCTTTCTTATCTGTAATGACTCCCACATGTTTCCTTCTTGCTTTTTGCCCAAAAATCTCCCATTCTGAGGTATTTTGCTGTCTGTGTCTTTTTACCATTTCTTCGCAACCTTTAAGAATTTGGCAGAACTTTTGCTTTTTACGTTACTTCTATTCATCTGTTCCTTTGTTGATTGTAAAAATACTGCAAACGACCCCTGAATCAAAACCCCAAGCAAACTCATAATCTCTCAAAGGTGAAACACTGGTTCACATGACACATGATGCTGTACACAGTATTTATTTTGCTTCACTGCAGTTCAAATACATTTTTCCAACAATATACAGACAGACTCTTTATTCACAGTGGGGGCAGGGGGTATGTGGGCAGGGTGAATTCACATTAAGGAAGAGCTAACATCACTGCTCTTGAATATCAGTTCTCTCAGGAAGAATCTCAGAAGAGTAACTTAGGTAACAGCCTGTTCACCTTTCCCAGCAAGGTGGTGGCTGGACAGGAGGGAAGAGGCACTCCTGTTTAATCCCTCATACGTTACTGGTCCTCACACTTTCAGTCCTATTATGCAGCTCTATTAACTGACTACATATTATAAACACTAAATCCTGTCTTGAGGAAAATGTTAGGCCTAGAGCCATTGCTACAGTTGTGCTAATATATACAAAGCTATTTACATGAAAATACCATTAAACATATACAAACTGTTCACAGGCTCTGACATTAGGAGATCAGGGCCCAAGGACCAGCCTTGGGGCTTGCAGCTAAACCTGAAGGGCTATCCGGGAAGCTTTATATAGAGATACGGGATGGAGAGGGTGATACATCAAAGAGAGGTGTCAAGGGCTCAGGAGAGCAAACCATGGCTAATGTGCCCATCTGGAAGGAGGTTCAAAGTCTGCTGTCACCTCACAACTCATGGGGAAATGTGGGGAGGCAGGAAGGGCACATGCTAGACCAGGAGTCCTTTGCAATCCTCATCTCAGCCCGGCTCTGTTAAATGTCAAAGGCCAGACTTAGAATGGCATACTAGGAAAGCAGTTCCTATATTGTTGCCCTAAACTATGGGGAACTGCTGGGACACCAAAGTGGTTCCCTTTTATATGGTCTTTCCTACTACATGAAAATTCATACAGATTCTCTTCAAATGCAACAGACAATGATGGCACACTCTGGAACACAGTTCAAAACACCTAACACACTGTGAGCAAATGTGTCCCAGGGGTAGCTTGTTCCTCCTGGAGCTGCACACAGGGCTGGGCTGGCAAGGGAATGGCAATATCGAGTTCAGAACAGGGTTAAAATGCACAGAAAGCTTTCTAGTTCTGCCTCTGTTTGAACCTCTAAACCCTGGAGCAGCAGTGTAAGAATCAGCTTTTCTGTAACAAGATTGAGTGACCTTTACAGTGACAGTCAGGATCTGCTGGACTTCTATCCCAAGGGGGCTGTGATACATTTGCAAAGGGGGACACTGCCCATTGGACTGCACTGTGATGTTACAGTGACAATTCGGGTTCATACAGACCTTAAGGATGGAGAGAAATAAACTGTGAACCTTTCACTTCTATATAACCCACATATGCCTGGACTTGGTGTCCTGAACTTGGGAACTGGGAAATAAAAACACAAGTGCAAGGGGCTGGAAAATGCTGTGGAGACCATCTTTCTCTAGATAAGGTAATTCAGCCAGAGAACTAGTTTGTTTGGGAGTCTGGCTACAACATGGACAAGAGAGCTGAAAGCACAGGAGAAGTTGTAGTAAGACTAACCCTGCAGGAGCCAGAGGCTTCTCTCCAAAAAGAAATGATTAAAGGTGTCCTTTAGGCACACCACTTGCCTTGACTCATCATGGCCCACTCTAGGCATAGAGCTTGTTAGACTGCTTGAAAACACTGTTTGGACATAAAAAGGTGTGTCTTAAATCTCGTTCANTTTATATATATATATGTATATAAACTCTGAATTCACATTTCTGTGTTACCTGGAAGGAAGCATGCAAGAACAGCATGTGGAGGGGGAGTTGCTGAACAAGGTTTCTCTGGTACAAAACAGGTCTGCCTAGGACAAACCTGCCTCCAGCAGCATTCCCCAGATAGCTGAAGAAAGGGGAAGTGCTTTTAGCCTCCATTCCTTCTGTATAGCCATTTTCCTGAAGATACACAGAGCAGCTTCCTATATTCCCCATACAGGCCACAGGTCCAACCAACATCTGAGGAAACACCAGGCTAGAGCTGAAGAAGGAAAGGCAAAAAAACATTAAAGCCAAAATCTATTATCATCCAGTCTGGTAAAGTAGTAATTTACAAGTCAGCAATAGAACCTGGGCACCACTATATGGAGGATCCTTGTTTGCCCATGTCAAAACAAGTGATCTCAGTCCCACCTCTCTGATCCCTCAGCAACTCTCTGATTCTCTTATGACCCCTGTTTCCTGCTTCTTTCTAAGATCTGTGCTGTGTTCAACTGCCTAAGTACATCTTTGCTTCACAAGCTGTCCAGCTTATGCCCAAAGGGGCATCCAGTTATACTGCAAACAGCCACTTTGCATCCCACCAGTCTCTTTCCATCTCAAGGAGCACTTTAAATGTGTCTGTAGGGAAGAGATCAGATGTTTTCAAAGGCCTGCATTTCATAAGGGATTCCTGCACAATCTCACCTTCTGAGGAAAGTCAGCGAATTTCATCCGGGCAAGAAATCGCCTCACTTCTCCACGGCTGATTTTTGGAGTGCTGCTGCTGTCCTTGAGCCACACCATTCGACCTTGACTCATCATGGCCCACTTCAGGCCCAGCTTGCTGACCGACAGAAATCCTGGCTGTTTTTCAGAGGTTGCGGTCGTTGTGACAGTGATGTGAAATGCATCCTTTTGGAGATCATTAATTCCAACTGGTCCATCAGAAAAGAGCAAGAAAATAGTGGTGAGGAGGAAATGATTATGTTTCTTCCAAAAGAAATCTTATAGCCCTTACTCAGTCAAAACATTCACTAGACTGATCCACTATATTCAGTCTGACTTTACAATTCCATGTACCTTAGCTGATAAGGGAACATTATTTTCAGATTTTTCCATGGAAAGAAACTGAAATATAGATCAGAAATGGAAGCGTTTGGTTCCAGATTATGCTTTTGGGCTTGACAAGGGATATGAACATATTTCAAGAATACAGTTCACTCTCAGCTTTCCTTCCCACACCTGTTAGTAGCTGTTCTTTAAGTCTATAAAATGGGAAATTTGTAAAGCACTGGCAAGTCAGATGACTCCAGTCACTGCAGAATGATCTGTACAGACCTCAGAAATCCTAGTTTCTAAAAAAACACTGTAAAAATAGTATTCTATTTGTTCTTGACTGAACTTTGGTTTTGATACAAGTCCAATTAGATGTTATTACTATGCAGCAGTTTTTCTATGCTTGCTGGCCTACTTCTCTCACTTCTGGATGAACTTATCTTTTACCCCACACTCCCATGCAGAAGAGGCTGCTTATTTGCTGAACTGCTTTTGAAAGAGCAAGGAAATTGAACAGGGACTGTACAATCTTGTTTAGGTGTTAAATCCAGATCTACTTTTCCCTGAAAACACACTTATATATTTTGGATTCCCCCTTACAAAAAAGAAAGAGGAAGAAGCAGAACAACTCCTGTCCCAAAAAGCAGGAGATGGCCAACAAAAGCAGAAGCGTATCCGAGGCGACAGATAAAAGTTCGACAGTGATTTTTTATGCACTGCATTAAATTAAAAATAGCTCCATGGAAAGCAACATAACTTCTCTGGTGTAAAACATGCATTAAGTCAAACTTAAACTTTTCATTGGTTAAACGCGTAAGAAACTTTGTGGGTCTTTTATTTGCAAAGTAGGGGTGGACAGGATGCTCCTTCAGAAGAAAGATGACTCTTATTTCTCATTGTTGTCCTATATGTGGTGGACCTTAGGTGCTACCTTTAAAGGCACAACTACAGCCCATTGTTTCTCACAGCTACTTCTCTCTCTGTATGTCTAGCCTAGGTAGTTTCTCCTCCATTTGTACTTACCTGCTGAAGCAATGACTTTGTCTGTTGCATTGGTGAGGTCCAAAAGGACTGTAGGAAAAACAGGATGGAGGAGATAGAGGTGGTGCAGCCCTGGGCGCTCAGGTCTGGGACCAGGTTGCTGGTGGAATGCAAGAGACAAAAACATAACTGGCTAGCTTTGTCAAAAAAAGTAAAAAAGTTTTCTGATGCTGTGTTGTTTTTACATGGATCAAAGAATGAAAAACTATGGTTTTACGAAGATTAAATCCTGAAACCTTTTTTCCCTAAACCAGAATTTGCTGCACAACATGTCTGGTAAGGCTGGAATCTAGCTCTGTCATGTGCACTTGATGGGCGAAGCTACAGTCTGGAAGTTTGAGTCTCCATGCCAAACTGTGGGCCTGCACGGACAGAAGGAGCACTCTGGGCTGGGAGCAAATCTGCAGTTACAACTCTTCAGTGCTGCATGAAAGAATAACAATTATGAATTTTGGGGTTTGTGGATGCAAAATTTCTGTCAACAAAGCTTTATGATGAAGAATTTGCACACAAAAACTCCTGTGTTCAGGATCAGAGAAGTCAGAATGTCAAAGTAAGAGATGTCCCTGAGAGCCTTCTTATATGTTAGGTTCAAGTTCAATGACAATAGGAATAAAAGACAGAGACTGCAAGAGCTCCAAGTGAAGAAAGGATGTGTGCTCACCAAACTTTGTAACACAGGCTGTGTTTCATCTGCCCAGAAGAGAAAAACAGACTTCTTGTCCAAAGTCATGACTGAGAGTGCATCGAGTTGCTGCCTCTGCCACGGAAGTTCCTGGCGCCAAACAGGGAGGCCAGATTTGCCATCTATCACCACCACCTCAAGGCAGGGAGAGATTAAGCATTAGTGGGTGTCAAGGTCTGGGTATGCAGAGCCCCCTTGCAGAGGCATGGCCTGTGCTGTTCCCTTTCATGCCTGTGGCCACACAGTAACGAGTGCTGGCCAAAGAGATGGGAAAAGCAAGGACCAGAGAATGTTTGTCTCTTTTTACCCAACCTCCCCCACTCCTGTGCTGCCACTGCCCTCCCTGCCTTCACCTGTCTTACCTTTTTGTTCCCCTCTACAGTCTGTGCTTGTAGCATGAAGTCCAGAGTTTGGTCAGCACCAAAGTAACCTGGTACGGGTTGGCTGTAAATTTGGAAAAAGAAACACTCAGCCCCATGGTAGAAAAAAAGTAATTTCAGGTGGAGGCAGAATAGTTGCCTTTGTCCTCCATTCTGCTTCTTAAAATGGCAAGATTTGTCATGCTAAATAAGGTCTTTCATCTACTCAGAACTATTCTGACTATCAGGAATCATTTGCTGGTGGATCAGAAAAGTGAAAAATGGTAAAGTAGCCCATGATGCTCATCAGCCATTCTTCAGAGTTATCTGTGTGGGGGGCATCCCTTGATGGGCTGTGTAGACATCTGTACACGACTCTATCACTTTTTCTTTTGCATGAGAACCTGTACTGTTGTTGCTATAATTACATAAAATTACCCAGCCCTTCCAAAATGCATTGGCACATTTGGACTCCTGCAGAAAGATTTCCCAGGCTATCTTAGCTGTGTGAAATGGATCTTATCAAAATCAACATTAATGTCAGCCCATGATTCCTTGTATTCTTACTGCTGGCAAGTTTAGAAGCCTTTTTATGACCTTAAGCAGGTTAAATGAAGTCCCTTCTCATTTCTGAGTGACACAACACATTATTATCTCTCATTATAACTTTTTTTACCATCTTGCTTGCTTTCTGAGTCTTGCCTCTGTCTTCAATTCACCATAGCTAGATGCACAATTCTAAATAAGCACAGTTGAGTCCACAAAATTCACAGAACCAGATATTTTATGGCAAGGCAGGATTGTCAGAGTATATCCTCTTTCCTCTTATTTATGACAGATTTCTGTATTTCACCCAATTAACCAAGTATCAGTAGGCTGGCTTTGCCTCATCTTTGATGAGATGAATTCATCTCTTCTCATGACAGTCAGTTCTAATGATTAATTTCACCCAAAGAAATATTCCTGCATCTTCATTTTCTCGAACATGAATGGCTTTTGCTTCAAGGCACTTCTCTTGCTATGCCTGTTAGCTTCTATTTCTTACACACGCTTATGAACTCACCTCTCAGGCTTCTCTTTGATCATATAAACTCAGTAATTTAAATATTCCATGCTAAAGCATTTCTTTCAGACCTTTTCCCAGTTTTTTCCCATCTTCCCCTTTAAAACATGCCTGACAGAATGGTTCCTGAACAGTACTGCAGTGGCTTGACTTTACACTTACGACAACAAACAACGTCATTTACTTTACAGACACTTTTGGCAACCAGGTGTTGCTTTCAAGGCAGTATCACAAGACACTCCTATAGCTTGAAAGCTCTCCAGAAGCAAAAAGAAGCAGCAGGAAATTCTATCCTATGACCACAAACTCAAAACATTTCCTAAGGTGCCTCTTCTCATATCCCTTATGGGTTACAGTCAGTGGCAGATCCCACAAACTGAATGCACACAAATGTAAGTACATTGGATGCTACCAATCAAGTGAAAAATCCCCTGGGCACTTTCTCAAATGAACCAGAAGGCTAGTAATTATTCTGCCCAACAGTAATCTCCCCAGCAACCTGGTATTAATCCTCTCTCATCTGAAACATCCATTTACAACACAATTTGCAACTGCTTACTCAATTTCATGGTCTCCGAACTTCGCCCTTGTTTTATGACTACTGATTCTTCTTTATGGTTTTCCAGGGATTTTGTCAAAAGCTATCTAGAAATGCAGCACATCTGCAGTAGCAATGTTGGTTTTCTCAGAAATTATTCCCACAGGTCTGGACTCAATCTCCCTGGATGAAGTGGTGTGCTTGGGGCAGGTTTACCCAGGAAAAGGGGTGCTCACAGCTGGCTTTGTAAGCTTTGTCTAACAAGGAATTCAGTCTGTTTGACTCTGTGGTAACATCCCTGACCTAAATTTGTCCCCCAGCCTGTGATGCTTAAGTAGAACTTAAATTCTAAAAACATCCAAACAAACCTCTTAATTAAATGCTTGCTCACAATACATTCAGTGTAGTAAATTTTGTCTTTCTTAACTCTGAGAAAACAGGTAGTTCAGGACTTTAGCACAGTGGCCTAGAAAAAGAATTGCTTTCATTATTTTTCAATAATTATTTGACAGCTCCTCTATAAGTATTGTACTTTGTACCTTGGGAAATCAAGGAATGGGAAAAAGCAGCAACCTTGAACACTAGCTGCCCAGAGATGTTGTGAAGTCTCTGTCCTCTGAGATATTTAAAACCTGATAGCACACAGCCCTGAGTAATTTGATCTCACTTGTCTAGAATCTGCTTGAGCAGGTAGGTAGGATTAGGAAATCCTACCTGGTGCCTTCCAACCTCAACCATACTGGCAGAGAAGTTTTCAACCCTTCTTGATTTGTATATTCCAATTTATTACTGCATCCATTTATAAATTTCTTGTGTCTAACTGATTCTACAGCATCTATAAAGTCTCTCTGCTTAGTCAGTACACACTTACCCTTTAAACTCGATGCCAGAGACATTCAGAAGTCTGCAGATTCTGGGCCCAAAACACTTCTAGTCCATTTCCTTTTCCCATAGCACAATCAACTAGCCATAACTCATTCCTAAAGTCGTGGTTTATGTCACCCATCACCCTTCAAGAATGTGGACATTACCTGAATATCAAGGATAGTTGAACACCCTTTTTTTTTAAATGAAGTTCCAGTGCCTTCTTCCCATTTATGCTCCTGACAGAGGTAACACAGAGCCAAGAGCTGCTTTCTTTATTTTCAATACAGTGCAAGCAATTGTTTCCCATGTAATTTCCTTCAATTGTGCCCAACTGCCCTTTGCAAATATTTAATACTGGGCAAACTGAAATTGCTGCTATTACCAGCCCACAAGATCTGGAAAATTACTTAATTTCCATGTGTGAAATTAGAGGATGAGCAGTATTATTTTTAAGTCTACATTTAGTATAAGATGGTGTGCTGACTGTCATCAGAATGCTCATTTTCAGCTTTCAAACTTTTAAGATCTCTAGGTTATACTCATTCACCTGCTCTAAATTCTTAACATCACTAATGTAACTGATCCTCTCCATTGAAGCCCTAGACAGCAGGTGGGCTGAATCATACATCAGTAATCCACTAAATTCCAATGCCACATCATTCCCAAGACTTCAGTGTTGGGTACCCAAATCAAGCTCCTTATTTGTGATCACTCACAAGCACACACCTCAAGTTTACAGTCTTCTGCTCTCCTCACCTGGCTCAACAACAAACACCTCCGGTTCTTAGATTCCTCTTCAGACTTGGAGAATTACTGTCAATTGCTTTCTGAGGAACACATGTGCTTAGAACTAAAAGTCAGGAAATGGTACCGGAAGAAATAGGATAGAAAAATGTTGCCATCAAGTAACCTGCTGATATTCTGCAGCTCCAGGGTCCAGCGGCGCTCCAGGTCCTGTCCCCTCAGCAGGATCAAGCTCTCTTTGGTTGTGATGAGCAAGTTGCTGCAGTTTGTATCAGGTGTCTTCACTGTCTGCAGGAAGTCAACACCCCCACTGGGACAAATGGAAAACAGAGGAGATCAAGGCTCATATCTGCACATCTCAGCACTAGCAGCCTGTCTGCATGGCAATTCTTACAAAAGATGTGAACTATACTTGGAGAAGTCCATCTTTTCCCCAGTGATGTGGGTTCCTCTGTTAAGCGAGCTAAATTCAAATGTGTTTTTTCTGAATATCATTAGTTACTATAAAAAGCATGAAGTTTGCAAGTTCACATTTGCTCACTCCCTTTATTCCTATTGAGGCCTGCCCCACAGCTTGGCAGTAAAGAAGAATGAGCTGAGAAATCCAGGCCGACACAGAATGAGGATCCCAAAGAGACTCCATTAGCTGGGAACACCTCTTTTTTTCCCTTCAGCAATGCATACGGGGCTGAAGAAAGGAACAAGAACAGGAGAAGCTAAGGACTCCCTTTTATTATACTCCGCACTTCTTTGGCCAGAGGACAGGGAGGAAATGATGGGTTCCCCATAGTATTCCCCAGTTATCAACTGGACAACGAAGAGAAGGGCAGTATTGAAGTAGAAGCAACCACCTCTAGGAGCAGTAGTGCCTACCCTTCCCTTCCTCTCCCAGAAGGAGCAAGATGACAAGTAGTCCATCTTCTACCTGTAAATGTCAATGAGCTCTGACAGGTTGACAGATCTGCGCTTTTCCCACTCTGGCTCCTCCTGCTGCAGCATTGCAGGAAAGTTGTCCCGGTTTCTGGCTTGGGTAAAGATATCCCTCAGAGCAACTGCTTGAACATTACCTGCCAGGAAGAGTAAAGATGAAGAGTCCTGACTGCAAAAGATAACCCAGTAGAACAGAGGGTGATTGGGACCACTGCAGTTGTGGTAGAAGGCAATGAAATGCCCAGAGCTGGAACTTCCCTGGCATGATGTACCTTTGGAAACTCCAAAGTATTTGAGACTAGCAGGTATTGGTGCTCCTGTACTTTTCCACACCATGGCAGTGAGACTTGTGCTTTTGCCTTCCTAGCTTTTACAGCAGAAGGCATGGCAGAAATATCCCAGGGATATTCTGGACTATTTTAGGTAAAACAAATGTTTTTTCAGGAAGGTGAAGTGCTGCAGAGGCAAGGTGCATCTTACCAAAACCAAAGAGGATGTAGATGGCTCCCCGGCTGGTGATGTGGACTTGGGGGCCAATCACTTTCCCTTCTCCATTGACACTGTACTTGACAGGCCCACCCAAAGCAGTTCCAGTCTTTCCTGATACCAAGATGAAAAACACATCAGGCTGCAAGGAAAGAGCGGTAGAGATTTTTATCAGTGCTTTCAAGCACCCCTGCACTCAGAATCTTCTCCCAGCCCCACAGCATGAAGCTGCATTGATCATTTCCCATTCAGCAAGGTCTACATAGTGTTTGCTTTCTCTTTGGCTTCCTGGGCATATTACATTCACGTTTTTCTCTTGGCACAAATGCATCAAATATGAAAGGGACTTAAAAAATCTGAGCTCCTCTAACAATATCAATTTTAGAATTGTGGGGAGGGATGAGCATAAAGGAAATCTCCATCTGAATTAATCACACAAGTATTTCTTTCTTTTGGATAAACTACTGCTTTCTCCAGAGACCCATCCCTACATTGCTGCTAAACACTCGCTTCAAACCACACATTCACTGAACAGAAACAGATAATTCTCAAGTCTCAGTCAGGTGCAAATAATGACCCTTCTGTTCTTTCCCAGCTGTCAAGAATGCAGGTAGTGTCATTATTGTTTGATCTCACTGCTCTGACCTACTGGAAGAAAAAGAGTGCTTTTCAGCAAAATCCAAGGGAATTAAAATTAGGGGCTCTTGCAGCTCCACTTACAGTCCTTCCACATCAGTCTATTTTTCCTTTACACAAATAGTAAAGGTCCTTCCAAATCTTGAGTAGGGATATACTGTACCTGTGTCACTTTCAGAGCCAGAACAACAATATCCCTAATGCCATCTCCATCTACATCTGGAAGAGTTGCAGCTGGTGCAGCCAGGATCCCACTTGAAAGGTGAATGGAGTTCAGTGTCCAGATGGTCTTGCCTGCAAAAAGAACACGATAAAAGAGACCTGTACTTGGGGAACCAGAGGGTATCCCTAGAGGGTTCCACAAAACCTTCTTGAAAAAGGAGCAAGAGAGATTATTTCTCCCATTCTATGTGAAAGGGAAAGACACATCTACAAACTGAGACAAAGTGCAGTGGGAAGCAAAATTCTTCTCACAGCATTTCTTCAGATTGCCTTTGAGTCAGGCCTCAAGTCCAGCTGTGCTTCTTTCTTAGCATCTCTTTAAAAGACCTGAGCCCTAAACAATTTCTGAAATACAAGAGAATATTTAAGGTTCACTTTACGAAGGAGAATCTAAGTGAGAGTGCTGCTCTGCAGGACAGCAGTTGTTTGCCTCAGCCAGCAGTAAAGACTAGGTAGATGTGAGGAAAGGAAACAGATGGACAGTTTTGATATTCAGAGTGTAAATCTGTGTCTCAGTTAAATTCCCAGCAGCAAATTACCATTCCAGCATGACATGCTCATTCCACCTCAGGGTGAAAGCATGTTAACAGACGTGATGTCAAATGGTTCAGCAGTCCAGCTGGAAACACAGTAAAAACAGACTTGCAAACTTGCAAATAAACATCAAAAAAAGGGCAACAATTAAATTTGATGCTTTTACTTTTTCATCATTCTTTTGCCAACACTTCTGCTTTTTCAATCTCTAAAAATGTTTTTCTGCTGCTGCTGCTCTGTAGGACAACGTTTGCCCCTGAATGACAGTAAACCAAGGGCCAAACTTGTACATTACTACTGCTGGTAAAGGAGGCAGCTCATGGTCCTGACCATGCAAGCATTGTGCAAGTAACCTGGTCCCTAAAAGCATTTGAAAAGTGTGGGAAGACAGCTGGGGGTAAAATGAGAAGAAACTTGCGAAGTTATATTCACACCCTAACAGAAGTTCTAACAGTACGGAAATTATAGGGTAAAATACAGTTGCTGCTCCCTGGATGGAATGTGATTGGCATGCCTAAATCCTATTCCACCATGACTCCCCACACCCACATGGTCTGCAACCATAGCACCTGCTAGGCAGGATGGAACAAAGCAGGGAGTGGGAATACCACAGCCAGACTGTAGAAATCCTTGCAGGGTTTGATTGTACTTTGCAGCTGACAAAGGGCATAGCACCCATCAGCCAGGGGAGACAGAAGGTGACTTGTTGCTAAAACAGTAACTGTGGGGAGATCGTGGTCCCTGGATGAACTGGGCTCACTAGAGCCTAACTGTAATATTAACACACATCTCCATCCCAAAGTCACCTGCCTTCTAGGTACCTTTTGGTTGATTCCAAAAACAACCCTATACCTACCTATGGCTATTTCTGCCAATGAATTAATGTGGTAGAACAAACAGCAATCAGAGAATGAAGGTGCACAAGATCAAGTAATTTAACATGCAATATTAATTCTCATCTAATCAATTCAACTATGGGCCTAATTTCTCTGCAAGGGTTCCTGGATGTTGTGTATATCCTTATGTAACTTCTCCAAGAACGCTGTTCAGCTTTGCACTGCTGTTAGGTAGGTCCTGAGTTGTACCAGCACCTCAGTGCTAATGAGAACAGACTTTACATCTTTTTTTATGACATGGGGATGCTACAGAACAAGATTAGCACTTTGAAATATTCTGAGATGTAGGACAAAGATGCTGCCACAGAGATGAAATGTTTTGGATTCTCTTATCCTGTGTAACTAGAAACTCATTAGTGTTTGGACTCCTTTCTGTGTGTCACCATGTAATAAATAGTAGCCACCATGATGTGCCAGAACCAAATTATTCATGCTTATTAGTCCTTTGAAGAAAACAAAAAAGCAGTAACATATTTCTAATATGCTGGTAGTCGACTTTACCTGTGGAGGCACTGAGAAGGCTGAGGAATTTTGATGTTCCTGTAACAAGGCAGACAGGCCCTGCAGCTGCCCCCAGTGACAGCCCATTGCACTGCACACTGCGAGTCTCCTCTGGAAGCTGGATGGCCCACAGGGTGCTGCCATTCATACCGGAAAGTGCCACCACGGTTACAGAGGGCCTAGAAACACCTAGAAGAGGCAGGAAAGAGAGAATGCATGTCACAGGGATTACTATGACCACATTGCCTTGGGTCCTGTGCTGGAGAAGCAGCTCTAGCTCCTGCAGCTGAGTAGTGCAAGACAAATCCACACTGCCTGAAAGCAAAGGTCAAATATCACCTCATGGCTGAATTTCTCTGCTGCAGAGCCTAGTAGTGATCTCCAAACAAGTTGGGCTGAAAATCAACAGCCCAGAAAATCATGGAGGTTGGACCTGAGCTCACAGCAAGAAATGTGGTCAGCTGGGCAGAGAGAACAGGGTTCCTGAGGACAATGTGCTCAATTGTGCTGACTTCCTCCAATGAAATTTACTGCTGCCAAATCAGACTAATTCTTCTGATCCACTCTGCCTCAACACAACAGCTAGCACCAAGGGGAAACCTTAAGTGACTCACAAGGTAGATGTCACCTCATATGAAAGTGCTGGCTTGTTTGTAATTCTGGAGCAACAGAAAGTGACTGGTGGCCTGAGAGCTTTCTCCTTTGTTTTCCAAAGGAGTTTCATTCTTGTGAAAAACAGACTGAATGCAACCAGTTGATGGAACTCAGTGTTCTTTTTCCAATTCACCAGTTAGCACAAAATAATTGTAAAATAAAGTAGTCTATTCTGTTTCAATTGACTGTTGGCTCTGATTCCAAATGTGATCAACTTTTAGCTCGGACATAAGTGTGGTTATTGTAATTAGTCTCCACCTAGTATGGTCCTATCACAATTCAAGATAAACTCCCACACACTTCAAAATAACAACAGACCCAGTCAACTTCTGTCCTACTAGTAACACATACAACACGTGGCCTGATGACACAAAGGGCACATACGGGCCACTGGCTAAATACAAGGCTAAGTCCAGTCTCGAAATCAAACTCTCTCTCTTCTCAAACTGAAAATCTTGTGACTTATGCTAAGGGTTGCCCCAGATCAAGTTATCTTTGTTACATTGAAAAGGACCAAGAACAACTAACTCCTGAAGAGCTGCTGTGTGTACAAACTGGAGAAACAGTTAATAATGTTGCAGATTACTCCACTGGGTGCCTGCTCCAAGCTTATCTCTACTTGGCACTGTGTGAATGGTCCAAGCACAAGCTACAGGTGGGTTGATATAAAGCTATGTGAGTCTGGGATTATGATCTGCTTACACCTGTTTTAGTATCTGGCTTTTGTCTTCCAGCACAGCTACAGCCCAGCATGCAACTGGGTAGGACTAGTTTCATTCAGAGCATGCTGACTGTATGTATATGTGGGCTAAAAATTAAAAGCAATCCAATTATAGAGTGCAAGGACAACCTATATAAACTGAATATAGCCTTTATATCAACCATATCTTCCTCTCTCACTTATTTTTTAAGTAACTTTAGAGTTTTCTCTATGTTCATGGGTTTATTTTTATAGGACTTGCTGTGAAAATAACAAGGGCCTTGCTTGGGCCACGGAGAAAGGCATCCTCCCTATCCTCTAACAACATTTTTATTACCTCTTTGAAGAGCCAAGGCATTTTGCTCCAAGAATTTCCTGCAGGTTGTGCAATGCATGCCTGCTCCCTGAACAGGTCTCTGAGATGGAACAGCTTCACCTGGTACTGGCGATGCCAGGATAGGCAGGCCAGCACAGCAGGAGCTGGAACCTCCAGGACCTGAAGGGTGTGAGGACTAACAAAGAAAGCAAAGCAACCAGGAGGAGGAAGCAGGGCAATACCTGCTAAACAGCCAGGCACAGTAGCTTCCCCATCATCAGTCTATTATTTGTGAATTAACAGTGATTTGGAGCCTGGCAAGTATATGGAGCGACCTGGACAAAAAGGCAGCAAAGTGAGGGTGTTTCTAAAAACAAAGTGAAGTGTGCATAAATGCAGGACAAAGAGATGGAGATGCCCCACGATGAGGTAAGGGTAAACAGATGATGCTGACCAGAAGGTATAGGAGCACAGGCTTGTAATGAAAATTTCAAGCATGACCAACCAAGAGAACAGTACACCAGCAATTTTAACAAACTGAAAAGAGCAATGCAGTGGATTTCCAGTTGCAGAAACTCTTCCTGTGTGTAACACAACCATACAAAAGTCCATACTGACACGTTGAGAGGAATGGAAAGGAACTGCAGTGCTTACCCATGACACTGGCATTCATCAAGGCAGTGAAGACAATGAGGATGTCAGGAAGGCCATCACCATTCACATCACACAGTTCCAGTGGGGATAATACACCACCTGCAACAATTACAGACTGTCACTGTACGTCAAAAAGGCCACGCAGCTCATTTTTCACACTGGGAGAGGAGGGCTGGCCCAGAAATGAGACTAGTGGGTAGACAAAGCTCACAAAGTCTGCTAAGGAACCACCAAGGGCAAGCAGCTCACACCATGGTAAGATCTTTCATTGCATGGAAAGGCAGAAATGTAGCATCTGGGTCAGAGAAAGGAAAAGGAAAAATGGAGGAGCTAACAGAAAAAGATTAATGTTTCCCATCTCAATTTTGGAGGCAATGTGGAGCCATGAATCTTATGAGAAGCTTAGATTTGGAAGCCAGGGACAGAGCAAGAAGGGAGCTTCTAGGCCTGGCAAAAATTATTCCACAAAACAGTGTTTATTGCAGAAGACAGAATGGGAGATACTTTAGAAATGTTACCAATGATCCATACAGGATAACAAAAGATCTCAAATGCTGATTTATGGATTCAAGCAGGTAAAAAAGACAATGGATTAAGGTTAATTAAGCTAGTTAGAAGACACAAAGACTTCTATCCCTCTCCTCTCGAACACAACCACATACTTCAGCATGGAAGTACTGGTAAAGTCCAGGCTGTAGAAAGGGAGGCACTGTTATTTTAAAGTGGGCTGGGCCATCTTCATCTGGAACAGAGCACAACATCCAGACAAAAAGGAAGGATGGAAGAAGAGTCAAAATAATTTTTGATGTTGGCAGAAACAAAAAAAATTGTGGCATTGTTATCTGTGGATGCCAGATTTCACATGCCTCAGTTTCAAGAGTGAGCTGGACACAGCCACCTGTCTATTATTTTGGAACATCTGTAGTAGTGAGGAAGGGTCTCTGCTCTGACCTGGCTCTCCCAGATAGGTCTCTCCCACCGATGCCCAGCCTGGGAGCTGCCACCTCCCCCATGCCAGATGCTGCTCCTGGGGCTTTCTCACCTGCTCCCTGACCTAGGTTGCGGTTCCAGGTGTTATGCAAGTCTCTAGGGGGACAGGGAATTAGAAATGCGCACACCAGCACAAGAATCATCGAGATCACCACAGTGAGCAAAAAGATGGCAGTGCGCAGGTACGGCATGAGGGAGGGAGTGGCCTTCTGCTCCAGACTGCCAGCTGTCTCTGCGGGATAGCCCTCAGGCACGCTCTCTGACGTGTGCTGCTTTGTCATCCCGACCTCCACATCTGAATCAGGGTCCTGTATCTCTTCAGGGGGGCTCTTCCCATTCTTGACCCCCCCATTCTTCTGGATGTTAAGTACAAGGTCATCTTCACTTTCATCACTGTCAGCCTGAGTGAGGGGATCATATTCCCCAAGGTCTGGGCTCTTCTTTCCTGAGAAAAAAGATGGAGAGAAACAGTAAAGCTGAGTTTTTGCAGGATCTCAGTGGAGAAAAGGCTGCAGTGGAGATGCAGGGATGGAAGGGATGACAGAGTAATCTGCATTTTGCATGGATCCAAGTGAGAAGCGTGAGAGAAATGACAGGGTCTCTCTCTCCATGTTTCACAGTAGCATCTGTGGGAGAAAAAATGCTGACAGTTTATCTTCCTCAGATAATGGTGTGTGTGTGTCTATATGTGTATAAATATACGTATGCGTATATGTGTGTCTATATGAAATTCATGGCTGATTTAATTCTAATACTTTCTTGATTGGTAATGAAACATGAAGTCTCCCTGAAGATGAGGGGAAAGTAATTTTGCCCCTCTGGGCCAGTAACATGCTGATGTCTGGAGGAATCAGGCTGTTCATCCAGGACACCACCTTCCCTGTATGGCTGAGTTCTGCGAGAGGGAACGCTCCAAGCCCTGCCCAAGGCAACCACAGTGCACCTGCTCTGCTCCTGCTCCCATGAGAGTCAACAGTCTGTGCTTAGCATGGCCAAGATAGATAACTTGGTACTGATCCCTTCAGGTGGTGGTGCAGGAAAGCAGCTTGAGATGTCTCCTGCACAGATGCCCAGCACAGAGACCCCTTCTCCCCCGAAGCCCTAGGCAGCCACAGGGAGTGTGGCGAGGGCAGGTGTAGAGGCTGGTCACATACCCTGGCATAAGCCCAGCACCATCTGTTTATGGGGACAGGAAAGATCACACAGACTCACTGCCCTGAGCTACGGGTGGAGGGTCACGTTTCAGGGAGATGCCCTGTGCCACAAGGCTGGGCATGGAGCCACGGCCAGTGCTCTGATGATTGCAGAGTCTCAGTCTGCTTCTCTCTCTCTTCGATTCCGAGGTGGGACTTTGCTATCCCAGGTATCTGTCTCATTTCCTTTTTTTTAAAGCTGATCTGAAACAGGAACTAGCTTGTGCTTGAAGATTCCTGAAGTGATACATGCAAGGCATAACTAATAAGCAAAAATATGAAAGCTGTAACCCCTCTCAGACATGAAAATGATGGGAAGGCTTTACAAAGCAGAAATTTTAGGGCTTTTTCATGATTATTCTTCCTGACTAAGATAGTATACCTTACTTCTGGTTTTCCTATTAAAGACACTCAAGTTACAGATGTACTACAGTACCTACTTAGTGCAACACACCTACTTTGCATAATGTAGACTGTATTTTGCAGCATGTGGATCTTATTTCTTCATTTCTCACCCAACAAAAGGACCTTCACTTTCCCTTCCTCTATCACTTATAAGTGGTATTCAGCTTCATTTTTAGGATTTAAGAAAAACTTTCAATCCCACTAAAAACCAAATGCCCCACCACTAGGTAAAACAGCCAGGACAACTCACCTACACTGAACAGCAGGAAATAAAAATATGCAACACGTTCACATATCGAAGACAGACTCTTCCTTTTGAATTAGGGGCTTCTAGAAAAGACTCAAAGATCTGGTGCACACATACACTCCAAAAAACAGTTCCTTGTGGAGGCAGAGCACCCAACCAAGAGATACTGCATTTCTATGTGTCTGGTGTATCCCTGTGACACACTGCATTGTTTCACATAGGTCTGCTCTAAACATGTGGGCTTCTCAAGAAGTCTTGATAACCTTGGCTCCAACCCATAAGTGCACAGAAAGCCACCGACCCTGGTGGCACACAGCTCTCTGCTCAGAGGTTGCAGCGTAAATTTCACAGGTGTCTAATACAGTAGGCTGTGCTAAAAAGTGATTGAAAGACTATTCAGTGGAAACAAAAAATCCAGAGAGGTCTCACCGCCAAGGTACTTCTCACAGCTTCTCACAACAGATCCAGATGCGCCAGTTCAAGCCAGGTCAGAATGGCATGAAAAACAAATGTGGCTGGCCCAAGAGTAAATGGCATTGAGCCTGGGAAGTCAAAGTCAGACAATTATGTAAACTAGATTGCTCCCGAGTTTGGAAACTGGTGACCTTTGAGTAAGACACCTCAAAGCTCTCTTGTGCTTCACATATACTGTGTTTTGTTTAATTATTTTCATTCCAAACAGCCAACCAAAAGACTGGAACCTGCTGTTCATCTTTGATGCAGCTGAAAGCATTGGTATCAATTAAATTTATCCAGAGCAGTTTTGTTCTGGATCCCTTTCTGGAGACAGAAAGGACCTTGAAAATATGGCTCACCCACTCCTTGAACTGGCAGGGACTGAGATGCTGGCAACATCAACAGTGGTGTCAACCACAATCTGTAACAGGAACACCTGTGTCCTACTGAGAACCACTGATCAGTGGCTAGAAGACAGCTACTACACAGGAATGACAGCTTTTGATGATCTACATAGTTAGGAATCTGGAGAATTATAGGAGAGCTATAAAGCAGAGAGCTGCTCAGTCTTAATTCACGTCCAAGCGAGAGTACAAATGAGAAATGGCACTCCTTCGCCCTGTCTTTCCTCAGAAGGTTATCTGGCACAGACACAAGGCACAGCCCCTCAGTAACTCAGGCATGAAGTGCCCTGCAGGCTTTTTTTTTTTAAGCCAAAGGAGGGAAGATACCGCTCTTTAAGAAGGGCTGTTGGAGGACTCATCTAGCCCATGTAAAACCCAATTGTACATCTCATCTCTAAGGACTGAAACACGTATCTCCTACTGTTCAGAGAGAACCTTAATCAATCTGCATGTGTTTTGGGAATGTGTTTAGAATGTTGGCAAGCATGTGCTCAGCTCAGCCTCCCAAGCCTGTTCTGTGGTGCAGAGAACACGTAATTCATGATTCACCTGGCTGCAGAGAGAGCAGAAGGAATATGACTCTTCATCTGAGTTTTAGGTCACTTGCTGTGGGAAGGAGGGATAACACACCTGGCTTTCACTAATCACTTCCAGATGATTTTTCAGCAGAAAAGCACAAACAAACATAAAAATCAGTAAAGAATGTGTGAGAACAGTCTCACACCATTTAGAGAATGATGATTTATTTTCAAGTGCTCCAAAAGTCAGATTCTTTCCTTTCTGGTCAACAGCAAGGCTCAGGCTGGAGGAAATCAGTTTGTCCATCAACAGAATGCTAAAACTGCATCTGTTGCAAGCAATCAGCTGTCAGGGAATACATACAGTTTTCCATCATGGAAGTAGAAATGTTAAGACTTGAGCTGGCCTCTTGGTTAAACTCTCACCATATGTCCTGAAAGTATAACCACCACATAGTCTTCATGAGAAATTAGTCTCTGTGCTAAAGCAAGCTGCATTTCTGTGGTCTTATGTAGGTACCAGGTCTGTGTAACTCACACTTTGTCACCCATCTTCCAAAGAGACTCCAAGTGTATGCAAACCTTGTATCCACTTCACAGGTATGGAGTTAATATCAGCAAAGTCAGCTTCCCTAATGCTCTGGGTTCCCTCCCTCCTACAGGTAGAGTTAACAAAGCATCTCCTGTTCAGACCTGCTCTAAATTGTGTTCCATTTTTTCCATGGCATCAGTGATAAAACAGAGGTTCTCATTCAGTGGCCTGTGGTTACAATCAGAGCAAGTTACTGGTCACATCACCCTGGATTTTCTTTTTCTTTTTTTTTTTTTTTTTTTTTTTTCAGCCACTGGAAGAAAAAGCAAATACTGATGATGGAGGCTTTCGAAGACAGAACAGAGGGAAAATGCCCCAACTTACTGGCTTTCAAGGGCAGCAGGTCTCTAAATCTCTTTATGACTTTGAAAATCCCCCATGTATTTGCCAAATGCTATTTTCACACAGGCAGCTATTGCAGTAGAAGGATGTGACCTCTCAGTGAAGAATAGATGATCATCGTGTGATCATGATCTGGAAAGAAGGCACCTATTAGGCAACCTGTGCTGAAATGAGGTCCCAGTCATAATAAAATATTAATTTCTTGTGCTGAAGGCTTCAGAGATATTAATTGTAATCTTAATTTTCCTGGTCTTAACTGACTGGAAAGGCTTTTCTTTGCACTTACTTTGGAGTGAAAAGAGCAGATTTTGGACTTTAGAAGAGTGCAATTTGCAATGCATTATTCCAATGATGGCACACTGGTTTCAGTACCTGTTGTATTAATTCCATGTTCTGTTTATTTTTCTGGCAGTTGGCAGGCACCAGTCACTGGATATTGCAGACATATCTCTAAGCCCATGAGGAGATAAGTTGCTGCATACTGATTTTTAATTAATTTAATGAGATGCAGCAGGAAAAACAGATATAGCAATAGGCTTTCTGCTTTCTCATTGCTGTTGGAAGCTGCACTTTTCAATAATTAAACACACAAGAAAGGTATGATATCTGCAATTTAACTTAAGGATTGATGCAAGAACTGTTCTCTGAAGTGCAGCTGCAAGGCCTGTTATGATCTTTTCCAAATCAGTGTTTCCCAACAGCAGACATCAAACAGATCATGCTGGTTCCAAAGGTCCCAAAAGAGATCTATACTTCTTATTGCACAGTTCCCCAGTGGTTCACGCCCTAATGTACACACCTACATCCACCAGTTCACACTCTTCCTAAAGAGACTTCATGGTAATGTATTCCTACCCATTTAGACAGACATGTATATA
>VXBU01009778.1:4715-88328 GCA_013400315.1 Bombycilla garrulus | reverse complement strand
TCATCCTGAGTGGTTTGCACAGAAAGTGCCAGTCCCTTTAAATTGCTGTTGCTATAAATATATGCCTTCATTCTTGGAAAGCTTTTGGTTGGAAGAAATCTAGTTGTTTTATTTTTATTTTGCAATTTTATTTTATTTTATTTTATTGTATTGTATTGTATTGTATTGTATTGTATTGTATTTTATTTTTGTTGTCGATTAATTACAAAAGACGGGCAGGTCGTTTTCCAAAGCTGTTCTCAATCATCACCGCAGCCCTCCGAGGTAAGTGAACAAGAGAACTCTCCCTTTCCCACAATGGGAAAATTGAGAAAGGAGAGTTTTGTGGCTTCCCCAAAGCCACAAGGCTCCAGCTTCCTGATTCCCAGGCCCACACATGCGCTATCAAACACCACCACTTCTTCAAGCTGTGATTTGTGTGAGAACTCACAAGGCAACGTCCTCTGTCACTGAATGAGAGGAAGGAGTATTGGCTAAATACATCAAAAGAGACTCGGCTTGGCTAATGAATACAATACGTTTCCTCAGCATCTGCTGCTGCTCCTGCTTTCCCCTGTTTCAGGTGCTGTTTCTGCAAATAATGTACTTACTCTTTCATGTCCAGGGCTGTCCTGGAACTCCTTAAATAGTAACAACAAATAAGGAGCAGAAGAGAGACACCAAGTGGTCTAGCTGGTGAAGAGAGGGGTTTTTTTTTCAGATATGAACAGGAAAGAGAATAGTTCTGATCCAAAATTTTCTGGTACCAGAGGGTTTCTTTCCACTGATGTCACCAGGCTTCAGAGGGAGACCTTCCAGAACACAGCATTTGCGGGGGCAGTCCCAGGTGGCAAACTCTGGAGAAGTCATCACAGTTGTTATTCTTTCCCTTCCAGGTCTTTCTGAATGCAGAGTCTTTATGTTCCATATGTCATTTTCTGTCCTCCGGGCTTTGATTTAAGAGCAGTGACAGTCCTGTATCTATGTAAATATTTACAGGATAGATCCTGGATCCTTTTCAAGTCTCAGTTAGCAAAGCCTGTGATAGACAGGGCAAGAGCTGTCCAGCAGAGTGACTCCTTCTAAGAAAATGCTTCTGGTACCTATTAGAGCTGGGAGCAAAGGAATGGCAGAAAACAGCCAGAAGCAGGAACTGGGAAGTCTGGTGTCCTCATTTGTGATCTTCTAACATCTGGCACACACACATACAGTGCAAAAGCCCATAGTTTGCTATGTTTTTACATTTGTGGTGCAGCATAGCCCACTCTTAATGTTATATGTCCCCACAGAAATAGCTTGTTCCCCAAGCCCAGAGTTCTCTGTGATGCTAATGGATTGCAAGGACAAGTGATTTGTGGTTAAACTTATGCTTTTGAGGAACATATGACTAAGCAATATGTTCAGAGGATTTAATGATTTGCAAAGCATGAGAAATGAAGTTTTCCTTCTTTATGCTGTGAATGCAAGCTGATTTGCATGTAAATTGGACCTGTCAAGTGTTCTAATATCAATCAAAAAGTCGCAAATAGATCATTAATTTATGTGAATGTCCCTGTTCATTTTATTTATTTTTTTTTTTCTAAAGCAGTTTGAAAAAGCCAGATGCTGAAAAATTAGATACTTGGGGTTAGGCTTGGAAGTCTGAGAGCTTTGTGTAAACATCATGATCATTTAGAAAAATGTTACAAGCCAAAAAGCATGAAAATACACAGCCACTGGCACCTCATCAGTGTTAAGCCTGTGCCACCCCTTGCTTATTGCCACCTGTTTGCCAGAGGCTACAGCCTTTTCCAGCCTGCTGGCACTAAAACCTCTGGTTGCTTCTTGACCCTGAAAGGAGCCACATTAAACGCTGCTATTTAAGGGCCTCAGGCTAGAGAAGGTCACTTGTGCAGAGCTGCACAATGGAGTGATTGCCCACACAGCTCTGCTGTAAGATCAGAGGGCAATCGCCTCCTGAAGAGCTGCTGGGTCAGGAGCTGTTCTTAGCTGTACCTTTTCCCAGGTGTCCAGAGGGAAGAAGCAACCTGTGTCTTTGCATTCCTATTAGTGCTAAGCTAATGTTTTTACCTGTTTCTATTCATCTCATCCTTCTCTTTAGCATGGCTTCAGGACAAGGCCAGGAACTCCATCCTCTTTCCTCCTGTGCCTGGCTGAGTCCTTCCATGACAGAGTTGTCACGCAGGAGCAGAAATTGCAATAAATAGGAAATGCTTGTTTCAAACAACAAAATAAATACAATCAAGCAGTGAAGGATAACAGTAAGAAAAAATAAAGGCAAGTAAACCCAGAAAAAATGATAATAACATTTCTAGCAGGTGTGAAACAGCACACTTCAGGAAGTTTTAAGTAGTGCAGATGACCATAATACTGCATGAGTTTCTAATGAACCCATGCAGTAAAACCAACACCAGTTCACCCTAGCATGAGAAAAGGCCAAAAGATGGTCAGAGCTGAGCAAAGGATTCAGCTGTGAAGCACCTGGGATTGTGGGATGTGCCCACACGCTGCCTTCATGTCTGTGTCAGTTGAGGGAGTTACTGCAGAGTTGCCCCAGCCAAACTCCTGATGGGTCTATCTCTGGTCTCAATGTTGTTCTGCCCATGCTGGGCATGCTGTCACTCAGAGCCCAGAGGAAAATGCCCAGTGCTTTATGAACTGGAGATGCAATAAAGAGGAGAGGGTAGATACCAAGGGCATATGTTATACAAAAGGGAAGGCAGCACCTGCTGCAAAATCCCACAAACTGCCCAGCAGCAAGCATACACCTTAATGTGCCACTGGGAATTGGCCTCTTCCGTCTGAGCAGCTGGGTCTGCCAGCTTTGGGTCGATGCATGCTGCGAAGTTCCATCAGGTTTGCTTACCCGGTGTCTCTGTGTTATGCCCCCATGGAGGGGCTCTTGCTCAGAGCATTCAAGCTGGTGTCCTCATCTCACACTGACCATCAGCAGTTTGCTTCTTCTTAGCAGGGAGATGCAAAGGCATAACAGGACTGTGTTTGCCACATGCTGAATGGGGAACAGCTGGAGGCAGATGATTGTCTGGGTTATTTGCCTGTTGCCTGGACGTTTTGTTTGCTTGTTTGAGCCCTGAAAAAATATGTTTCCAGTTCCTCCGGAGGCTGGTCTGTGTTAAGCCTGTATATTGTGCATTGATTTTAAAAAGTGTTGTTTTATAACTTTGCAAATGAGTATCCTGCTGTTTCAGTGGCAAGGCTCCATAAATAAGGCAGTCTTCTCAGAAATTTCCCTGCCATAGAGCCAGTGGGAGCAGGAGCAGCCAAAACAACATGCTTCTGGTGTCAGAGAAGCAGATATCTCTGAGTCTGGTTCCAGTGAAACCTCTCTCTTCTTGACTGGATTTACTCTGCGTGGCTGGGCAGTCCTTCTCCCTGTGAAGTGTCTTTTTTCTCACTGTATAGTACAGCATCTTGGCAGTGGAAAACTGAGTTAAGTAAGAATAGGCTGGTCAGGAAACAGGGAGGGTGTTCTTGCCAGTTGATACTGGAGAAGTAATATCAAGAAAAATGCAGATTTGGCCAAGACACTTGCAAGCAGTGCCATGGGTCTAGTCATGAGCAATGTGTGCAGCAATTCTGCAGTTTTGGGCTGTGGTGGCTGCACATCTTCTCAAATCACAGCAAAATATCAGTTTGACACAGACACAGGACCACAGTCAGGGGTTCACCCTCTGCTTCATAAAATTCATCCCTTTAACACCTTGTATTTGTTTGGAAATCTCTTTATTAAGTACTGACCGGACAAAAGCCTGTTTAATTTGGCAAGTGCAGGCTTGGGGGAGGGGGTCAAGGGAAAAAAAACAACAACACTGCAGCCGATTCATCCCTCCTTGTTTATTCCACTAGAAATAGATTTGGCAGAGCGCATCAGGAATGAACTAATCAGCAGGGAATTAATTGGCATGTTAGTTAAAAGGCAGGAAGGACGCGGTGAACAGATTCATGACTGGATGGCTGGAGGGTTCAAGCAGCCAGAGAGAAGCACTGCATAGTGGAAACTGTGACTCGTAGGAGAAGTCATACAGCTGTGCCAGAGAGCCAGAGGTTGAAAGCTGCCCAAAAGAACCGGGGGCAAAGATAACACTGGTGTCCTTGGAAACAGAGCTGTTTTTGAGAAGGGCTCCATCGCCCAGGCTTTCCTTCCCATAAGGCTCCCATGTGTGGGGAGAGAAGGCTAGTTCGCAGGAGTGGGAGGGAGGGGTAAGAGAGGTACGGCTGGAGGAGGCTCCACGGACAGACTGTGGAAATGTGGAAAGCAGGGAAATGAAGAGGGACACGTCACTCGTTGCAAGCTGAAATGCAGAGGGGGTGGTAAGGGGAAGAAAGGAGCAGGGAGGCAGAGATTTGAAAGCTTCATCACAGAAGGACTGGCCTCAAGAGCAAAGGTAATGCTTGTATACAATTCTCTGCCTTCTTTCCCAGGAATGTTTTGTTTCTTCCTCTTGAGGAAACAGATTGATACACCCCAGAAAGAGGTTGTTGCACTGAGGGACTCTAAAGGCACCTGTGGGAAGAGCCAGGAGAGGAAGGAATGTGTGCAGACTGGCACGGATGTGAAAGTTGGAGGATTGCTACTTACAGTTCCTACAGAGAACAGGGGTGTGCAGAGTGAGAGAAGTAGGGAGACAGAAAGAGAAAGCAAATCCTTAGAGTCAGGCAGACTGTCAGACAGGCAGACATGGAGAGTGCAAGATCCGTGAGTGCCTATCTAAGGAGAGAGAGGAAACTTCCTAAGAGAAAGGACCAAGCGCTAAATGAGAGTTGAAGATATATCCTGAAAAAGCAGGCACACCTGGAGAACAGGCAGAAGATGAATATTATCTCCTCAAAACCAATGGTACTTTACAGATGTGTTGCAGCAGATGTGTGCTTTGCACCTGGATGGCTTTTTTTCTTCTTTGTTCCCACTATGGCTTCCTGCTGGCAACAGCATCACCCTAGCTGTCTGTCATCAGGGCTCTCAATCAGATCTCCTTGTTTGACAGGGTGGTCAGGCTATTTCAGATGCTCTTCACTTTCATACAACATTCAGGTAGAAAATGAGCACTGTAATTCTTAGTTCTATGAGAAAGCACAAATTAACGCAAATTTGTAGCCAAACTTGAAAAACTCAGGATATTGTTATTCCTACATATCATTATTCCAACCTCAAACTGAATGTGTGTGTGTGTACCAACAGATAGCATTATACCCACACACATAAATTGAGGAACATTCCATTACAATGGATTTATAACAAAGACTTGTGAAACAGATGATATTCTAGCTGCACCACTGTGGCTGGGTTAATATTGTAGGATCCAATTTTTAAAATTATTTTTGGCCTTTTTCATGATCTTTCCACCATTACATAATTCTACAAGCATATGCTAATGCTTCCTTTTTTTTTTTTTTTTGTTTTGTTTTTTTCTTTTGGCTTGGAGAGCTGCTAACAAATGCCATCCGCTTTGCAAGTAGAGCTTGCAAATACTTTGATTGTTCTGGACTCACAGGCTTGGCAGCTTTCTCCTCTAAAAGCCCAGAGACCTTCCAAGATCCCAGACTGGGAGTCTCACAGAACTGGCATTAGAAATTGTATGCAGCTACAATATGCTTTTTTTTTTTTTACAAGAAACTGTTTGGTTTACATAACTTAAACCTTCTTGAACCTAATACATAAATCAGAACCTTTTAATTGGGTGTGTGTAAGCAATATAACCTTAGAATATTGCAATGAAAATAAAGGAGATAGAAGGGAAAAAAATAGAGGAATTCCGACAGTCTACAAAAGTAGCTTTATTATATATTGAGATCCTTTACAAAATAGAAAATCTTAAACATACCTTGATGTTTAAATATCCATTATCATTGGAGTGAGAGCTACGTTTTATGTATTTATGATTTACCTGAGATCAAACTCCCTGATTCACTTAGTATATTTTATTTCCCTGCAACTGACCCAAAATCCAGAATCACTCTTCAATTTCAGTCTGAAAGTAGCTCAAAAGGAACTTGAAAAAGTTATGAGAGGAGAACAGACCTCAAATGGCAAGCATGAATGTAATCCACTTGCATTTTCATGTTCAAATGCAGAAAAAAAATCCTTCATTTTAGGTATCACTGCAGGCATTGGTAACTCTAATCAACAACATCCTCTTCTCAAAGCAAGCATGGGCTTGAGCTAACACATTGCGATGCTGATGCACTCAGGAGAGGGCATGTGTTTAGAGCAGTCAGAAGTACAGGGGAAGGTTTCAAACCCTCTTCATGTACAAGGGGCAGGCAAGCTCTGCCTCGTAAAGCAGCAACTCGCATGTCTGCAATAGAATGAGCGTGTTCTCCTCAGGCTTCAGGGGAGAGAGGGCTCTCTGAAATGGAGCTGTGTTTGGTACTAGAAGCAGGTAACCTGGGCAAATCCCCCATATCCTGTCAGGCAGCACAATCCACGAGCAGCAGTGCACTTCAGTCATCACACTCGAGCCCAGTTGTCAAAGTCTGAGGCAGATACCAAGGAAATCTCAGGGCTTTGTTGTGATCACCCTCTACGTTGTGAGGAGGGATGAGCACTGGAAATGGAGCAACAAGAAACCAAAGGGGTTAATGGGAGAGGGACAGTGATGGGAGTTCAAATACTGGCAGTACTCCTTTGCTTTGGGGCAGGGATTCTGGCTTGGATGGCACAACTGCTGATCCCAGCAGGGCTGTGCTCAGGGTATTAAGCTAGCTGAGCTCTTTTATCATGCTGAAGCGAGGAATCAAAAGGTTAAAAATGAAAAAATATTGTGTAATAGTGAAACAAATATGTTGGTCTTCATTGCCTGTCCAGTGAATCACTGAGCCTACCCTGCTCCAAGGGCAGAATGTGATGTAATTTTCTGACAGCATTTCATATTATTGTAATTAATAGTAACAATGACAAAGCTAATATGTTGGTATTGTTATTCTCTGTATTTAGGAAAGAATTTCCATCCAAGGGTGTGATAGAGCTCTCCCTGCTTGTCCATCCGTGTTCTACCCTCATAGTACTTTCCAGTACAACTCTGCAGAAGAGCAGAAGACATAAAATCCGCTGGGGATCTGTTTCCTTTTACAGATGACCCCACAGACTTTTTCAGCTAGGAACTGCGTTAGTGAATATCCATTTGCTGTCTACAATTCCATCTAAGAGAGGGAAGATTGCTCATTTTCTGTGTGCCTGAGGTATGAGAATCTACTTCAAAGATGATTATAACCCAATGTTTACTGTGATAATAAATTACAGTAGACCCTCAGGAATGCAGGGAGCAAAGCTACAAAGAAACTGGTCTGTGAGGGGCCCTGCAAATAGAACATATGGGTATTGTGATTCATTTGGACATCTGATGTTTTAAAAAGATGGAGCTCAAGTAGGGTGGATTTTCAGCATAAGATGTAGGTGGAATTTATTACCACCCTGCTTTTTACAAATAGAGAAAGATCAAAGTATCCCAGCTGTGGGGTATTGAAACAAGTGGGAGGTGGAAAAGATAGGGAATGGACAGTCTCTTCAGGAAGTTTTCCAATTAGCTTGGAAGCCACACTGTCTCCTTGATGTTGGCAGCATTTTCAAATCATTTGCAATTAGACACATAGGTGTCTGGTAAGTCCTTTCCCATCAGAGAAGATTAAGAAGGCATGTGCAGGGCACAGTCATTCAAAGAAAGAGAGGGGAAAAAAAAGCTGTAAAGGCTGGTGCATTTATCTGGAAAAGCTGAGAGGTGGAGGAGGTATGGTGTCAATGCAAATAATTTCAAGAAGGTCCATGAAGACCTTTTCATTATGAGCCTTGGTGATATCGTCAGACCTTCTTAAAGATCTTTATTTTGGCAGCTCTGAGTTAGCAGGAAAAAAAGGTGTGTGCATGAGTGAGATAGGAAGAAGGTAATTTATTTTTCCTTTAAATGAATACTCCAGTTAGATGAAGAATACTAAATACAAATTACATCCTGACAGATGGAAAGTAATGTTTTTAAAGTATCATGACATTTTCCATTAGTATGGCTATATTCATACTGATACTTTAAATAGTGGAAAAATAAATGCAGTTGCAATTAAAATGCACTAGGGATCAAATGTAAGAAAGGCACAAAGTGAAAGGAGTTATTTATTTACTGCTTTATCTGTTACAGCTTCTGGTAGGTTTGGAGGTGAGTGAATTCTTCCCAGATGGTCAGGAGATGAAGGTTATATTATATTAAAAAGAAATTTAATGTCCTCATATTTTGCAGTGAGTTCTTAGGCTTTTGATGCATGTGCCTGAACAGGAGAATAATTCAGATTTTGTGGATGTGCCTGCTTCTCACATGAGTCCCACCATCACTGTGACTACAGATGACCAAAATCATCACTAAATCCCATGAACTTGGCAATGCATTTTTTATGTTTGCTATGTGCAATATGTGCATAATGAATATTTTTCAGCCAATTTCCATCAGAACAGCTGTTCATGACATGGTTTTTCTTTTTTTTTGTTTGTTTGTTTTTTAATTAAAATACCAGATTCAACACTGAGGGACTAATTTACTAGGACAGGATAACAAATCAGCATGAGTAAGCTGTGGAGAGACTGATCTATCCTCTTACATTTAGAGATGGTACTTGCCCAGGAGGGTGTGTAGGTCAGGGTTGACTTCCTTGGCTTGGGAATGATGGTAAACTTGAAAGAAAACAAGGAGTTAGGTAAGTGTTCACATCAGTTCATACACATGTCCTGCCAACTCTGCAGCTTTGCTCGGGAGGAACTGACCCCATGACACCAGGGCAAGGTGGAGATAGTACATGGGGGGTAGGGTTACCTTTGAGGCTCCATCACTGGGGAGCATCTAAGATATTGCCACTGGTTAGTGGATCAGATCAAAAAGAATATTTTTTTATTCTGGCCACTATGAGACAGACACTTGATAAATTGTTTAATGGTTGTTTACCTTGTTTCTCTCAAGTACAAAATAGGGATGCAGTGACTTTCACACTCTGTAGTACCTCCTCCTGACACTGCTAGAACTATTGTAGCAATAAGGTGCTGTCCAATACAGCTATATAGGAAGCAAAGCTACTTCCCCAGATGCTGCTGGTTCATGAAGCATCTCAGTACCACTCTATTGCTTGAAAAGGAAGTAAAGTTCAAAAAGAAAAGTCTCTGTGCTTCTGTAAAACCAATTCTGAGCACCTTGAGCAACATTTTAAATAAAAACATCACCAAAGAGAAATTTGGTGTTGTGGTAAGAGATGGGAAGTGGAGAAAGAGAATAAAAAAGAAATAAAGCACTTAGCAAGACTTTTTGTCTCCACAGAGACAGGGGGAAGTCAAGATCCTACAACAGCCATCATGGTGACTCTTCCTCTTTTCCTCCTCTTTATCCTTTTGCCCTGCAGTAAATCTCAGGAGGACTTTCTGGACCAGCATCAGAAATGGAACTACAGAGAAGGCGGTAGGAGGTCACAGTGGTGGTTCAGCACGGGAGGCATTCAGTAACTCAGAGATACAGATTCACTTATTTTGTCCTTGGAGTGAGATAGACAGTGCTCATTCATGACTGCTCTTTCTTGATTGCTGGGTAGCTGCTGAGACTTCTGGAGAAAAACATGGTTTTAGAAATAATCAGCTGGGGTATCCAGTGACAGCAGAAAACCTGGGTACCTGGAGGCAGAAAATTACACTGAGAGAGAGTTACCTGCTTTTTAATTTAGATCTTCCGTGTGTTTAATATTTGGCATTTCATTGCAACTGAGTTGTGATGGGGAATGGAATAAAACTCGGAGCACTGGCTTGTATTTTCTTGTGCTGACACATTTGTTTTCCTCTCTTCCATGGACATCCTGCTGACCTAGCTGACAAGGTCAACATAGAAGGTGTTTACAGCATTACTCAAACCCTCGAGAAATGGGGAAACGACATCTTCTGGCAAATGAAGCATAGCCTGCTGAACAACCCAAATGCTCTCCTGCCTGAGTTCTCCAGGTAATTCCTCTCATCTGGAGGTGGGTTTCAGTCCTCTCCTGGGTGTCCTTCCTTGAGCAGGTTTCATCTTATTAAATATGAATTTCCATATTTCTCAGTTGGTGGGAAATAAAATGCACCATCTCAGTACATGTTGTGCTACTAGCTCTGATTTGTAAACTGAATGCTTTGCTAACTATTTATCGTGAAACACTCTCAACTGCTGTCACTGTATTACAAGAATCTTCCTAAAGAAAATGCCCTTGGCTAGCTCACACTTGTGAGAACCGGCTGGAAAAAATGAATTGTTCTATGAATCCCCACATGGGCTTGGCCACAGGTCAGGGAAAAAAAGCTTATTTGGTCTGTGATGTTTTTTTATTTCAGTCTCCAACACCTAGATCTGAGAAAGCTGTTCTCCAGTTCACATTATCATATTCCCCCTTTGCATTGCAGGAGATATTAACTGTTGACTAATAACTGTATAACTAATTGTTCTTTTAATGGCTGCTTGAAACTCTTTTCATCATCAAGGGCCCTTACCCTGCACGAAACAAAGGTCATGGTAAATTACTTTGCATGCTCAGAAACACTCCCTGAACTGAGTTACTCTTCTACCTTACTGTCTTTGTAGTCTCCGCCCTGTCTCTGCGGCTGTGGACAACCTTGTGAGGGAGGTCCAGTCCATAAGGAAAAGGCTGGAAGAACTGAACGAACGTCTCAATGTCATCAGCAGAACTGTCCTTCCCCTTCGGCTGGATGCTCTGCAGAGCCAGAGGCGTGGAAACACTCAGCTGCGGAGACTCCCGACACACAGGAGAAGGTTGTATGCTCGCAGGAGACCTCAGAGCATTTAACTCTTTACCAGGAAAAAAAAAAAAAAAAAGAAGGAAATCTTTAGTTGTTTTTTTTTTCATCTGCTTAAGCCTTTCTCAATGGGACATTGCTGGAGAGAAAAAAAAGTAAAGCACACAGACAAGTCAGCTTTGCTAAGGAGACTAGAACTCCTGCATTTTGTTGCTGCCTTCCAAACCTAGGTCAGTAGGTGAAACCTCACCCTGTTCCTTAATGATGGCTGTTTTTACCAGGAAAAAAAAAAAAAAAAAAGTTGACAAGCTCAGTCGGCTTGAGCCTGAATACCTTTAGTCTATACAGGCATTCTTTCTGCTTACCAGAGGAAGGTCCTTCTATAAAGATCAGGTGAATTTCTCTCTCTGCCCTATTTTTAAAGCACTCCATCTGAAACATCTGGGAAATCTGAACTTCAAAAGTGCTGAACAACTGATGAATGCAGAAAGATGGATTAGTGCTTGGCACTTCCAGCTAGGCAGGGAGAATGAGAGGAAGTTATGTTTTAAAATATAGCCTTAACCTATTGTCTATGTTCATATGTTCAGAGTGGGAAGGGCTGGATAACCTTGGTCAGTACATCATGCTTCAACACGGAAGATATATCAGTTTCTAGGGACCAAATTTGAGCATCCACCTTCTGCAAAGAATGTTTTTCTAGCTACCTGGAACTGTGCACTCAGAATGGTGTTATTTAGTAGATATGTTCAGAACTTTCAGCACTGTGAAAAACACTGAGGCAGATACCAAGGAAATCTCAGGGCTCTGTTGTGATTACCCATGGGGTCCTGGCAAAAGGGATTTTTTTTTTTCCCAAGCTATTTAGATACCTAATGGCAAAGATAGGTGTCTGGAAGGATTTTCCAAAATGGCTTAAGAGACTCTTCAGTCCCCAAAATCACATATAATAATTCAATTAGTGTCTAGTTCACAGAGTATTTTCCCCACATGCCAGCACTGACCTCCAGACATTTCCCAGCATCCTTTAGCACAATTAATATCTGTAGAAAATTAACAACCACACTCTCCAAAGACTTTGGTCCCTCAGGCATTACCCAGAATACCCTGCCTTCAGCTTGTCTTTGCCTGTGTCTTCTTGACAATAAAGCTGGTGACAAAAAAGAGTGCATGAATCAAATTATGCACTGAATGGAGGATAGAGTGGGCTTGCCCTTCAGGTCTCTAAAGATAAATCCAATACAGAGATTTCCATTCAGCATTGCAGTCAACTGTGTATATGAAATGTGTTGAAACATAAGAAGGAGAGCCAGAGAGGCAAAGAAACAGGTTGTCTTTAAGGTCTGGATGAAGCAATTTATGAGAACACAAATAAAGCATGGATTATGTCTAAATGATTGTCTGGCATGACAGTTGTTTTGAAAACAACTCTCCAGTCACAGTGAGGATGCAGACTAGCTATTTAAGGATTCCCCAAGCCTGAGTTTATGGAAAGAAATTCAGTGGCAATACAATAACCTCCAAAAGGAAAGGGGGAAAAACTGGTTTCATATGAAATCTTTCAGAATGGACCAGAAGAATTAACACAGTCAGAATTTTAGCTGCAACTTGGGAGTTAGTTGAGTGGGGGAGGTATGAGCAGTGTATGAGACAATCTGATAAATATTTCCTGGATGTAAATTCTCTGAGTTCAGGTTTTCAGAAAATAACAAAACTCTAACTTGGCTCTTTTTGGCTTCTACTTGGGAATTTGAAACACTGCTTAGCTAGAGAAGGGAAAAATCAAGACTGTGAAAAGGCTGATAAAAGGATACAGTTGTGCCTTTGTTGAAGCTGTCATCATAATTTCTCAGGAAATGTAGAGCATTTTGATCCCAGAATATATTTACATAAATTACAAGGAATAACAGGAGAGAAAGGACTCTAACTTCTTGTTATTCTGCATTCAGAGTTTCTAGGCTGTGCTGTAGCAACAGCTGCATCCTTGCACAGACTGCTGATCCCTCCAAGGGATGCTTTGCTTGGGGCTGTAGGGACTGCTGGTTATTTTGGCCTATCTAGAGGAAGAGTACAACATAAATGTTAGCTTTCATGGTCGTATTTTAGACACAAGCATTTTATCAGCCAACCTGAAGTTGTATAAATTGAGGACTACTTGAAACAGAAAGATAAGACTTCCCTAAGTCCCTCAGGTTACAGCTGGCTGGTGGTGGGAGGCCAGATCAGATCCTTGCATACTTTTACTTTATACCTATATGTCCACCACCAGCTTCTGCCAGAGACAGAGCACAGGGCAAGATGGACCCCCAGCCTACCCAGTCCACATGTTACTACACTGATATGTGCAAGTTTGCAGTCTTGGCAAGACCTTCTCAGAACAATGGAAAAAGTCACCATTTGCTTTAAAAGAGAATAAATAAGCTGCAGCATGCAATGTATATTACAATCATGCAATTTCTTGCATAATGGTGAATAAACCAAGTAATATAAATGGTTAATAAATTACTAGTCTGTGACCTTGTCTCCAGTGATAGCAGCCCTTGTCATTCACTCTGTGAAAGCCCATGCCAGGCTCCAGCCCAGCTCCCTGACTTGAACACAGCCTGTTTGATCAGATGATAGCAGCCAGCCTCTTTAACCTCTTTGCCTTTGCACGGGCCTCTCTCTAAATGGAAAAGTTTGCGTGTCCTATTTCTTTTATAATTTTTAGATTTTGCTCTTTAAGAGTGTAGGAAGGTTATGCGCCAGCCTACTTATGCACTGTTCATCTCCTATTTGTGGAGGCAGCAGTCCAGCTGAGCAACTTGAGATGCCTCTATCCCATCTGCCTGGGGAAGCTGGCCTGACCCATGGGACTGATTCCCAGGGACTGGTGTTTGATTTCTGCTTCTGCTAACCTCTTCTTAAAAGACCCTGGGTAAGACACTTTCTCTGACACCTGTCCTTTGACACAGCTTATACAAGAAAAAACACTTGTCACAAGGTGTCTAAGTCTTCTATGCATATAAATGTATCCATCTACAGAAGCCATCTAAGCTCTCTGTTGTGTTCATTTACATGTATTTCTGGGAAAGGATCTGGACAGAACTTTTAAACAAACAGAGGTGACCCGTTGGGTGGTTAGTGGAGAGAGATCAAGTGTCATTAGGGACTTCTAAAATCTACCCCTCACCTAAAGCTTACAATATCCAGTGAGACAGACCCCTTCCCCTTTAGTTCTGTTTATTAAAAAAAAAAAAAAAAAGACCGAAAAAACCAAGAAGTCATGATTTCGCAATTCCAGGAGCACGGTGCCCTTCCATGCTATGGATGGCACACTTTGCCTGTACTTCCTTTTTCCTGTATTTCATTCCTTTCATATCTCCTCTCATATTGCCTGTCTCCCAGAGATGAATACCATCTGTTCACGCATTTCATGACTCCTCGCACGTCTCGGCGTNCCTCCTCCGAGCGGGGCCGAACCGAGCCGAGCCGGGGGGGGCAGAGCCGAGCCGAGCGGGGCAGAGCCGAGCCGAGCGGGGCAGAGCCGAGCCGCGGCATCATGCTGGGCATGGTGAAGAACTCGCTGTTGAGCTCGGTGGAGGCATGGCCCTACCGCCTGCTGAGCAAGGGCGAGAAGGTCTGTGCCGGGCGCTCTTCCCCGGGCGGTTCTGCGCTGCCCTGCGGGGGAAAGCGGGTATCACCGCCGGGCAGCGTGTTCCTCCTGGCAGCGCCTCCATCCCCATCTCCTTCCCCAGGATCAGGTCAGCTACGAGGAGCGGGCGTGCGAGGGAGGGAGGTTCGCGGCGGTGGAGCTGGTGGGGAAGCCGTTCGACGAAGCCTCGAAGGAAGGGGCAGTCAAGCTCCTCAAGTACGTCGGAGGAAGCAACGACAAGGGTGAGAAATGCTGTCTGCCCCGCGGAGCTTGGCGGATGTTTGTGGTTGAGGCTTGGTGAAAGCAGGATGGATGGAGGCAATGGCAATGCAGGCCCGCCTGGCTCGTGGCTCCTGGCACTGGAGGTCCTTGATGGGGGTGGCTCCTCACTGGGAGAAGAAACTTGCAAGAGGTTAAGTCACACTATGAGTGAGCTTATAACCCATCTCTCTTTCAGGATGAAATTACTCAAAAATTACTTACTTAAACAGGAACGAGTTACCTTGCAGCTGGGCTGGCATGAGGACAAGCAGACATATCTATCACAGCTCCCTGGGTGAGCAGTACCTGAGGAAATCCAGGGTATCTGGGACACTTCAGTTCTATGATGTGCCCTTGCGGGCAGTGAAATAACAGTTATGACCTTGATATTTTATCTGGCTATTTTTATTCATGAAAGGGTAATGAACAGTGAGCTTCCTTTTTAATGGTATATCATAATGTTTTATGGCAGTGCTTCCGGGTGATTGCTTCTAATTCTCATTTTACTAAAGTGTGTGCATTTTAACCATTCATAACAAGAGAAGACTACAGAGTAGCTCTGGGGCATATACATGTTCTTCAACACCTTTCTCCAGCATCTAGTAGAGGAACTAGTGTAGTCTCTATAGGAGTAGGAGGTAGATGCAGTGGGAAATGGTATTTGCAGCAATATTTTTGCTGTTGCTGTAGTAGAAAGGGTACATTTTATAACATGTGACACAAATACAGGTATGACATCAAAGGAAAATAAACGAGAAAGATGGCTTGATCTCAACTGTTTTTATGGCTGCCTGATCATGAGGTTTAGAGGTTCCCTACTGCTGCAAGAAGAGTGAAGAAAACTGGTCTTCAGTGCCATGTGGTACTTCTTGGTGGTAATGAGTAGGAAGAAGCCATACTGTTCCTGCAGTGTGGACAGCATGGACAGCCCTGCTGAAAGCCATAACAGCACTGAGGTTTGGGGCACTGGAACTTGTAGGATGTCTGGAAGCACTTGGAAGGTTTTAAGAGAAAGGTCCTGTCACCCAGTACTGGATGTGGGCTCACAACTAAGTACAGATAGTATTAATTTAAAGGCTGATGTAGATTTATATGTGCTGCTAGCCTGCCCTGGAGCCACAGACCCTGCTGTCTTACAGCTGATTTGTAGAAGAGCAGAGTGTCTCATAGAACCACAAAAGCGGCACCATTAATAAAAAGCATCCCAGAGGTCAGCTGGGACACTTATTTCCCAGGCTCTTGATGTGGAGAGAGAGAGAGAGAGATTGGCCTAAACAGAAGCCTGATGATGGCTCTTCTGCTTCCCCAGGAGGAGCCCACTCCTGACAAGGAGTTCATTCATCTGAGGAGTTTTCCAAAATTAAAATTAGTTTTTGTGAATTCCCTGTTAATTTTTTGAGTTCCTGAGAGCCTATACTTTAGTAATGTCTGTGTGTCTGTTTTAGGGGTTGGAATGGGCATGACTGCTCCTGTCTCCATCACTGCTTTTCCTACTGAAGATGGCTCCTTTCAGCAGAAGGTGAAAGTCTCTCTGCGGATCCCGAGCCAGTTTCAGGACAACCCTCCTTGTCCTACCGATGAAAGCATTAAGATTGAAGAAAGACAGGGGATGACCATTTATTCCACGTAAGGAATGCATCCTGGGATCTCCATTCTCAAGTGGTGAGGTCTTTAGGGTGCTCTGAAGAGCATTATTTGTTTTACCAGGTGACTTGCTGTACAAGGGGTGCATGTGGCAGAAGGAGATGGGGGAGTATGTCTAGACTGAAGACAGGTGGTTTATGTCACTTCTTACCCCTGGTCATGCTGCACTGATTTGGAATATGGATTTTTTTCCACTGGGTAAACAAACATGGAGGCTGGCCCTGAAAGATGCTGTGCCATTTCTATTGTATGATTCTATTGTTTTGCCTGCTTTCTGGGTTCCAGATTGTTCATAGTTATTAAGGATGTTCTTTGGTGTGGTTCACATCAAACTTCAGTGGTCCACTGAAGCCTCATTCAGATGGACTCATACCAGACTCCACCATGGAAACAAGCATCCAGTGCATTGCTTCAAATCACCTTTGAATGTCTTGGTCTGTTGACTGACAGCCTGGACTAAAGCTAGCATCACAATAGCAATAAGCTCTTCACCTTGGCTTTACCCTTTGGAGGTTCCCCTGCCTACTTTCTTGAACTGTTTTGGCTGACTGTAACTGACTTTTTTCTTGCTTCCAACTGCTGCTTGGCCTTTGCTCTGGGTGTGGGCCACTTCTGCAATATCAGCCTGTTTTGTCTCAAACGTTGGCCCTGAGGGAGGGTGGTGAGGTGCAGGCTGATGTGGAAACAATTCCTGTTGGTGGGAGGTCTACATAAACAAAGCCCATTTCAGTCCACCCCTTTTAAATAGCATTGTGCTCTATAATAGCCCATTGTCTGTTCCTACCTTCCCTTTTTCTTGGGCTAGCTAGAGTTTGGCTTTCCTTCATGATCTTTCCAGCAGGTGGATGTTCACACCACAGCCCACATGATTGTTGATAGCATTGGTGAGGACTGTGGGCTGAGCTGACTTGGAGATAACCTTATATTTTAGAAAGTTGTTTCTCTGATACGGTGCTGTTTCACAGGGCAGGGCCATTCTGCTGGCTGACATACTTGGGGCTGTTTGGGGGGATCCCTTTGGGGCCTTCCAATGGATGACTGCACCTTGTCACCCATGAGAATTCATCTGTCCCAGATGAAGCGTGCTGCTTCATGATGAGCAGTGCATGCATGAGAGCACGTTGGCAGGGCCTGGATTGAAATGCATGTCTATACTGTGGCTATATATTCTCTCTCTCTTCCTTCTGTGCTTTGCCAGGACTGCTCAACATCTCTCTGTTTTCTTTGCAGGCAGTTTGGTGGCTATGCCAAAGAGGCAGATTACGTGAACTATGCTGCCAAGCTGAAGGCTGCTCTGGGGAGCGATGTTGTGTTCCGCAAGGATTTCTACTTGTGCAATGGTTATGACCCCCCTATGAAGCCCTATGGACGCCGCAATGAGGTCTGGTTTGTGAAGGAGTGAACGTCTGGCTCCCCGTGGTGCTGCCTTGCACTGACAACCTCCCCACACTATGTCCCTGTCCTCTTTAAAATAAACTAATAATTCAGCAGAGGCAAAAAAACTATCACTTTCTCCATGCCTATGCCTTAGTCTTTTATGGACCATAACAGTCATTTTAGAAGAACACTTGCTGACCCTCCTGATGGTCCCACTCCTTCATTCCAGGTCCTCAGCCATACAGACTCTTTTGATCTCTCCATGGCCTTTTTTTATCTCCTTTATGCTTCTAGAGTTCAGTGCTGAGAAAGCCAAAAGTACTTAATTGACTGGTGCCTGACAGGAGTCACGTCCAAGTGTAGGCAGACTATTAGTCTCACCTAAGCCAGGCAGAGGAACATGACAAAAGTGCATACAGAGACTTTTTTATCTCCTTCAGTTTTCTGCAGCTGTAAAACGCTGCTTTTATCTTTGCCATTCCACAAACAATCTAAAGGGACATGGGCATTGCTGCCAACACAGCATAGTGAATGAAAACAAACATCCTTTACATTAATTCAGAGTGTGAGGGAGATCAAGCTTGTCATCTGTCTGAGAAATGTCATTCAGGGAAAGATACAAATTCTGTTTGCAGCTTCCTTCTGTTTGAGGAGAGATGTTTTGGTGTGTGCTGTGTCTTCATCTCAGCAGCTGGACAATGTGACCTGGAGACCTCAAGATTGTTTCCTCACCTTCCTATTACTTTTGTGTAACATTTCTTTAAAGCTAGCCTATGCAAGGGCAAAAGCAGAAATGTGTGTGGTTATTTAATCGAATTAGAGAAATGCATGGGTGGGAAGAAAGCAGATGCTTATTACTTGTGATCTGAGGGTGCATTTGAAGAATGGTGAACATATGCTGAAACTACCATGGGTGCCAATCTAAAAATCTTTTATTAAAAGGTGTCAGTTTTTGAAGGGCTACTCAGACCAGCTCTTTCCTTTAGAGGAGGAAAAGGAAAACATGGTTGTTCTGGAAAACAGGGACTTGAGTCAAATAGTGAGTAGCCTTTTGGGAACTTAAATACAATAGCAAGTGTGGGTCATGTTTCAGGAAGAATGGCAATGTTGAAATGTTGGTTGACATTTCAAACCAGCATTTTAGCTGTTGGCTCTCCCAGGGAGACAGCAGAATGCCCACAGTGGGAACACTCACACACCCTACAATTGATTGTATATCATTTGTTACCTCCACTAAAAGAGGTGTGGTCCTCTGGTGGTTTAATACCCCATAGTTCAGGTGCTTTCCAAAAGCCGTTTTCCCCTGGAGCTGAAAGAGACATTCTCAGATGGCATTGTGGCTTCTGGCTGGCCAAGCTGTTGCAAGTGCACCTGCTTTCTGAGAACAAATCTCGGCAGCAAAAGGAGACAACCTGAGGTTTTGATATGCTTTCCTTTTCTCTCTTGCTGAGCCATATAAGAGCTTTGCTGTGAACTTCATGAGAGTTTCGGTCACCTGTGTGCAAGAGCAGCTAGTTCAGGATGGGTAAAAAGAGCAGATATCATTTAATTAAGCGAAAAACAAACAACAATGATGGGGAAAAGCTATTGGTTGTGGTTAGTGATTGTGGATTGTGGTTAGTGCAGGGGAGGAAGAATAAAAAGAGAAATCAAGACAAACAAAGAATTAGGCTTTTGAAGGAATTTTTGAAGCAGCAAATGCCCTTTTAAGCTTATACCTGAATCCAAAGGGACCATTCATGTCCCAGATTATTTTAACTGGTGTGGGTGAGGAATGGAGGAGCACAATCTTGTCCAGTTTATGCCTTCCAAGGCTTGTTTTGGAGCTTGTGTGGATACAGTCTGGCGATCTGTGGTGAATGTCCTTCAATGATCAAAACCATGAAATTTCTCAAAATTTATCTTATGAAATCTCAGATGTTAGCGATGCCAATAATAAACTTGGTCTAAACAGAGCTGCACAGCTCAGCAGCATGGTGGGGTTCTTTTGTAAAATGCATTCCCTCTGAGCAGAGAGTGAGACCTTCAGACCCAATAGTGAGAGTAAACATCTGTAGGCTCTGCCTGGATAGCCCTGCAACTGGCCTTTTGCATCAGGCAGGCAGGATAGAATTTCATAAACATTGTTAAATAATGTCAAAGCCTTATGCAAACTGAATTGCCTTTTCTGTACACATAAAGATGCATGTGTTTTGTCTGCATTTTCTACAATTTTGAAATAAACAAAAAATAATATTGGTGGTTTACAGCTTCTGTGCTGATCACTGACTTTATAAGCTCAGTGGGAGTAGTTGATTTGCTAGACGGTAGGTTGCCAGTTTATCTTTCTGTTTGGGGTACTAATCATGTCACAGCATTTATAAATAGTCATAATGCTTTTTTCCAATAAATCATTATTTTAGGTATCCTGGTGTGGCCCTGAATTATCTGACTGTGAGAGACAGGAGCTGATGAAATAATCTCCTTCATTTATTCTAGACATTGAGAGGCTTTGAGCGATGCATTTGTGTTAATGTAGAAACAAGGGGCCCGCTCACCTGAGGAAAATTACGTGTTCCTGTGGCTGGGGTTCACAGACAATGAACATGTGAAACTTCAGGCAAATCTTCATGACTGATTTTCAACATGATCTGTGATCCAGAAATGTTAGACATTTTGTCCCATTGAGGTCCATCTAGCTTGGTGCCCTGTCCCTGTGATGGACAGTAGTGGGCACCTGGGACAAGATTACAGGAACAGTGCAACTGTGGGCTCTAAATACTTCCCTATCTCTAGTACGGTGTGGCCCAGGGATTTTTGTTATTGCGCTTGGTGGACCCAGGTAAATTTTATCTCATGCACAGTGCAACTGTGGGTCTAGAAATGAGGTAAAGTTACTATCCATGGCATCCTTTTGTCCTTCCTTGGTTATGGAAGGTTAGAAATACTCTTTGTCTGAGGGTTTCCAGCAGGCTGTCTCTCTGCTTCTTAGTCAGCTGGGTCAATCATCTTTTTGATTACCCCTCTGTCACTGCAAGTCAATGTTTGTTTGGACAGCCAGAGTTGCTGTTGACATTGGAGGATTTCCAGCCACCTCTTTTTGCTGGAGCCAGAAGTCAAAGGTTCTTTCTGTATCTTGAAACAAGGCCAGCATGGCCACAGACACTTACATGCAATTGACTCCTGAACAGATGTTAAATCAAAAAAATTTTCTCCATCCCCTGCAGTATCTCTGAGAGATTAGAATGCAGCAGATTGCCAGAGACCCCCTTGCTTCTCTTCTGTGCCTGTGCAGTGTCCTTTTCTGTCCCCGGTGAATGCTGAAATGGAGAGATTTTGGTGCTTCTCAGTTGTTTGACAGGGCACCATGACGTTGCCTGTTGTGTGTTGATTTAAGAAGACAGTGCCAGGGAAACTGAAAGGTGGATGTTTCTCCGCGCTGAGGCCCCTCAGCGCTGCCGAAGGTTGCCTTGCTGAGTTGTTGGGATGTGGTGGGTTTGTGCATCAGTCACTGCGTTGCTGCTCGTGGCTCTTTTCCCATCACCTCGCTTGTCAGTGCAGTGGAACAGCTCCACAGCTGCTGTGCTGCCTGCTGGGCTGGACAGGCTCAGCAGGGGAGTGGCCTTGGGAATTATCTCTGCCTTCCAGAGACAGGAGTGCCCTTGCTGCTTATTAGCAGCTGCGCAGGTGCCTCCCAGTGCTATGCAAAGCACTGGTATGATGGCGATAGGACTGGCCATAGGAAGGGCTGTGTTTAAACAGAGCCAAATTTGAAAGCATAATTTTGATGGGAATTATACATGTGCCCTGTAGATTTACAGGGTGTGCCCATTTACGGGTGTGCCCATTTACATATGTGCCCATTTAGATCCTGTGCTGGATGTACAACCTTCTTAAGCTACTCCACTTGTTAGTAAGGAATTTTCCTGCTGGTATAAACTGTGTTAAGCTCTATATATTTACATATATTTGTATGTGCATATGGATATAAATGTATGTATATGTAGTGTGTGTGTAGGCCAGCTACTTGGATCTGTTGTTTGGATTCTGTAGTCACAGGATAACTCACTAGAGTGAATGCAGCCACAGGGCGAACATTTGCAGACTGAAGTTTCAAGACTGCTAGAACAAGAGCTTTGTTAGCTTCAGAAAGAAATACTTTACTTTGTAGACACGTGCTTTAATATATCTAACACTGCATTAAGAAGATGACAGCCTTTATAAAAGAGCTAATCGGTTAAGTTGCCCATATACATCTTTCCAGACTTATAATACTCCAGTCACTTTGAGGGGATGGGTGATCTATGGCGAATGAGGAAATAACATCATTATTTCCCCATTTTCATCAATCCCCATGGCAAGGAGTGTGTGAGCAGCTATTGTGCTTATGGTCACAAATTTTCAGTTTTGCAATGCTGCCCCAAGGCAATGGGTCAGATGAGGAAGCTCACGTTGTCCCTCCCTATTGTAATTACAATAATACTTCTTTTAGAATAGCACTCTGAGCAGCAGCTCTCTTTCGTCTGTGACAATATTTCAGCCACACTGAGCTAAAAAGGAAATGCATCTCTTTTAACAGGACCATAAGTAGCTTTGGATGTATAACGCCTCTATAAAACTGCTTGGCAACATGATTTATTAGAGCAGGATCAGTGGTAAAAGTGACTTCTCTGACAGTAATGGATGAAACACTTCCAGCATAGCCACTCTATCTCTGCTTGGTGCCTATGCCAACAGCAGGCTGGTTTTGTCAGCTCATTCATAATCTCTGCTTTGCTCTCAGCAGAATCCGTTGCACAAGACATGTTTCAGCCATGGCAGATGCTTTTTTTCTAGTCCTCTGTGGGAGCTGCTGCAGAAGATGGGTCAAGGCAAATGCTGCTTGATTCCTGAGACTCTGCTGAATTCTACATCCAGACCCTATACTTAGGTGGGAGTTGGGTGCATGCCACTCCCATACCCCTCACTGCTGCCCACCCCCATGAAAAAGAAATTGGAGTGACTGGGGTGAAAGGAGCTGCACTGTTCTTATGCTGAGTGTGAAGTCTGACTGATCAGCAGCCCAAGGTCCCAAAGAAGTCTCTGATATATCTTCTGTGCAGTCCCTGTGAGAAGACTGGGTTGAGGAGCCTGAATCCAAGGTGCAGATTTTTAAAAGTATTAGTGCACGTGAAAGATCCCAGAAACCACATCTTGCAATATACCATGTGCTGCAGCACCCTGATCTGCACTGTCACTTGAATGACCTTGGGTGTGCAATGTGAGGCTGGCAGTGTGACCTGACTCTGGGGCTCTTTGTGGTGGAACAGCAGAGCTCAGCCTGTTCTGCGTGGGCAACTGCACCACCAACCCTGCCTGTGCCTGGACTTGGTCTAGGTGAGTTCTAAGAGACATTTGTGTTTGGGATGTGTCTTCTTCAGCACATGAAAGCAGAGAAGGATTGCCATGGCAACTATTCTCGAGTATTTTTCCAGTGTTTTCTAATCTTATTCATTTTTTCTTATATCCCTAGTGTTTAATTTAAGGCCTTTCCTAATTGGAGTCCAAAAAACCAATTGAAGTGAATTCTCTGATTAGACAAAAAGTTCAGACATCTTCCCACACAACTTGTGAAGTACAAGATCAACAGAATTGAATGTTGCTGTGAGTAAGAGGAGATCTGAAATTTGAAATGCATTGTGCGCAGACAAATGAAATAAATGAAGCATTTTGCTTAAAGCAAAGCATTGAAATAAAAGATAATGTATAGCATGACAATTTTGGGCACTCCCTTGCTGGTAGATCTTTCTAGGCTATTTAATGACTAATTGTAGACCTTCTCAATCTTCTTTATGACTCAGCTTTCTGAAGGAACATCTTTCCAAATCAACATGTGCTGGCTCACTGAAGTATTTTTCATGAACTGTAGTATTATTTAGTCTGGGTACTTTGAGGGTGGTGGTTACTGCAGTGGTGTTTCTTTGGGGTAACTACCATGCCTCTCATTTTCCAGTACATTACTTCCACTTTGGCTGGGGTAGGGTTAATTTCCTTCATAGTAGCTGGTGTGCTTTGGATTGTGCTGAAAACAGTGTTGATAATACGGGGATGTTTTTGTTATTTCTGAGCACTGCTTACATGGAGCCAAGTCCTTTTCTGCTCCTTGTTTCAAGTAGGTCAGGGATGCACAAGAAGCTAGGAGAGAGCTGGGACAGATGACCCCAGCTGATATTCCATTCTGTATGGTGCCACACAGCATATAAAGGTGGGGGAAGAAGGGAGGGGGGATGTTCAGAGTGATATAATTTTTCTTGACGAGGAACTCTTCCACGTGATAGGGCCCTGGTGTCCTGGGGATGGCTGAAACTCCTACCTGCCCATGGCACTAATTCCTTGGGGTGCTTTGTTTGCATACAAGGCTTTTGCTTTACCTTTTAAACTGTCTCTGTCTCAACCCACAAGTTTTCTCACTTTTATTCTTCTGCTTTCTCTTCCCCATCCCACCAGGGTGGGTGAATCAGCGAGCAGCTGTGTGATGCTTCACTTCTGGCTGGGGTTAAACCATGACACACCTGCACGCCGATACCTATGTGTGGGAAAGCCAGGCTGGAGGGGAAGAAGAAATCCTGGGGAGATGTAGGAAGGAGAAGGTTGATGCCTTGGTTGTGCTGTCTCAGGGGAGGGCGGTGTGAGGGTGGGTTGGTTGAATGCGATGTGTTTGGTGCCCCGTACCTCCCGCACTGGCCCTTTGCCTTGGTGGATGCTGGTGGGGAGACTGACAAGCCCCTTTCCGTAGGGCTTATGCTGTGGTGGCTGCAGCACAGTTAATCACAAAAGAGGAACCAGAGATTCCTCCCAGCTTCTCCAGCCCTGCCTTGAGACAGACTATGTCTCCTCCCTACAGCAGGGCCCTGGAAATTCCCTGCCTGACTCTCCTCCCGCTGCCATCTGCTTTGCACAAGAATCTGGTATACGCCTTTGTGGAAAATAATGCTCTTCCTCTGAGGACATCTTTGGCGCTGCTTCCCTGGAGGGCCAAAATCCTGAGGCTCAGAGTGCAGCTGAGACTGTTCTGAGCACTCCTCCCTGTCCCAAGGCAGGGTGGGAAACAGAAATGACAATTTTATGAGATACTGTGTCTTGGGAACCTGGTCTAGAACACCCTCCAGTTGGAAACCTGCCCAGCTGATTTCATAGTGATGAAAGCAGTCCTGCAGGTTTTGATCCAAATGGGGTAACAGAGCAAATAGAGGTGGAAAAAATGGGTGCAGTTTCAAGCACACAGGGTGGCCACGTGTGGTTTTGCTCCTCCCAGGTGTATTTGTTAATCTGCCCCATGTAGCTTCATGCTACACTTCTCCCATCTCACCAGGCATGGCAGTGGCATTGCTCACATGTGGGGTAGGCAGTGCCCTGTTCCCCACTTTGCCTCTCAGATGCAGGCATGGTTTGTATCAGCTTCTAAACAGCTGCACAGGACAGGACACCTCTCTGAATCCAGGAATGAAGGCCAGATCTTGAGCCAGGGGAGTCATTCGGACTGAGACAGCTCTCCACAGAGCTGATTTGTTAACAGGCAACAGGAGCTCATCTATTTTTCATCATGACGATGCTATTTCTGAATAAAAGAGAAAAATGCAGGCTTATTTCTGAAGCATATGATTTAGTTTTTGGCCTTTAAAATTTTGTTTATTTTGAATGGAAGCCCAGAATGCACATAATGTAGCAAAAAATTGCAGATACAGACAGGGATTTTTGTTTCACCTTTCAAGTTACTCCCACTATTGATGCAAAGGCAGTAGCATTAGAAAAGGCTTTGGATGTTTTCCCTTTCCTTGGAAAGAAACAAATGAAAATAACAATCCTGAAGCAATACTGCTTCAGGACCTGCTTCCAGATAACTCTGCTGAAAGCAGCAAAGTACAACCAGGCACACCAGGGAGATGAGGAAAATATCCTGGGAACTGCCACCCTGAGAGAGAGTTTTTCCCTGTGACTGCAGTTCCCGCTCCTGGGACATGTGGCAAGGGGATGAATACGAGCTCCCCAGGCAGTCCTGATGTGAAGGTAAGCACAACTGTTTTCTGAAATGTTTGATCCCATAATCCACAAATCCGTTTATCATAAATAGCCTTTCAAATTGTTGTGACAAACTCTTCTGGACTGAATCCAGCTCCTGAATTATGAGAAGCTAAAAATGGTGTCTATTCCCATGGCTATAGACAGAGAGATGCTACTCAGCAACAAATGCACCACCAAGTGCCTTAAAAATAGCCCCTGTGGAATTATTCAGTGTTTGGGACTTGCCATTTCATAGGGGTAAAAATGGATTCATTTTGGCACAAAATATGCATAATATGTATTCAAAGCTTTATAAATAGCATTTATAAAATTATGTGTATAATTTTATCTTAAATTGATGCTGAGCAAAGAGACAAAACAATCAACAAGAACTTAACACAAGTTTTGTTCTGAGATAATTGTAAGATTTTGTCTTAGAAATGTAGGTGTCAAAATAAACCTTCCTCCCTTCACCCCTCCTTCCTTTCTTTCTTTGAGACAGCTTTGGGAAAAAAAAATTACATTGCTGCCATTATGGCAAATGTGATAGCTATAAGCCAAAGAAGAAGCCTGGCCCAAAGTTGTCACCCCACAGAAATTAATTCCATGGCTTTAGCTATTCTGATTTTCAAAATGTAGGTGTTTCTATTTCTTGGGGTTCCAGGTTTTGCAAGTGGAGTCACAAATATGATGGAAATTCAGTTGGTGAGATGGTGCTCTGGGAAATTACTGGGTCAATAGCTGGAACATGACTTGAATTGACCCTTAGAGGAGCATTTGGGGACCATGCTCTTTGTCTTCCTCTTTCGTTATTCTGCTTCCTTTCATCTCACTTGTCCTTGCAGGGCTGCTGCATTGGTACTGGTGGGTGGGGAGGATAAGGTCTCATTGGGGGGTCCTGAGCATCTTTCTTTTTCCACTTATGGGCTCTGCTGAAAGGGAGCAGGTACAAGTATGAAGGTTTGCTACTGCCCTGCTCCAGGCTTTCCTGCCCACCCTCTACCCTGCAGAGCCTGGCTGCAGGCTGAATGTCCTTCTTGCCTCTAAAGGTGGTCAGTAACAATCTGTAGCAGCCTAAGCCCTAGGAAAGGGTGGAAGATAGGGCTGGTAAATGAATATCCTGGGAAAACCTTTTGCAAAATTGGAGCAATAATGGAGCACAACAAAATGTGAGGCCTTACAGGCGTGAACAACAATTTTGTTAGTGAACAAAAGTGGTTTCCTTCACTTACACTTGCACACCTGTAGTCAGGTGCAGGAGGATGCCAGCATCCAAGTGGTGGTTTCCTCTGGGTCAGATGGCCACAGCCACCGACAGTCCCGAGTGGGGACTGACCACCAGAGGAGTGACCCACGGAGTGCTGGGAAGCGCAGGGTGGAGAGCTGGACTTGCGAGCAGGAGGATGTCACCCCTGTACAACATCAGAGCTGTGTTTGTGAAGTCTCAGGATATAACGTATGAGCACACTTGGTTGTCCTGTCCTGATCAGGGGGGACTAAAAGTAGGATTTGGCAATTGAGAAAAGAGAATAAAACAGACTTCCCAGAACAGCGCAATGGCACAAGACAGCAACTTCACCTGAGAACCTGAAAGAGAAATCAAAGAGATCCTTCAAACCGTAATGTTTTTCCTTAAAAATCAGCATTTAAAAAACCTTTAAAATGAAGTGCATAATTTTTTATTTGGAAAAAACCTCTTAGAATAGTGCATTTTTAATAAAGGGTTTTTTCAATATGATTTCACAAAAGTCAGTAATATTTTCTGCTTTAAATTACATCCCTCTGACCATTTTACTGAAATTATTAAATGGTTTCTAGGGCAACTTACCAATAGCATTAGGGTTCACTTTTCTGTTTCTTGAGGGGTCAGAGAGGTCTTCATCAGAGAAATCAAGGGATAGACAAAAATGTCAGAACTGTGCTTTGATGTTTTCCCACCGCCTGCTGAAGCAAAAAAAAAAATTGCCTGTTAATGTGATAAAAAGGAGTGAGGTTAGCTGGAGATTTATGCCCTCCTGGAGACATAGTGTATCAGCTCTCCTCCAAGTTCTCTCATGCTATTTCCATGGCAACTCCATATAATGATAACTCCCACAGATTTTCTCCTTTTATCTGTTATTTTGGTCCCAGATAGTGATGGAGCAGAGGCATACATTTCTTTCACACCATTTGATGCCCATTGACAACCAAGGTAAATAACGTCCTCATTCTTCAGGTCTTTAGAAAGCACAGTTAGTTCACAGCACTTTCAGGAATTCACCTGCAGAGCTGGACGGAGCTGAGACAGGAAAAGCAGTGCTACAGATGCTCAGAGGAAGCTGCAAAGGATGAATGCTCACTGTCACATGACAGGATTACATCCTACTCCAGCTTTTTTCCTCCCCTTGGCCAGGGTAACAGATGGACGCTAAGGAGGAGGCCATGGTGTAACAGGAGGATGGATGGGTTGGGTGCAGGGAGCTGCATCTCAGCTCTTCTGCCCTGGGAGACAGGAGGTCATTCTGCTTGACTGGGAGATGCTCCCATTCCCCCTGAAGTCTGCTCATGATTGCAAATCTGGTCCAGCTCATGAGACAAGCATCAGGAGCTTCAGCCAGGCATAGCTGCAGCCAGAAAAACCCTTGACCAAGTGCTGCTAACCCATGACTTCCTCCCTCTTATGAAATCTCTGCAGCAAGATGCTGCTGGCTGATTTTACACAGCAGAAGTGGCAGGCATGCAGCTTGTTCCGGGAAACTGCACTTGCTTCATCTAGCTGGTAGGGCAGGGCAGGCCAAATATTAGTGCTGGAGTGGAGGGTCCACAGAGATCCTGTGGTCCAGCTGCCAGAGTGGGCTGAACTGAGCTTCTGTGCTTGGTCTGCAGCTGAGGGCCAGGGACAACAGGACAGTCTGAATGTGAAGACCTATACCAAACATCCCTTTACTTTGTGCCCTGAGACCATCCAGATATTTTGGCCCTCCTCATTTCTTCCTGCAGAGGCTTCCATTCAAGCTGATGAGCAATGCTAGGTGAGAGGATATCCTCCTCCAGGAAGGGATCTTAAGCCTTATACTTGATAAGAGTGTCCCTTCTGAGTAAGGCTGCTGCTCAGAAGAGCTGTCCTACCTGTTTGGTCCCCTCTATCCTGTAAAGCAGATGTTGGTGGGAGCATTTCTCCATTATAGGGAGGGGAAGGAGGGCACGGAATCATAGAGCCATGCAGGTTGGAAAAGACCTCCAAGATCATCACATCCAAACTTTGATTGAATGCCACAATACCCACTAAGCCATATGATTAAATTCCATCTCTACTTGTTTTTTGAATACTTCTAGGCATGGTGACTCCACCACTTCCTGTAGTTCTAGTCCTCACCTGGAAACAGCCCAGGTTTTACTCTTTTTTTCTGAAAGACACAGAGCAATTCACCTGGGCATGTGGGTGAGCAATCACCTAGGCATGGTGAAAATTTGACCTTCACCTTCTGCCCTGAATGTAGGTAGTATCATTTCCCCATCATGCTAGCATGATGGAAGGATAAACATGTGGAAGACCTTCTGAAGGACTCTTAGCAACTCAAAGGACATATCAAAAACAAGACAGCAGAATTTCCGAATAGCAGATCTAAGGTCACCAATGTAAATTGGTGACCAGCACCTTGTCCACGTGTATGACGGTCCCATCAAACACGAACAATTCTCCATTCCCCAGAGTAGGACTGGGGTTGAGACAGCAGGATTAAACACAGTAACAAATCTCTGTTAAGAGGGAGGCCACAAAAACATGCTTTTAAGATCCTTATATGGTTCCAAGTTCATGGGGTTTTTTTTATTTCTTAAGATTATGCTAAGACACATATACCCATAAAAATTATTCCTTACATACTTAGACCTATAGATGTCTCTGAACTGAGAACTAAAGTCAAAGAAACTTTTGCCATTGATTATACCAGTAAGAATTTAATGTTTTTTCCCCAATGTTCTCACTTCAAATGTATTGTCACGCTTCTATCAATTTCAGTGTGAGCACTGTATGCACAGTTGGAGGTAGAACATTCCCCAAAAGCTGACTACATTTGAAGAGTGCACTGTGAAAGAGAAATCAGGTGAGACACTTAGCAAGAGTTTAATCTCTGGGATCCTGTAAAGGAGCATGCAGCTCCTTTCAGCATTTCCTCATTCATTTCATAAAGTTGATTCCACTTTTAGAGAGTATTTCCAGACAATAAAGACAAAATATATTCAAAAAAAGGCAAAACTCAAAATGAAAGTTGAAGAGAGAGGACTTTCCCCTCCTCCCACCCCACTTGTCTGAGGGTTTGGAAAAAGGCACTTGTAGCTAGAACCAGGGCTAGACACCTCGGTAAATCTCGCTTTAGAACTACCGCTGTCAGATAAAAAATGTGATCACCACCAAGAAACGAACTACTGATCTTGTGTGAACTCACTCGAACGCTTTGAACAGGTTAAAAATGGTTCGTGGTGTATCTTGGTGCGTTCTGGTTAACTCAGCAAGCGCGGAGCCGCGTGCTCGCGGCGGATGCAGATACTGCAGTGCCCCCGCCTGGCTACTGAAGATCCGATGTCACAGTGAAACAGAGACGGTTCCAGATTTCGCGTCCTCACACGGGACAGGCTTTTGTTCGAATTTCGGAGAGCTCACTAAAGCACAGCGCGCAGTAGAGCCGATGTCCTCCTAGGACAGGAGCAGGGTAGCAGAGAGGGGGACAGTGGCACTGCAGTGCTGCAAAAACTGAGTTAGACAGCTCTCAGGTCATTTGAAGCAGTACCATGAACTGTCCCACAGTCCTTCCATCAGCTCTGGAGAATTGAGCATATCTTGGCTCAGCACACACGCCCCTGCATCAGTGAATCCATCTGCTTGTGGGCTGACTTGCGCTTAAGAACTGGGCATTTAATCTTGGCCCTGTCGATGTCTCATCTCATAGAAATCATTTGCTGATTTTAACCCAAAAGTCTGGATGTAGCAAAGGAGAACCACAACACAGTCTTTCTACATAGCAGTGATGGTGGCGATGGGCGGAGCAGGAGGAAGGACAAAGACCTGATTCTTCTTTGTGTAATAGATTTGTCCACGTTGTTGCCAGATTTTGACCACAGACTTTGACATTGGGGGTCTCCTGGTATTCTGACTGGCACAGTCCCACCTAGGCAAGCCCAGAAGCTGGTGGCCTCCATTTGGGATGCTGCACATAATGGGGAGCAGAGCTGCTGACCCATCCTCTGCCTGGAAAGTCAGTCTGCCAGAAGCATTCCAACTTGCTGCCTACCCCAGCAACTGCCTGCCTCTTGCAGCCTTGTGAAGTGCCAGGAATCTGCAGCGCAGGGTCTGGGGGCTGTCTGATCTTCCTTTACCGCAGACACCTCACCAAAGATGGGCAGCAGCCTCTGCAGGCAACCATTTCTCTCCAGCAGCTGAAGTGCAGACAGTCAGGAAGAGGCTAGTTGAAATCAAACTAAACTGTGCCTAAAATAAAATTAGTTCAGAGACAAGCTCTTTGTGCTGCTGTATAAAACAAGCAGAACATAACAGTGGACAAGCTTTCTTTTTTTCAGCTGGAAAGTTAAAGTTGCTTGGTGGGGTTTTTTGTTTTGCTTTGTTCTGTTTTTTTTTCTTTTCTTTTTTTTTTTATTATTAGAATGTGCTGAGTCAAAAAAAAATCATTTCATGGTGGCAAAACTGCAAATTTTACCGAAGTTCAATGTAAGGATATAAGGGCGTGAAATAACATGATTGTTGTTGTTGTTGAAAATACTAATACTAATACTAATACTAATACTAATAATAATGTTATTAATAGTTTTCGTACCAAAGCGGTGCTGAGACGCGGGTTTTTCTGCCCAGGCTTGGATTTTTTTGCTCAGAGCCGAGCGCGGTTCCCCGCCCAGGACCAGCCCGGCCGCTCCATGGGGCACGGGCGCCGCCTGGCGGCCGCTGGCGGGATGCCAGGAGGAGCCGCCCGCGGGCTTCCAGCCCTGCTGCCGGCTCCTCTCCTCGCACCGACCCTCCCGGCGTTGCCTCCGCCTCCTCGGAGGAACCAGAAACCTAAATACAGATCCTCCTTGTTTCCGAGGGTTTTGCTGTCAATCCTGCAAGAGTTAGCGCGGTGGGACGTGGCCCGCTGCTCTGGAGGACACCGTGAGTACCGCGTGGGTGCCAGAATCACTCCTGGACCCTGCGTGCCTCATTCATTTCGCCCCTTGCACCAGTCTCAGGTGGCTGGGGTAGGGGCTGGGGTGGCAAACAGTGAGAGAGGGCGGTTCAGCACTGCTAAAAACAGAGTGCCTGCAGGAACAGCCTGTTCTTTGGATTATAGGGGCACCCTGGGATGATCAAGTGATGCTGAGCAGCACCTCGCTGCCTAACTTCCGAGATTGAAGTGTGTTTGTTCAGCCTGGCAAAACCAGTAAAGAGATGATTTGCAGGAAAATACAGTCTCTCAGACCACTGAGCAAGGAGCAGTACCAAAGGATACTGAGGTCCCTTTCTGTCCATGATTAGATCTCTCATAAAAAATTTTCAGAGTTTCTCTATACTCAAGCATTTGATCCTCACTAGGGAGTGTTTTGAGAAACAAACAGCAGACAGCAACATATGCTGGAGAAACAGTGTTCTATTTCAGCTCTTGATTAATTAGTTAGAGAACAAGATGCCCATTTTGTAGGCCACAGACTTTACTTTCTCCTCAAATGCACCTGTTACCAGCTTGATGTGAGAAACTGCTCAGGCAGGCAGAGCCCTGGATGTCTCTGGAGACAGATGCAGACAAAATCAGCCTGGTGAGACAGGAGGGCAGCTCCTGCTCCATGACTGGCACTTCAGAAAGTCTTTTGCAGAAAATGGCACTCACATCTAGCAGAGTGCTTCACTCGTCACCATAGCAAAAGCAAAGCAAACACCAGTTTCCCTAGAAACTGCATGTGGCAGTGCATGTTGACTTTAAGGGAGGGGAAAGAATCCTAAATAGGAAAGTACTGGGTGTGGAAGGGTGAGTGTGCTGCAGGTAGGGAGAGGGGACAAGACATGTCCCAGACCCAAAAGAACCAAAGTGGCTGGAGTGGGGCAGGGACCCGCAGCAGAGATTCTCATGGCCATCGTCCCTCCCTGTTCAGTGCAGTGTCAGAGAGGGCCCTGGGGCAGAGGCAGCTGAATCCCCGTGGCTGGGTGGCCCAGACTGCACAGCTCCCCTGGGTGCAGCTGCTCAGCAACCCCAGCCTGGGTGCAGTGACTCAAGGGCTGGGCTTGCTGTCGCTGAGGCACACCTCCACTTTGCATTCAGAGCCCCAGAAAGCAGGCAAATTTGAGCGGGGGCTCTTGAGTTTCCTTCTCCACGGCTTCTTCCTAGGAGAGGCAGCTCCCACTGCAGCCCTCAGCTCAGTGGCCTTGGGCGCTATTTCTGGCTCCAGTCAAAAACCACCTGCCTTACAGAAGGAAGCTCAGGGCTGTGCAGTCCCTTCTATTTATAACCACACAAGCTTCTCCAGGGCAAAGGGAGTAACTGCTGCTGGGGAAAATGAGTCTGAAGAAGGCATTGTCCAGCGATGCATGTTTATGGCAATGTACACCAATCACATACCATGCTGTCTGACTAAGGGTGAAATCAGCAAGGTGAGGGAATTGGTTATTTCCTTTTATTTAGTGCTCAGGAGGCTCTATCTGGAGTACTGTGTCCAGTTTGGGTCTCAGTGCTACAGAACTTGATCAAGGGGAACAGGGGAGCCACTGAGACTATTGAGAGCTCTTGGACCATGTCACCAGGGGGAAAGACTGAGGGACCTGCTTATCAGAGGAAAGGCTAAGGGGGATCCAGGTGCTCTTGTCTATTAACTAGATAGGTGCTATAGAGACAATGGGACCAGACTTCTCAGAGGTGCACAGTGAAAGGTCAAAGATGACAGAAAAGCTGAAAGAAGTGAAACTCAGATTAAACACAAGTTAAAAAAAAAAAAACAAAAAACAAACAAACAAAAACCATTCAGTCACCAACACAGGGACCCCAAAAAGCTGTGTCTCTACCTTTGGAGTCATTCAAAGCTTACCTCAAACTGGTCTTTGAGATGAGCTTTGCTCAGGGCAGAAGATGGATTGGACCTTTCCAGAAGTCCCATCTGGCCAAAACCTTTGAGTGACTCTGCAGTACTGCTAAACCTACTAAAATGTAGAAAAAAAGCTGAAAACAAGGAAGAACTCTCTGGCTTCTCAGAACCACCAGCTCCCTGCATGTTCTGTGAGCTTACATTTTAAAGGGAGCAGAATATTCTGCTTGAGGCAGAATAAAGCAAGAGGCATCCCATGTATTACTCACACATGACTTTCACACCAGCAGCTTTTAGATCTCATGTTTGTCTTTAAGAAGCTGCAGAATCAGTCCTTCCCTGGAAAGTGTGTAAGAGCAGAGTGTAAGAGGAAATGTAGGGCGTGCTGAATGCTCACTTGCTCCCGAGTGTTGTTGCCCCCTAGGTGCTGCTCACAGGCTGTAGTGTAGCTGCCAGGGACGGCTGAAGGAGACTGCTCCCAGCTGCTCACTTTGCCTCTGTCAGGGCCAGGACAAGGAAAATGGCAGACATTTCTCCTCTTAGCTACCTCTGGTTCTGGTCCAATGTGATGAGACACACTGAAACCTACTGTGTAAGGTCTGCATGGAGAAGGTGACTGCTGTAATTGGGCACGGGACACACCACCTGTACTGTCAGCCCTGCTGTGAGACAGTCAGCCACCTTTGGCTTAGGAGCAAAAACAAGGACCAAAAGCTGCCACATCCAAGTTGTGGCCCTGTGATTCTGTTCCTTGGGGAGCAGATCTGGTTAAAGTGATCACCTGGCCTTGTGAGCCTGGAGAAAGTGGCCCCAGCTGAGGAAGAGGGACTCATGACCCCATAAGGATGCACAGCAAGGGCTACAGGACTTGTAGGAAGAGGGTGAATTCCTCTCAAAGAAAAAACTTGTTTAGGGAGGGTGGCACTGGCACCAGCTGCCAGAAGGGGCAGGGAGCACTTGGGAGGTGACCCCAGCAAGGTTCCTCCCCATTCCAAGCGGTGTCACCACTGAGCTGGGTCTGTGCCCCAAGGGTTTATTGTACCCTCCATGTTCACTCCCAGCCAGGCATGTGGAGCCCTACAGCCCTGGCAAGGCCATGGGATGGTGACCCTGAAGGTCCTGGGACCGAACAGTGTTTCTGTCCTTCTTTGCTCTTTTCCCATGACACCCCTGACCTGAAGTTCAGCAGTTTATCCTGCCTCCTGATAATCCTGGCTGCTTTCATAACCCAGATGTGCTCTGTGCCAGCCCTTCTCTGGTGTGTACATTTCTGGCTCTCTGGTCTCCTTGAAAAGGGAGAGGAGGGACCAGAAATCAGAGGGCCCTGAAGACAGAGCACCTGCAACCACCACCACCAAGGCAACCCTGTGCAGGAAAGAGGGTAGAGATGAGCCTTACTGGGTTCACAGGCCTCCCAGTGAGCAGGTTTCCAGAAAAAAACAGCACAAGGATCCTGTCTCCTCAACTCACTTGTCTCTTTTGGGTCTAGTCTGTCTGGCCCCACCAGTTTAGGATTTCCCTGGGATGTGTGTGTGACTAAGTGGCCAGCTGGTTTGGTTTAAGCTCAATTATAGGGAAAGAGGAAACTGCTGCTTTCCCAAAATTCTCTCCCGAGGTGTGAGGAACCTGCAGCGCAGCAGCACCCCCTACCCAGCAGTGCCAAGTTCCACAGAAACTCATATTTATTTTGGCATTTAAATGAGCTCTCACACAAAGCTGCCTTAATATCAAACAAGTGCAAAATAGCCCTGGGCCAATTAGTATTTGTGTCATTACAGAGGTTTAAAAAAATTACTGTAAAAGGCACTCTAAATCCGTGGAAGGAGATTTTCATTCTCTGCCAGGCAGCATGCACAGTAACAACCAAATAATCAAGAAAATCACCATACCCTGAATGAATGGGAGTACATACGATGTCTCTCATCCCTCCTAGTTCTGCCGCTTCTGGGGCCAAGGCACATTGGGAGGCACTTTCTGGTCTGTGGCAGTTACTGAAGGAGTTGGTAATTGTCTGGGATATGGAAAGCACATGGTAAGAGTACACTTCACTCCTATTTCTCCTGTTAGCCTGTTCCTTTGCTCCACCACACTCCACTGAAGCAGAGGAGATGGCTCTCTTTCAACACATTTTTGAACCATCCTGGGACATACTATCCCAGGTGTTAATGACACCGTATCTGCTTGAAAAGCCAATTTCTTGAAAGTTAGGTACTGTTTCAAGCATATCATTCCTGGCTTCAGTCTGCAAGTCAACAAGTTGTATCACGGCATCACAAACCCTTTTCCCAACCCTGCTCTCCAATGTTATATTAGCATCCTTGAGTTTTCTCCCTCATCCTCTGTGTTACATCGGTGGACTGTGTAAGTGGCAGAGAGGAGGGATGGTTAGCAGCATTGCCACATCAAATTTACTAGAAAAAGGCAAGTTATCCGGTGATACATTTCAAAATCAATGCTCAGGAGGGATCTTTCTCATGCCAAGGGATTCAGAAGCCTCAGATGTCCTTGTGTTGCCCTTCAGTGCTGGCAGGCAGAGTGGGGAAGACCCAGGCAGCCTGATTCTAGACAGCACTAAGAAGGGGTTTACTTGCCAAGAGCATAAGGGTATGCGGTAGCATAACACACCATGTAGAACCTCATGGGAGAGTATCCTCTAAAAAGGGAAATTATAGCCTTGTAGTATCAGATTTAAAAACTATTATTATTATTATTGTCATTGTCATCTTCAATAATACAATTTTGCTTTGATATTGTTTCTACTTTCAAATAAAAATATGTGTATCCAGAACATCAGAAAGACATCTTTTTACAAACTGAATTACATACCTACAAGCTCCTTTCCTATATTCTTAATCATGCAAGTATCCAACAAGAGACAAACAAATAAATACAGGAGTACTGATACAGCACACATAGACCGGTGCAGTGATTAAAAGTTCACATCTTTGCTTTGCCATCTGCTTGCTGTGGCTTGGTTTGTATTTCCTCATTTCTTAAGCACTCCTAACATTGAATCAACTTTATTCAAGAAAAGTAGCATGGAGAAACTACTAACCTTTCTTCTGCACCCTCAAGCAGCTGATCTTTGGTCCACAATGACAGCTTCAAAGAAGTATCTCTCTGCCATTTTTCCCCTAAGTGCAACCTCCCAGGGGGCCCACCCCAACCCATGGAGAGCCATTGCTGCCACCCTGACACAGCCACCAGAGCCCAGGCTAGCTCAGAGAAGCACACTGGCACTGAGCCAGGTGTGAGGAACTGCCTTGGTACAGCTGAACCAAAGGCAAAACCTTTAGAGCCAGTAGCTCTACAGTGCAGGATCAAATGCCACTGCCAGGATTCAGGTAAAGGGGAAGGAGAAGGCTCCTTGAGCTCAGGTTCCAGCGGGGTGGGTTTATTGCAGCTGAAGGGGTCAAGGACAAAAGACCCCTGAGCACCACCGTGCACAGGATTAAATATGACCAAAAGCAGGTGAGAGGACACAAACAAGTCGGGAATCTCTGGGGGAAGAGTGAGGGGATTAGGTCATAACTTTAGGGCCAATTGGGGTAGGGGGGAGGAGAGGGCAGGTCACATGGACCAATAGGGCATCAAAGATTAGGGGAACCCCTGGTTGTGACAGTGGGTGTCACAATCAGGGATTGGTTCAGGGTGAGACTGACAGGGAAGGTTCAGGAACAAGGGGCAGGGTTACAATGATAGACAGGGAAGGAGCCAGAACAAAGGATGGGGATACAACGAGGGACAGCTAGGGGGAGGATGCAACTTAGGGACAAACCCACTTTAGGGAAAACCCGGAGGGAACATAGGAACGAACCATTAAACACAGAACTGTAAAATATAAAATGAAAACACGCGCCACAACATCACCCCACCAGGCATTACGAGAATCACATTCCCAAGGAAGAACACCAGTTTCTCATAGTCAGTCTGTTTGGGTTTTTATTTATTAAACACTCCATATACAAAGTACTAAATAAATATACAGTTGTGTCAGACGCCAGTGTACCACACACACCCACTTGGAGAGCTCTCTGTAGTTATACATGAAATACCATGGAAAGCTACTTATCAAATGCAAAGCAGATTACAGAATGATTCAATTCTGCAGACTCACTGCTCATCACCAGGGTGCAGTCAATACACCACACACACACTTCTGCTCACTCATGCCTGGGAAGATGAGTGTCTGCCCTCTGTAACCTGGCTGCTTGGGAAATGTTTGTGTTAATGTCACAGACACACTCAGGAAAAGCCTAAGACCCAGGGTTCACAGGATTATATCCCACCAGGGTATTGCAAGGAGCCACATCGAAGAGGCTTTGTCTTTGGGGATCCACAGCCTGGAGTGGCCGGGGTGGGGAGGGAGAGTTTGCAGAGGGGACAGGCACCTTGGGAAGCTCAGCTGAGGCACAAGGATAGGAGCCAGAGCTGGGAAGAAAGCTGTTAGAACATGAATTGGAACATGTGTCAGGGTAAATTGGTGTAGGTGGTTTTATATCTTTAAGTTTTCTTCCCTATCTCCAGCATGGTCCCTAGATGATGAGGAAGGTGCTGGAAGCAAATATGAAGATGAAAAAAGGAGTAGTCTTTCTCTCTCTTCTCCACTGATCTCTGGAGGACAGCCAGGCAGGGCTGGGAGCGCGCACAAAAGTAACAGTGGATTGATAAAAATGTCCTCAGTAGTACCTGAGCTGTCTTCATGGGTGGGCAGGAGGAAAGAATTTGTAGGGCTGATGCTCCTGGTCCTTCCTCTTCTCCCATCAGATGAAGGGTGCAGGCACCCCCATGAGCGAATTAAAGCAGGTCCTGTCTGGGGCAAAGCCAGTCACAGACCCAGCTGATGATCTTCCTGCTTCTCTAGCATTCCTGCTGAAAATAGGCCAGGATGCTCTTTCATCAGAAGAGAGAGAAGCTCTATTCCATGGAGGCAGAGTGAGCAGGGACAGGATGGCCAGGGCTGTGTCTGAAAGCTATGTTTGAAGAATAACAGGGAACTACCAAGGTGCCTGTGTGGGGGAAAGAGGACTCCTCTCCTTTTCTGCTGGTGTGGGTTGACTCTTCTGCAGGATCATCTCACTTTGTCACCATGTGGCCCATTCCCTGTGCCTCTGCTGAGGGGCACTTAGTCTCTGCTCACTGTGGAGCTGCTACATGGGGCTTTTCCCACCAGTGTAGTCGTGGTATGGGCTTGTCCGGGCCTTCGCGCGAGGGATGGAGAAATCATTCTGGGGTTCAATGGCCTGAAAAGGAAGCACAGGAGTCTTTACCTTTGAAAACTGGACAGTAGTAATACAACAAGGCTTATAAAGAAAACAAAGGAATGAAGGGAGAAACAGAGCTGAAGGTTTCCTGACAAAGTGACCAATAAGGCTGTGGAAGAGGACCGTGGTAGAACAAATTAGTGATGGAGACACGTCACCAGAGGACATGTGGGAACATGATGTGAGCTACTAGACCTGGCTAGGCTGTGGTCTGAAGGAGAACTGGTGAATGAACAGGTGGACATGCAAACTGCCCGCTCTGGATCTGCACTGCAACTTCCAGTGTCTGCTGGTGGAAATACATTCAGGGCATAGCTGAGGAAATAAGCACTCTCCTGAGAAAATGGCACAATCTACTGCAGGAGCTGTGCTCAAAGAGAGGACGTCTTATGTGATAGGAAATCCTGAAATACTGAAAACCACAACCTCTTTACCTTGGGCCCCTCTTGCCTTCCCCAGACATGTCATAGCTCTTTCTTTCCTCCCAGCCACAGGCACCTCCATGAACATGTCACAGAATCACTTGGCTCCATGCAAAGCATGGAGCCTTCACAGAGCCTGCTCTAGGTCCATCTGTCTTTGCCCCTTCTCCTTCCCTTCCTTTCAGCACTTGAACAGTAGCTTATGGCCTGCATGTGGTGAAACGGGTGACAATGGCATGAACCTACCTTCATCTGAAAGTGAGAAGCGTGTGGCGAGTAGTTGAGGTCTCCTGCATCACAAGACAAAAGCAGGGGAAAGTTAGTGCATTAGCATTACACAGCAGCTCAGAGGGCCTATGGCTATATGAGCAGCTGCTCTTAGACTGGTCTAACTGTGCAATGTGCAGGCAGGAATGGGCTAAAATCCATAAGTGGAGGACATTAAATATTTCCTTCTGGAAGCAGGAATGAATTGTATTGCAAATAACAGGACACAGGTGGCCTTGGAGTTTAGACACCTCCTGTTGCCTCACAATTACTGTCACCACCACCAGCCAAATCCCTCCCACTTGCATGCACAAGACTCCCTTCATGGTATTCCCCGGGAGAGCACAGCCTTTCTTGTCTATTCTTTCACAAACCTGGGGGTCTAACTCCAGCTGATGAATGTAATACCAGCAGCAAATCCACAGCCAGAGGAATCACATCTCCTACCCACAGGTTTGGGAAACCTCAACTGATAGAACATATTGCTTTGTTCAAGCAGGCAAAAGACTGATACCGGAAAAGACCTCCTTGCCTCCTTTTCAGATGATGGATTCATTCTTACACGAATATGAGAACCTAATCAGAACTGGAGGAAATAACCTCCAAGGTATAACCTGGATAGGCCTGGAGAGCTGATGCATGACTAAGAGACAAAAAAACCCTCCTGATTTTTAACATGGACTTCCCAGACACAGCAGGGTCATAAAGAGTTATATTTCAGCACTGACATGCAGCAGGTCTCCTACTCGTCTTTAGCTTTTGCATTGGTCCTCACTCATTTCCCACATGTCTGGAGATTAATTTTCATGCACATTTACAAAGTTTCATCGGTCTGAAACTTTTTTCTAGCCTCTAATTTATCTATCATCTTCAAATCTTTTCTTGTAGCTCTCCCACCTCTTTCAGATCATGAGTGGTGCTTGTGTGCTTAGGGCTGGGGGGACAGTGGACACTTCACCATACCTTGCACAATTTCATCTTGGGTGTAGGCACGGTTGTCCACTCCAGTTGCCTGCTTTAGGAACTTGGGTTGGCAGAAGTCATTTTCTGGAGGGTAGTCCTCTAGCTTCAGAGGAGCAGTGAGAAAACAAATTTCAGGGACAATATACATTATCAGGAAAATCCAGCCATTGGACACCAGAGCAATGGCCACAACAGGATCATCCCACTCTTCTTTGTCTAAAGCTGTGTTGCCTCTTATAAGCATAGTGATCCACACTACCCAAATGGCAATAGAGAACAGGATAGTGACAAAGATGTGCGCCCCATGCCTCTTCCAGCTTTTATACGACCCACAGAATGTGAACATGGAAACCAAGAAGGTCAGAGCCATCAGGAAGAGCACGTAGATCAGAAGCATGACAAAGTCCTTGTTGGTATTCGCACGATCCATAGTCAGGAAATAATTTCTCTGGTTTACTAACATGGTGACTAAGTACTCAATGCTGATCACAACTTGTACCAGGGCAAAGGAAACAAGGAAGAGCAGCAGCACTCGCCAGGAGAAGGGCTTTCTTCCTCTCACTAGTTTGTTGAGGTTGCAGGCTTGGGTGAGGAGGCACGAGAAGCAGAGAGCAAAGATGACTCCAAATAGGAAGAAGCGAGTGGGACGAGTCCTGTCATTGAGTTTAATGATGAAGGCAAAAGTGAGACCAAAAATGCCAAGCGTGCCTAAAAGAAAGAAAAAATAGACGCAGATCATGTGCCGCTTGCTATTGTCTTGGACTTTGCAGATGAGGAAGAAGAGCGAGCAGATGAGGAAAATGGTGACGAGGATGCCTGCTGCAGCCAGCGACTCCAGGACAATGCCCCAGGCCTTCTCTGTGTCACAGAGCAGGTAGTAGTCAGCATCTATGCTGCCGCAGCCCAGGGGAGGTGACGTTGTTGTCATCCTCTCGCCTTCTTGAACAACCTCACCAAACCTGTAGAAAAAGAGAAAGCACAGGCTGTCAAGTCAACCATCTGGGTACTGTCAACAGTGGGGAAGGAGAGGCAGGACAGACCTCCACCCCTACCTCGCTGGGCAAGGACACCACAGTGCTAAGGACATGGGGCAATGGGAACAGAGTCATCTCATAGTTTGGCACTGGCTCTCCATCAAGGGCAAGCCAAGCTCCTCAGGAGGGGGTAATTCACCTTGCCTGTCCTCTGCACTGTGCCTGATGTTGTGCCATGTTTTTGGAGCGTGGGGAGCAGGGAGAAGGTGGGGTACTGCAGCAGGCACCTGCTTGGTGCTCTGCAGTGCAGAGACCGAGCTGCCTTGTCACTTCTGTGATACAAGAGCAGCTGTCAGTCATAACACAGTTTACACTCTTCTGACAAGTCCAAACAACATCAGTACCTTCTATCAGGGAGATTCAGAGATGAACAATGCAGAACAGGAAACTCATTGTTCTCTTTTAGATTAATTTTTCCCCTTTCACCATTCTCTGAGGCCCTTTTGGCTTTGGTTTACTGTTATGAATGAAGGGGGAACTTTAACACCTTTTACCTCGCAGATAGCTAACCCAGATGTCTCCCTTCTCACTCCAAATTCAACAGCAAATACAGGCCACCAACCACTAGCCCTAAACTCATATTTCTCCTTCTTCAGGGCAGTGTGGCAATAAGGAGTGTCTCAAAGACCTCAGTCTCCTCCCCAAGATACTGCCTTGCACTGACTAGATGCCTGTCATGTCAGAGCCAGTGCTGTTCATTGCATGAGAAGTAACCACCAAGTTACTGCGTGAGGAGTCCACAAGCCAATGATGTCAATGTCTCCAACACATTCCTGCTGTATCATCATAAGGATTTCAGTGCTGTCTGAGCAAGCCTGTCTTCCAGGGGATAAAGCGAGCTTAAGTGGGCTGTTTAGAGGAATTAAGTTCCCTGCTTTCTTGGGAGCTTGAAACACATGCAAAAACCACAGCACGGGGGCCTTTGGCACATCATGGCCCATTATGAAGGCACCAAGGGAGTTTGGACCCTAGGGGTCAGGTACTGATTTCTGAATACTAAATTCCTCAGTTAGGCTTGAGCTTCGAAAATCTATCAAAAAAGGAGTTTAGATACAATATCACAATGAAACATGAGCAAACCTGCCCTTAATGGTGACCCACACTGGAAAAACAGGGACCTTCTAATAGATAAAGAAAAAATAAACCTTGCAAAATCTAGACTTTAGTCTAAATCACTATGCCATTTGCCTTGATTTTCCTGCCCCAGAACAACATACTGCACTTATGAAGCTGGCTGTCAAACCCTTCCAGCAGATTTTAGTGAGTGCAGATTGTGTTTTTAATAAATGGCAATTCGTCTAACCAAGGGATGAACAAAGGGTGAAAATATCACTGATTCACTCTCAGCCCCACATATGCCTCAATGGACCTGCTTATAGCTGAATTAGGGAAATATTTTTCCAGCTTCTAACCTCATTGTGTGTAAGACATGCAGCTCTTCAAGAGGCTGGCTACAATAAAATGCAAATTATTCAAATATGCAGGAACTCTGGACTCCCATGGAGAGAACGGAATAAGTGGATAACATATGAAGGAGTTTTCACAATTAATATACACAAAATTTTGGAGAGTTATGATCTCTTGCACAGATAGCTGGGTTATCTGGACAATTGTGAATAACAAATAATGAACCTTACTGAAAAGCTAAAGAGAAAATTCTAAAATTTTATCCACGGACATTTGCTGTTGATTAGATTAACTTATCTATTCACAGCTGTGGCAGATACAGATTGGTGCTCGCTGTCGAGGCACGTGGAGAGCCCAGAGAACCAGCGTGAGTGACCTCATGTCAGCACAGAGCACACCCATAGCTTTGGGCCCTGACCGGTGCTGACTGCAAGTGGTGCTTGCCACAGCCAGCCACCACGGCCAGTGGAACAAGTGGGATGGAAATAACCTTCCTGACTTGGAAGCCACTTGCAACCATTTTTCCTGCCTTCTGTTTTTTCCCAGGTTAATGTCCCCGTGAGTGATGATGAGACATGGAGAGGCTCTACTCTATCTCCTGGGTGAGTGTTGCTCCCCAGAAGCTGAGTCTGCTCATCCAGCACCTACAGCAGTGTCTAGGAATTCCAAGGGGCTCTGCAGCCTATGCTGCAAGGGAACCTGTGCTGGGGTAGCTTATTCAGCACACCCCAAATCACAGCTCTCGCTTGAGCGAAGAGTATTTTCCCTCCACCTTGACGCTCCATTCCCACTGATATTTGTACACGAAATATACCCATTCACCCACACGTTTTAATTCGTTTCCCAGGAGTGTATCCCCAACTCCAGCTTAGAGCCAAGGACGGAAGGCACTCTCAGTTCACTGTGGCACTCCATGCCTCTGCTATCCCACCCTACACAGCCACGGTCCTGCACGCCATCCCAGCCCAGGTACGGAATGTAGGCCCACCCTAGATCCTGTGAAACACTGCCTTGAATTACCTTTATGGGTCCTGCCTGGCGAAGGCAGCAGGGAGGCTCCGTCTAGGAGAGGCTCTTTTCCTTCCAGCGCACCAGCACCCGTGCGCCTCCGCTCCTGCAGCCCCGGCCGAGCAGCAGCTCCGCGGCCGCCGCTCCTGGGAGCTTTAACAGCTGGAGGGCTGAGGAGGTGGGGCGGAGCACGCCTATTCCAGTTCCACCGCCTCTCCTCTCCCACAGGACACGGCTGTGAAAATTCGGCCCCCCTGCCAGGAAATGAAGTAAGGCCTCCTGACGTCAGCGGGGCACTCACCCCTGCGTCGGGGTGGGGATGGAGCCCTGGGACAGCGCTGAATGCTGCCCAGTCAGGCACCTGATAAGGTGCTCCCCTGTCTGACTCCTGGCACCCGTGGGAGGGGACCGCGACTATGAATAGCAGTGCGTCCCCTCCCTGTTCTAAGCCTTTCGTCTCTTCGCTTGCTTTCTCGCCAGATAAACTGCTTGCAAAGTAGGCGATGAGGAGGCTGTAGTGTGTGACCGGGCCCGCAGTGCCCAGAGGGACAGTGCCAAGCCCGAATCCGGACATGGTTTGTTTCCTCGGGGCTCTCAATAGGTGCTGCGTCTGTGTGTGGAGACACAACCGTGCTGCTTGTCCCTTCCACCCCTGGCAGGGAGAGCCAGCGGCTTCTTTCCTGAAAAGGGCAGCCTGGCTTCCCTTGTGTCTCGCTCGGACCAGCCTTGCTTTGTGAAGGCTCAGTTCTGCCTGCTCGCGGGCACTGAGTCACTTTGTCCCAATTGCTGGCCCAAATGGGTAATGAACAAAGGCAATGACAAATTCCCCCTTGCTCTACATTTTACGCCTCTGGCCCGACACACCTATCAGCATAACCCCATCTAAATCCTCGAGTAGATCCAGTGTGTTTGTGACTTCATTTGTTATTTTAAGTATTACTCACTGAGACTATTTCATTATCCTGATTCAGGAATTGACATCAAGGCCTATCCACATGAAGCACTTAGTACCTACACACAGCCCCAAACCTGAAAATCCCCCTCACCTCAAGGAGTTTGTGCTCCTTCCCAAAACCGGGGGTGGAGGTAGAGCACCTGCACATGCCTGTGCTGAGGTCTAAGTGCCCACAGGTGTCTCACCTCTTTGTTAATTTTGTTTGTTTGTTTCAGGGCTTCTGGCTTATTTGCAGGTACTGATCCTTTTTGCATCTCACTTGGAGATTGCCGCAAAACTCGTATACAAGAGAGTCCTCTCTTCCACACCCCACAGAAGCACACGAGGACCTGCAGGGTTGAGTGGCTTATCCAGTGCAGTCACTGTGGGGTGGATCATGCTGAGCCCTAAGACAGTCGTTCATGTCCTTCCTACTTTTATTTCAGTGTAAAATCCTGAGGCTTCTTAGGAAAGGACATACCAGGCTTCTCTTTGTGAAATTAAGCTAAACTTTAAAGCAGGTCCTGGGCTTAGTGAGCCAGCCAAGAAGGGAGCAGTTATGAAAAATGAGAAGAGAAAATACACAGTGATTGAGAGGAGCTTAGCACCATCCCAGTGGGACCCAACTTGTCTTAGGAAAGTATCCCAAGAAGCTTTCAAAGGTCACTGGTCACTGCCAGCCTATTTGCATCTTATCAGAGCACATTATGGACTGCCAGCTACTTCCCTGCATTTACACAGACACACAAAACCTCATGCAACAGACCATGTCAAATTATATCAGGGGAAAAAAAGAAGAAAAGATAAAAGTAACACAGACATTTTTTAGAATGCCTGAGAAATCCATGAGAGTCAGTCATCAAACATAACCTGTACTTTCAGAAGGCTAATGGGGCTACATTTAAAAACAATCCCAAGCGATTTAGGAGCCTGAGGGCTGCTGACTCACTGTAGTGTGAGCCATGGTGTCCATGGCTGTCATGCTGTGCCAAGGAGGGTGGAGAGGCACCACTGGTCTACATGTGTGGGTATAAATGGCACAGTGATCACACCAGAAAGGTGAAATGGCTGTCACCTCACTTTAGGGACGGGATGTAACCTGCAGATAGAGGCACCTGAATTTAGATGTCTGATGGTTGTTACCTAAATGTGAAGTAAGTGTCTCAATTCCCAAACAGCCATAAGGTCAGAAGGACTGTCCCAGCTCATTGGATGCAGGTGCCTATTTCTGTGTGCACTGAAATGCTCCCAGGTGTGGTTCCTGGATTACCTGGGGCCTCACTTTAATTGCTTGCACACCAGCATAGTGTCATTTGAGATGCCCCACTGTCTCCTGCTCAACTTCCAGTGATCACTGCAGGAGCACATGAATTTCCCATACCTCCTCTATCAGATCTGGCAGATGTTTTGGGTGTCCTTGGGCATCTCAAATCACCTTTGTAAGAACAAATGGATTGAGTGCTCAGTCTCCCTGGCTATTTCAGAGTTGAGATGCCCAGCTTGTATATAAAGGTACCTAGTCCACTGTAAGGACTTCATTCTGGTACATCAGCCTAGATAAATAGTTAACTGAAGGTGCTGTAGCTCTGTTACCTGTTACTCAGTGAACAGCATAGGGATGGCTGGGGGAATCAATCCTTCTGGAACATTAGTTCATGCTAAATAACACAGAAGATCCCAAATGACCCTAGGCAGCAGTGTATGGACAATCAAATTGACTCCTAGGTGTCTACGGAGCAGACTTGTTCACTGGAGGCAGTCATGTGGATTCCCACTATGGTTGGTGGAGGGAAAGGGGCACTTCCAGGGTAGTTGCAGTTGATCTGCACTTGCCATCTGAATTGTATAGCAAATCTCCAAAATAATTTAAATTATTTAAATAATTTAAACACAATCTAGTGGCAAAATGCTGGTAATGTTGGAAGTTCCTTTAGGTGGGAGGCTGTTGGTAACAAAACTGCTTGCTTTGGCCATATTGCAGCCATGGACAAGCAAGCTAGCTGCTGGTATTGGGAAGGAGAATGACTGGTTGACAAGGGGAGTCAGAGACAGCAGCAGGGTCTGACCCCTTTGGGCAACAGGCACCCACAATCCCCAGTTCTCAGGCAGCAGGATGAGGGCTGAGCTCTCTCTCTGAGTCAGCTCTGCTCCCTGCCCCTTCTTGCTGCTGGCATGGCCTAGCTCTGCTCCTTCCTATGGAATGGGAGTGCCTGGTGCTGCCCAGTGCCCTGGGCCAGCCCTTCTCCACTGGCTTCAGTGTGACTGCAAATGGCAGAGTGCTGCAGCCCCCTCAGCTCAGCCAGGCATGGGGAAGGAAGCATGTCTGCGAGGTGCAGGGACTGATATAGCATCTCTTATTAAGACAAGTAATAAGGCAAGCAGATGCCTGGGGAGAGATGGCGCATGGGACTCTGGAATGTGTCTAAATAACGTGTTTATGTTTGACCAGTGATATTGGTTGCATTATGAATAGGCTTGTGTCATTCCTTCTGCTTAGCTACCTGTGCACAACAGATAGCTTAATAACATAAGAACAGCCTTGCTCCCTGAAAAACATCCCCCTACAGTACTTATCACAGTCACCCTGAGCTAGCATTACAGCAAGCTCCACCCCGTCCTGCTCCATCCATTTTCTTCACCTTTAAATCAGTTCAGGTATAAACTGACACCCTTGGAAAGAGCCTGGCACAGAGGTGATGAGTTTTCAGCCAGCCAGTTCAGGGCACCGTTGCTTTAGACAGGAGAGGAGACAAGGGAGGGAGTGTCATGTTCTGGAAAGGGACCTGTCGGATAATACTGTATAATAATAATACTGTACTTTCTCCGGAGTGTCCTGTCCTTGGCTCCCTCATATTCTGGCTTTGAAAGTATATATCCAAGGACTACCAAAAACTCTAAGACTCTAGGAGTTGAATAGTTTTCCCTTGGAAATGAAGAGTGTTGCACCAAACAAAAGTAAATATTATCTAAAATAATTGCAAAAGAAACACATTCTGGTGTCCTTCAGAGCCTTTACTTGTCTCTGAAGCTATCAGTTCTTCCAAACTGCATGCTGTGCTCCCTGCTATTTTCAGTCTCAGGAAAAATATAAACATTTCTGGTATGTAACAGTGCTTTGCTTTCTGTGCTGATTGCTGCCTGCTCTCAAAGAGGTTCCCTTCTTTAAATGAGCAGGTTTTGACCAACCCCTTTCTTTTCCTGGCTCCTAAATGCACTAATTCCTGGTACAGGACTTTCATTTACTGGGAAAGGTAGCAATTTGGTCAAGAAAAGGACAAGGAGACTTATTGAAATCAATGCTATTGAGTATATCCTATAAACAGAAACTTTCAGGCCCGTGAATTAACATTTCTAACTGGGGAGAAGAATTTGTGTATGGAAATGGACTGCCTGGTTCTCCTCTAGGAAAATGATGTTCTGCAATGCTGCAAACAGGATCACTTCTGCATGCATTCCCAGGTGTGAACAGCCTGCTACCCGGAAACCCAAGGGCAGGGGGTAGCTCCTGGAGAACCTGCTGAACCTGTGCTGAGTTCATGCCTTGGACTTGCTCCTGTCCTGTGGGGATACTCCACATGTGGGGAAGCTGGAGAAAGAATGGGCAGAAATAACTGGAGAACAGCTGAAACTGTGACTGTGAGCACTTTGGCCAGGAAGAGCCTTTTCATACAACAAAACTGGTGCTTCTAAGGCCGTGAACAAGTTAAAAAAATTAGATTTATCACCTCCTTTAGGACTTTCAGCAGTATGCTGATAAACATTTCACTCATGACAAGTGAGCCATTCCTCTAAATGTAGTTTCCTGGAGGTTTCCTGTGCCATCCACTTACCAGTCAGCAAAGAATACTCCAGTCAGTCCTCCTTTATGACATTAGTCTCATCTGCTTTCATGCTGATGCATTCCCAAAGCAGCAAGTTGCCCTGATATGGAAGACTGGGTATTGTATATAAACAGACATTTTAGGAGAATAACTCTCAGTAAATGAGGGATCTGAAAACATACCCCTAGAAAGGAAGACAGGCCAGGGAAGATCCAGGAGGACCTGTATTTGCTCTTTCCCGGGAAGACTGACTCCAAGGCTGGGGTAATGATTTAGGACAGAGGGGATGTCTGGCTGCATCTTTAGCTGGTGGGACATGAGAGAGAGACTCTCAGCAAAGCACTCCAGGAGGAGTCAGCCTTTGCTTTCTTTGTCTCCCAGTCCTGGTTTTGATACCCTTGTCTGGCCACTAATGGTGTTCCTTTTGGCATTCCTTGCCCACTGTGTCTGGAGTACTTTCCCCTTTTCCCTCCTTGTCCACTCCACATTGTGGGATGTTGCAAAAACTGGCTGAGATTCTTGCTGGGAGAGGATTAGGCTCCCTCTTTCATGGGTGCCTGTTGGCAATAGAGATTATGAGATAGCCATCCTGCCCTGTAATCTTATTTCTCCTGCCAGCAGTGTCTTAGGTAAGAGGTCCTACAGGAGACTGCTTCCATGCAAGAAAGATTCCTGGGAATCAGGCTACACACAAAAATGACCTTGTTCAGTGATACAGAAAATTCTTCTTTACTGCTTCTAGATCAAACACCACCACAATAGCACAAAGAAAAGCTGGCATCCAGCATAAATCACTCCTCCTTTTTAGATTTGATCAGAAAAGAAAAAAACAAAAACATTGATAGATTTTGGGTTATTCTTTTTCAACAAGATTCTTCATGCAAGTACAGATCTATGTCCCCATGCAGCCAGCATAAAAGGTGGCAGAAACTCAATACTGTCTCTCCTAGATAAATTATCAAAAATACAGTTGTGTTTACATGTTTAATCAGACATGTCTGGTTGGACCTGATGATCTTGAAGATATTTTCCAACCTTATTGATTCTATGAAATGCTACATACAAATCTGCTACTGACTGCAGAATCATGGCCTGGGAAGAAGCCAGCAGTTATGGTCAGTGTGTGTAGATTAACCTTTAATCAATACTTGATTTTTCTTGATGGAAATGAGCATCAGGGGAGAAAAATATTAGGAAAAATTGTAAGATAAGGTCAAGTAATTTAATTCACAGTATATTTATCCCAATTATTTTCTTACAGTTTAGAACAGGTCCCCAGGGCAGGCAGTTCTTGCTCTCTGGGTATCACAAATCCCACTTCCTGGAGCTGGAGAGTTGCTGAGGAACCATGTAGAGAATCACAGTGGGAATCTCAGTCAGGCTTCAGGAAAATGTAAGCAAAGAATTTGATAACACACAATGCTCTGGTGCTAGCCCTACTGTAGGATGTCTTGCTGCAGTCCTGGGAGAAAGAGCTTCTCTTCTGTGCAGTTTCTTCTGGGGTGCTAGGGGCTTGGCAGCAAAGCTCAGGCAGATGGAGTTGGGGGCTCCATCTGCCTGGTCTGCTCTACAAGACACAGACATCTCCCAGGAGCCACGGGTATGACAATCTGTGGGTCCCCGTGATTTGAGGGGAGATGGTTTGTGTTCCTGTGGGTTAGAGATGCAGACTGTTAGAAGTGCCAGGCCAGTGCCTACCCGGCAGAAATGCCAGTGAGTAATGGTTACTAGATTATATATAAATGTCTTATAAAGCCAACGCCTCACTTCTGCTTGATAGCTCACTCAAGATAAAGTTTGTTGCTTGGCGCTGATCATAGATGACCATAAAACTCCTCAGGTATCTTCCAGGGCTGCTCAAGACTCACTCAGATGTCAACTTCCACCAGGGAAGTACTAGCCTGGTCCATGCTGAAGTGCTTCCCCAGCTCAGTGTATATGTGCCCAAAAGACCCCTATAGCCTTGCAAATGCTCAGAGATGAGACAGGAGAAAAGCAGGATGTGTGCTTTATCAGGCTAGGGCTAGGACCATGTTTTCAGCATGCACAAAATGTCTTTTCACTCAAATCCCTCCCTGCAGCAACCCAGGAGCCTGGGGACACACTTGGTTTCTGGCCCAGGCAGATGGTACGCCCTGGAAGCCTGGACATCTCATGAACAGATGGCAGTGGGTCCCACCACTGCTTGGGGAGCACAGATGATTGCTTAAGATGCTCCTCCTGGGTGGAGGATGGAGCTGGCTGGGCAACAGAGCTCAGTATCCTCCATTTAAAAGGCCAGCATATTCCTGGGCACCCTCTTTTCACTGGGCACAAAATTATGCATGCAGGTCTCCTTCCACTGCTTCTTTCATCATGGTGTGCATTGAGGCGAGTGGGTTGCTCTTGCAGCTTCCAGGACAGCACAGGCACATAAGCATCCCTGGCTACTGCCTCACTGGAGACCCAGGACTTCATTTCAGTTCTTTACTCCTCCCACCAAAACCCTTTTCTTAAATGATTCTCTTAATGCAGTATTTGCCAGAAGTGACCAGTTGTTGCATCAGTATTAAGGTCTTTCAAGTTTCTTTCCAGCCTACTTGCTAATGACAACGGATGCTTTATGAAATCTCCAACTCCCAAGTATCACCAGAGACACTGAGCTCCCTAAGGGACATACCAACGACATGGGTGTGTTTCAGAGGCCTGATAGCATTCCTGTTGGCTTCTCTAAAACGCTGCCTCTTTCTGCAGTTTCTGCCTAATTTTGGCAGGCAGATACCCACACAAGCACACACATACCTGTGTGCAAGCACACCCCCCTCGCTGTCAGCCACACCCAGCCTCACACTGCCTGCCCTGCCCCTGCCGCTGTGGTTGCAATGTCTACTAAAACTAGATAAAAACGCAGGACTGGCAAGGTGTGAGGGTGCTGTTGGTGGAAGTGGTACCTAGGGGAGAGAAGAGCAAGGCAGTGACAAGCCAGGAGTGGAAGTGGCAGTCAGGCAAGTTGAGAAAGGGAATGAGGAATTGCAAGCCAGGGGCATCACTGAAAATGGCTTTCTGTAGAAAATTCCCTGCAGGATAGGTAGCAGGATATGTTCTTCTGCAATAGGATTCCTTTGCTTTGTGATACTAGATCCAAAAGATGTGCACTCTTTAAATGCTATCTAGTTCAGTGGCTCCACTTTTTAAAGATGGAGCACTTGAGGCCATAGATTTGAATCCTAGCCAGAGAGATTAAGTACTTGAGAACTGAAGCAGAGGCCTAATCTAATTATTCTTCCCTTAAATCTTTCATGATAAACAGTGGAAATCTCAAAGGGAAAGTTAACTGAAAAATGCAGTCTGTGCATAAAGGTCCTGCTATTACTGTTTTAAGTTTTCTGATTCATGCAAAGAAAAAAGAATCCCTCAAATATATAGACTTAAACACTCACACATACACAGATACTCTTCCTCACTCATTTGACCAAAAGTTTATTATTCCATTGAAATTTCAGATGGAAATTTCCACCAACGGTCAGAACTCAAAAATGTCTCTTGATCTGCTGCTGGGATAGTTTCCTGGTCTCACCTCACATCTTCATTTAACTCCTCTCCTGATTTCAGGTAAGCCTGTGGAAATATTTGCTATGGTCACTAAATGTATTGTAAACTTGCAATGTTTACAATAACAAGCAGCAATATTGGATTAGAAAAGAGCATTAAACTGTTAAATGTGAACTTCCAGGCTGGGTGTTGTGGCCAGGACTAGGAGAAGCCGAGGTCTGAACTAGACAAAAACCACAACTGATTGCCATGTCCCTAGCATTGTTTATTTTTCTTCCAAAGTTCTTGACAACCGAGGAGCTCTCCTAAGCTAGAAGGATGAACATCAGTGTGCAGTCATTATGAACAGCCAAATGGAGAGGACTTGGCCAAAATAGAGGTTTACAAAGCTTCTGGCTTGCAGTATGAAGAGAAAGAGAGCCTGTGCAACTGTTTGGACCAGTAATTCCAGCCTAACGAACCCCTTCCTGGCTGTGCTGTGCTTCTTTCCTGGCCACTTAGTTGGATGCTCGGTGTGATGGACAAGCCTCCCATGGGAACCCCTGGACTCCCCGTTGCTCTCCAGACCCAGCAGCCCTGGGTGTTTTGCTTGGGAAATAAAAGTGACACTGTAAGTGACAGCCATACCCCAGGGAAGGGTTGAGTGGAGGTTTAATTGTCAATTAACCTCTTCAGAAATGCAAACGCAGGAAATGAGCAATCCAGGAAAGCATCAGAGATGAGGGATGCCTCTTGGTGTGTGCATGATCTGGCAAAGAGAAGCTTTGCCTCTGCTGCCTCTGCAGCAGGTTCTTCTCCTCTTCCAAAGTTATTGCATCGTCCAATAATCCCTTCCTTGTTCATTATGAAAAGACTGCTATAACAGACATTTGTTTGCAGTAATGAAATATCAACTGGCACATGAGTAGCTCTCTTTAAAAGGCTACATACTGCTTTTTCCAGGAGTCCCTGGCTGCAAATGGGACCTCACCCAGAATAAGACCCATCATCACCAGGTAATGCTGCTGCATTTCAACAAGCATGCATTATTTCCTCTCTGGGACCTGTGGGGAGGTTTATTTGATCACACAGAAAATTCAGTGCCTGTGTGCCTACATTTAAAAAGGCAAAAAGAATCACTACAAATTTTAGCACAGACCTGCTTGGCACACAGCACATCCCATTATGTGGGATGAATGAACTTGAAAAAAAAAAAAAGCCTATTCTGTATTTGAATGAAGGGATCCCACCCACATATGCTATGGATTTGAGCAATATTATTGTTCCAAGGGCTTTATCAAATTACAGAGCTCAGATACAATGGGATTCAAGTTACCATGAGATTTTACTATATGTGGGGTTAGCTTTCCCTCAGTCAGAACTGTAGATCTGAAGCAGTGTTGAGCCAAAACTGAACCAAACCAACTTCAGTTCTTACTTAACAACACAAATAAGAACTAAATTCAGCCTTTAATGATTCACCTGTCTGATCAGCAGATCTAGCTGTGACTAGAGGTAAAGGCAAAGAAAAGTAGCAATTCACATGCATGATTCTGCCAAACAAATCACACATTCTGGAGGTATTACATGACAATCTGGTTTCTTTAGCAAATGCAGCATCTGTTAACACTCCTGTTCCAATTAAAAAAAAAAAAAAAGTCTGCTATTATATAACAGTTGATAATCTCCAGAGTGGTTAATCTAGATGTCTGCATGGTTAAAACCTCTGCTGACCAATTGAAATCTGACTTTCTTAACTACTCATTTATAATAATTGAGCAGAACGATGACACTGTCTAAACTATTACTGCTTAGGATGTATCCTAACCTTGCAGGACAGCACAAAATTTTGATTGTTTTGCCCTAAATGTAATCATCCTTCTCATAACTTATCAAAAAGAGTTGACTGCTACAAGTAATGAGTTGAAACAAGTCCTTGAATATAAATAAACCACCTTTTCCTAACAAGCAGTGTTAAATAATTAGCAAGATTAACATTAATGAACAAGAGACTTGCCCAGAGAGCCCAACAGGATCTCTATCACTTTCCATCATATACCTACTTGTTTGGTATCTTCTGGAGCACCTGAAAACAGAGATTCCAGACAGTCCCTAAACAAGTGAGGTGGGATATGCCTGCAGGTGTGCAGTGGAGGAACCTCTGCCTGCACAGGCATTCTAGTAGCTTCCTCTGGCAAGAGGCTTGAAGGCACACAGGTGTTTCCTAAACTACCATTAAGATGGGGAGAGCCACATGGGAACTACTGAGGCAGCTCATATCTTCCCTATACTCTGGAAAAGAAAAGCAAAACAGAACTGAAAGCAAACAGCTTGGGCTGACACCTGTTAAACAGGGGCAGGAGAAGCGCCTGCAGGACCATTTTGCAAGGCAGCATGAACAACAAAACACGGAACCAGCCCTGTTGAGGGGGCCTGGCTGCAGGCTGTTTGGTGGGGCAAGACAGGGAAGAGTAAGCAGGAGAGAGTGCAGAAGGTGCTTAGAAAAGGGGATGCATACATGAGACATGCATGCACCCCTTTCATGGTGAAGGAAGGGATTCAAACACTAGGAGAGACTAAAGATGGTGTGAGAAGATTGGAGGTCCCAAAAACCCATCAAATAAGGGAACCTTACTAATACAACACATTCTGGGACATGTTGAGCAAGAGGAAATCTTGTCTGGGAAGGACCTTGGCAAGTGAAGAAACAAAGCACATGATTGTCGGTTAATTATGTGAAGGGAACCCTTGGCCAGTGCTTCCAAAGGAACAAGTCAGTCCATGTGGAAAGCCTGTAGGCAGGGAGGGTAGCTGCACCCAGGCACTCGTGGGTGGAGGGGCTTCCCTACCCCAGCCTGTGCAGGGAGATTCCCTTTCTCTCAGTCATAGAAGAGGTGGTTCCCCAACTTCATGCAGCTGCAGGCATCACTGTCTCAAGGTACCAGCCACTGAGTGTTTCCAAAAGTTAGTGGAATCCCTTGGTCAGCCTTATCTGATCAAACGATGGGATCGGGCTGGGTAATGATGCAATCTTGCAAGACAATTCAGGAGAGCAGAAAGATGCAACGTCTGCCTCTGGGATTCTGCTGACATACAGAGCGGGCAGGCTTGCCTGCTCTGGTGTACCAGCACCTTGTACATCAGGCAATTCTGGTTTCTGCTGCCAGGCTCAGGCCATTGCCTGCTTCAGTCACAGGGAAAAGCCTTCCAGCTGAAGCAGAACTCAGGGCTGTACAAAAGCTCACAAGCTGTTTCCCTCTATACAGATTTCATTTTAAGGCTCATGGCTTTACTTTGGCAAAGCAAGCAGAAATTTATGTTTTTGTCCTGCCATCATGAAGGCAGAGGAAATGAGTATCCAGATCACAGAAGGCACTTCAAAGCAAGGTCACCCAACCATGGCTGGCTTCAGTTCTCTATTTGTCAAAAGTCTTTTCTCACCAAGAGGGATAACAGCTTCATGCAAACTCACTGTCCTGCTGGAAAAGAGGGCCTCTCCACCCATCAGTCCTCCTCTTTATCCCAGTATTTTCACATCTCAATAACTTACAGCACTGTTTTTTCCACAGACTTCAGCATATATTTGGATATTAACCCACAAGCCATTTGAGTATATCCAATGGAAAATAGCTCAAAGCTCTGCAGGATCTCCAAGAAGCATCTAGAAACCTACAACTACAGGCATGGAAAGCTGCTTTGTCAGGAGGCTGTTAGGCTGTCTGCTTCATGTTGTTGATTGTGTTTGGAGAAAACTAATCCTTAGTGACCAAAGACAGCTTCTGGCAGGCACCAGGGTAAAGGCTTCACAAGCCTGTAAGCATGCACATTAGCAGCAGTAATAGGAAATCACTCACTTGGGGCAAATCTATCATTCTCAATACATATTGAAGGATAAGAAGTATTACTTCCCTGCTGATGACACACCAACCCCAGAAGCTGTCAAGGACAGATCAGGCTGGGCACTTCCTGTGATAAATTCCCTTCAACTGAGCTACAGTTAAGACAGAAAACCAAGTGTATGCAATTACATGCATGGCTCTGGGGTACCTTAATTTCCGTTGCTTTAAATAAAACTAAAGGAGCCTCCACACGTTCTCTCCCAGGCTTGCTCCACAGATCCTTACATTGCTACTGCAGGAAAACGGGTACTTTTGCAATTACAACTCTTATTGTACAAAATATTTTCTCCTACATCAAAGCAAATAAATTTCATGCTCTAACCTTATTCATGGGATGGAGCAAATGTACAGTGAAAACCACACAAAGGAGTCCTTTTTTCCTGGAAGCCTGCATAACCAAAGCAGTTCACCCTTATCATGCAGTCCTCCATCAATATCAAACAGATAACCTGCAGAGCAAGTTTTGCTATTTGCTTTGCTTTACACAGAGGCATGTTTGTGAGTGAAAAATTTGAGCAGGATTAAGGGGGGACTTAAGTCCAAATGGGAATACACACCAAAAAACCCACCTTCCTTGAAAATATCAAAAAGGAAGGAGGAAGTGATGGACAGAAGCAATGGTGTCTGTGAGATGCAAGAAAAAAATTTTCCCACTTTTTGCATAGGAAGCCCCTTTCCTCAGGAACCTTTACAAGCACCCAAGGAAGGCAGAAGTTTTTTAAACAAGCAGGCTTGTTAGTCTGTCCCTAATTTTATTGTAGAGAGAAGCAACAGACCAGCATGTGTATTTTCTGCAATGATGACTATCCTCCTGAAGAGAAGGCAAAAGCAGAGTGCTCTACCCTTTGGGCATGCAAAATTACCCTGTGTTAACCTCTAGGAAACACAGCTTCAGGCTTGTAAGTGCTTCCCTGAAAAAGGGCTGGACAAGCTCCAAAGGCATCCACCCCTCCCTGAGGACCTACAATATCAATACCTAAAAACTGCACAGTGCCACTGTCTTCTGTTACACAACTAGGCATGACCTTGGCACAGCCCAACACACATCCTACCATGAGACATGACGTATACTCGATTACCATGTTCAGGAAGGCAAACACTGGTGCCCCAGGGGGGCTTTGGAACCAGAGAGAAAGTGTTATTGTCATCATCCTAAGTTTCTGTATTTGAAAGGTCCTCAGGAAGCGATACAAGCATTGGAGGCATAGCTGTATTCATCCTTGGGCCAGAGATCAAGTAACCATTTCCATTTCTTAGGTGCCAGAGGAACAAAACTTCCTTAGTTCTCGCTTTTAAATGTTGTTATTCAAAAGGAGCTCTCTTAGTCAGACCATGAAAAAAGGGCATTTGAAAACAAAGAAAGTATCTTTAACCTTTTTTTTTAAAGTTCAGGAGTTCTGTCAAAACTCATATTCTGATTCTCTGTGTTTATAATTGGTGAGGGATTTTTCCCTCCCCCTCAAAAAAATCTACTAAATACATAAGGAAGAGGAGTAAGAATTCAGAATGACTACATGAACTACATCTGGCACCAAAGCTGGATTTTTACAGCATTTACTCCGCAACATTTACAATAATTAATTGCTCACTTGAATATTTACAGAAGCTTCTTACATGTCATTGCAGGCAAACCGCAACTTCACATTTATACAACACCAGAGTTGTTGGTATGAGCCTGTGTCTTTCACAGGTCATGCAATGAATTCCACTCCTTCTTAGGTATGTTCAAGAGCTTTTAAGTATGTTGGATATTTTTCTTCTTCTGTGCTTGGTTAAACTGTGAATTTTTACTAACTTCAGTACTGATTTGTAAACTAAGGCTGTCCAGATTGCCAATTACTTCTGAGAATTCCTCCTAAACTGAGACACTTCTCAGCACAAGTTAGCAGTGTTGCTAGAAAGTCATGGCATTCATCTCTCCCTAGTTATCTCTACGTTTCTGGGGGCAGGGGGACAGGTGGGCTGTCAGGTCCATGAACAAGTTCATGTGTGCCTCATTACTTTTAGAAGATTTAGGCTCAGGCTGCTGCCACAGAAAAGGCCCTGGATTGCTCACTTTGGTTCCCAGCTGTGCCTTCTGGCCCATGCTTTCCCTTACAGCCCCTGGGCAGGAGGTGCATGGCACTGGGGAACTGACATGGACAAATCCTTTTCAGATGGGTCAGTTCAGGGCAGCTTCTGTACTGGACCACTGTGTGGTTGCAGGGACTGCTGCTATTTTGCAGCTATTGTGACTTATCTTGAAGCTAGTTATCCATACTGACATCCATGCTTAATTTTACCTCTCCCCTCACAAGGGTTGACCCACTTCTGTTAGCTCTAGAACATTTAAATGAAAGACACTATCACTATTTGTTACTGCCCCAAGTACTTACCTCCACAGTACTAAAAACAAAAACCATAAAACATATTATAAATATGTATTACAAATATATAAATAATCACCTCTCATTAGGGACTTACGAAGCGCAGAATTGTTTCCAACTGTAAACATCCCCTCTGAACACTTTTTGAGAACACGGCTTTCATTGGAACTTCACGTGAGTTTAAACCATAGATATGACAAATTGTGTTAACCCAATCCTACCTTACATTGTGCTAAGGTTAATCCTCCACTCAGCTCTCTGCTGTGTGAAATTCGAGAGCATGCAGGGGTGTGCTTCAGAAGTGCCCCTCCAAAGCCCTCCTGACTGAACAAACACACTGGCAGCAGTTGTTAAATGAAAGTATGCAGCCACACACATACCATAGCTGGTCTTTTCTGAACATCTATTCAGAGGGAGACAGGTCTCACTTCATTCTTTTCCCCTCATGTTTCATTAGATCAGCTAGAGATTTTATTTTAGGCTGGCTGCAAATTCTTTTTTGCCCAAATACATCTCTGGACACTCCCTATTCCACTTCAGTTATAAAAAACACCCTCTGACCCAGCCCCCCTGGAGTACTCACAATAAAAAATTCATTTCCTGCCCCTCCAACCTGTTGAGATATTTTTAGTTGAAACTGAATGCACATACCTGTGGCAGGTGAGGTACCAGTGAGAATGTGGGTGTGGTGAAACCTTTGCTTTTCTAATGCCAAGTGCTTCTACAGTTTGTCATTCCAAATCAAGGGAGGTGGCCAGCTGTCTAGTCACTCCTCTCAAGGAGGCTCTGTACTCTTTCATAAGGAACAGCTCCATTTCTTTCCATCAATATTCTTGCTACTGCAAAAAGAGGGATAATCTTTGACTCTGTCAAGGGACAAGACATGCCCTCCGCTGTTGCAGGCTTCCACACAGGAAGAACACAGAGAGATGCTTCAGACTCCAACAACCTATTAAAGGAAGCCTCACTACTTCTGAAAGGAATAACTCTGCCCTACCTCCTCCAGCAGCCAAAGTGCCCTTCAACATCACTTTACAAGATCAGTTCAGGACTGACTCTGCATCTCATCCATTACACAGCTGGGAATAAAACTCCAAAGGTTTTCCAGGGATCCAGGACCCTCAGAGAGATTCAAGCTTCCTTTGCTAATACTGGAACCAACCCTATCCTGCCTGCAAAGAATAAGAAATTTTGTTCAAGCACCCAGCAGGACAGTTGGGAGTGTTCCCTTGCTCCATGGGGAACAAGCATTTGCATCTCCACCCATACTATCACTCATTTTGTTCTCTCTGGTGCATTCTACGGCTGTTTCCTCTTATTCGCATGGTTTGCTACCAAAGGGCCCTGTAGAATGAACATGTTCTCATTTATGTGCTTTCACCCCTGCCCCTCTGTGCTAGGACCCAGGGAAGATAAACACTTTCTGCTTTACACAAATACTCTTAGCAGTGAACATACCCAAGATTTGTACATTTACTATCTGCCTGTGGCTCAAGACCATTTTAGAGCTATCAGACTTGAAGATATTTGGGAGATTTCAGTAAACTGCTACAACATAAATAATGAGTGAGAACACTGGCACTCTTTTTGCTCCAAAGAATATTTCAGTTCCTCATGAAAAAAACAGACCTAGGTCTTCTGGCATTTCTTTGCAAAATGTGCTGCCCCTAACAAAAGTGTAAAGGCATTCTGACTAGCATACATGTGGACACTAGATTTATGCTGACAGAATGAAATAACCACTGTGCTCATCTTGATTACTGCAATAGTTTCTACTTTCCATTTAGATCTAAAAAGGGCTATTTTGAACATTGTTTTTCATGCAGCACAAAATCCACTTTATGACTGGTTCTATTGGGCTTTAAATTTTCATATTTTCAGTAAATTTATATATGCAGGAGTTTCTCACTCTTCTCTGTTTACCAGCAGGAACACCCTGTGTTAGTTTTTATTGTCAATGAGAACTAGAGTAATCTTCTGGTTTTATATGAAGAACATTTACCTCATTCTTGCAAAATCTATTTATCTGGCGTGGAACTCTGCCCAAGAGTAAAAAAACTCCCTGCCTAGGGAAACAAAGAGCTTTCCACGATACCTGTTTTTCTGCACCTCCCAGCTTGTGAGCCGCTTTCCCACGTAAATACCCCCCTCTTGTGTTCACTTGTAAGCACTACGAGAATCGGCCACAAAAACCCCACCCAAGCCCCAGACCTATCCTTCATGGTGTCAATCATTAACAGATATTGGATAGAATTCCAACAGTGAATAGTTTCATCTTGCTGAAAACTCGTTCTCTCTGTGCTGGACCACTCTTCAGCTGACAAACCTAAGGTATTGGTGTCACATCTGAATTGCTAGAACTGACCCAAGAAGAAAGCCTTATGGCAGTGCTGATACTCAAAGTGAACAGTACAGGTCAGTGACAAGACAAGGAAAACTAGGTAGCTTTAAAATTAAGCAAAATATATTTTGAGTTCTCAATATAACACATCCCTTCACCAAGGGCATCACAGCTGTGCTGTGAAAAGTCAGTCACTTCTTTTCAACTTTTTCCTCTCTTCTGACAGATCTGACTCCAGATGCACTCAGTGAGATTGGACAGTGGGACACAGGCTGCAGCAGCGCAAAAGCTGCACTCACACTGCACTTGGTAGTGAATAAGCAAGGCCAGACCACAGCTGCTTCCAGGTCCAGAAGTGATGGTCTCTGATGGTGTCCCTGAAAGGAAAACTGGTACCATGGTACCACCATGGGCCAAGCTCAGTCTGTAGGTGGTGAAGAAAAAAGAGTAGGTTTTCTCCTCAGGGACTGCCAAATTTCATGTGTAGTTCTGGAAAAGAATCCACTGGAGATGGCTTGGTAGACGGTTTTTGATAGCTCAGATAGCCATAAAGAGAAAAATAAGGAAGTCTGTTCAAATACCAAACTAGAAGGCTTTTCTTTTCTTCTTTTTCCCTCCAGCCACCTTATTCCTGACACCAATAGCCTCTTCTGTGTCATCATCATCATTCCGAGATCGCTTCTTCTCTCCCTGCTCCCGCAGCTCCTGCAAAGCAATCAACAGATTGACCCAGAGTTCTGGCACCTGAAGAAATTCAGACTAAAACAGCGAGGACAGGGTCAGAAAGCCAGAACCCACCATTCGAGCAAACCTCTGGGCCTCAGCCACACGCTCTGTCAGCATCATAACCTCTTCCTCTTGCATGGGGAATGCTGGCAGCTTCTTGCCAATCAGGTGTTCAATGCGCTGGAACAGCTCTACATCATACCTGAGGAAAGACAAGATATCAGCTTGAATCAGCCCTCCTGACAGGGCCTCAGCTGGCACCACTCACAGACTTCACCCTTTATCTCCAGCCCACAGATATTGTTAGTTTGTGCTGCTGGTCCCACAAGCAGCTCAGCTGCATCCAAGTGATGCTGTTTGGCATGGCTTCTCTGATTTATTCAGCTCATCTCTGTTCAGAAGTATTTGGCAAAGATTTTCTTTTTAGACAAATACTTCAGTGCTTATAAAACACCCCCATGCATTATGTATTATAACACACCTGCATTACATATTTAAAAAATAGAAAAATATCTTGTATAGTCCAGTTATAAACAACTCTGCTCAAAGAATGCCTGCTTCTATAATTTATCTAGACTTTCCTCCGTCCCCATCCTGGGCTTCAAATTCTCTCCCCTTTAACTAAATAAAACCAACTGGCACTTCAAAATGAAAAGTAGTATTTTATTCTCACCCAGGATAAGGTCAGATATTTTCTGCTATGAAACACAGCTGGAATAAGTCTGTTAAATTTTATCACTTACTGTGTGACAAAGGTGATAGATTTGCCAGATCTCCCAGCTCGCGCTGTTCTCCCAACACGATGAATGTAATCCTGGAAAGAATTTTCTTGATAAACAATAATGTATGTTCACCAAACACAGAACAGATCTTATGGCAGATCAGCCTATATATTTGCTCTTTAGGAAAGAACAAGAGGATGTCAAGAACATACTGCCAGGATTAAATGCTCAGGAGGGTGTGCAGCATCAGATTTTGAGAAGAGGCATAAGTGAAGGCATAACCTCAGTTTAAACATTTGAATTCTTCTCTTTCTAAACAAGAAGACCACCTCCAATTACTCTAGACTGCAGGACAAAAGGTGCAATACATGACCTTTGCCAAGACTTCACTCTCACTTCCATGGAAAGCTAATACTGACTATCACTTTCTTGGAAAGCTAATATTCACACTGACCCCCTGCCTGCATTTTCAATCTTGGGATCTAGTGCTCTGCATAGCGCATCTTCCACAGAAACTCTCTGACAATTAGATTTAAATTTGGTAAGCATGGTGAAAGAGAGGATGATTGAGAATAATTTAGAAGAGTCTGATCTATCAAGCATCTTCGGTCAATATGGTTCTAGGCTGTTTTCCAGGTTTTATACTGCATTATGGAAATTAAAATACTTCTATCTCCACACAGGACTTATAGAGAGAGGATTGTTAGAAAGGATCTGTCCTATGGGTCAGATAACAGAGAAAAGCACAAAGACCATAATGACACCATTCAAGCTGCTGTCCCCCCTGTTTTTTTCTTTTTTCTTACTTTTGTGCTTTTATAAAAGGAGTGTCTTCAAAAGACCTATCATGCTTTCTTCTGTTTGAAAGACACAGTATCTTTAATCATTGTAAGCAACAACAGCAATTCCTAAAGCGCACATTAATGCTTTGCTTTTTGGAACTACGCTGGGAACTAAACTGAGATAATCCCATACTTTCTATAAGACAGAGAGTTGGTAACTTACTTTCTTTTCCCTTTGCTGTAGTTTTGTGATATGAAGGTGAAACATACTAAGGACACCTTTCTTAGCCAAATGCTTGTTGAATGTTATTATGAGAGATTTTTCTTTTTTCTTTTAAACACAGTTTCAAATATGAAGGCAGACCTGGATCACAGGCACAGATATAACTACATGAAACTAGTAATATGTTAAAACTGTTCTCAAAGCCCTTTAATGTAATAAGACAAAACATACAGTCTGAGCAGAAATGCAAAGACACAGAGCATTCCTCACTTCCCCTCTTCACTTACAGGATCATTTCTACAACCCAGGCCATGAGACCATACAAACAGAGATACCAAGTCAATTGTGGAGGCTGAACTACACTTTTCAATGTACAGAACCATGAGTTAGGCTTCCAGTCAGCACAACAAAGATGTCTCTGCACCTTTGTCCACCTTCTTTGTCTCTCTGCTCCCAGTGACCAGAAGCTCTCAGCTGGCACACAGACAGACTTACCTTAGAGTGCGTAGGAATATCAAAGTTTATCACCACATCCACATGTGGGATGTCCAGACCTCTGCTTGCAACATCAGTAGCCAGCAGAATAGAACGCGCCTTTGCCTTGAACTTGTTTAGAGAGCCCAAGCGCTTATTCTGGAAAAAGGACAAAAAAGAAATGAGAGAATAACACTCATTCTAGTTTCTAGTTAATATGCTCTTGTTAAAATACTAGCACAAAAGAACTGGGGGAGAAACTACTCAAAAATTTCACTTCTCTAATTTCTTTTTTAAATATTACAGAATCAGGGGCAGCATTCATATTAGTTAAATTTCTGTGGATCGGTCCAGTCCACTAGCTGTGAAATAGTCCTGCAAGGCAGGTGTGACTCAGTAGAGTGCAGCCCATTTGCCAAGCTCCAGGCCCCCTGCCTATTCTCTTCTGTGGGGTCATGCCCATACCTGACTCATCTGCCCATGGAGGGGAATGGCAGTGAAGCCCAGGTTGCGAAGCAGCAGAGCAGTCCTCTGAGTATTGTTACATGTACTACAGAATATCATGAAAGAGTTGCCAGCCAGTTCATTCAAGATATAAACCAGGTAGCTGTCCTGTAAAGAAACAGAGAGAGAATTCAAAAACCCTGGAGATAATCACATGTGCAACATCAAGTCTAGGACTCAGAAAATGACAAGATATTGGACAGATGTGGGAACAAGAAAAGACAGCAAGAGTGAAGAAACAGAAGTGCCAATTCATTACCTTGAATTTGGAGGGGATGAAAATGTAGTACTGCTGTAGTTTTTCAACTGTCTGATACTTGGAAGAAACAGCACATTTAACAGGATTCTTCAGAGCAGCACGCTGGAGTTTTTGAACCTGATAAGATCAATGAAATTTAGTTGGACAGAGATCTTGCCAGACAACTGTCTTAATACAGTCTAATCAAGAGGATAGCCTGAAGGAAGGAGAACTAAAACAGATTAGTCTGCTCCCACCTTCTTGGTCATGGTGGCAGAAAACAGGAACGTCTTCCTGTCTCGAGGAATCACTTTTAATATCTTATCCACCTGTAAAAAAAAAAAGGAAATGGAAATACTAAGTACTACAAACAAGCAAGACAGAAGCCTTCCACAAATACAAAGATCACCCAAATGAAGAGCAATGCACGTTTAAACATACAGTAGGAACAAATTTTTTTATAATTAGGCAGTATGAACTCCAAAAGTGCAACATCAGTGCAAATATCAGGCAATGTGTCTGCAGGAATGTGTGTGTGTGATTGTTTTCTACACTAACTACATTCTACATCAGGCACTCCAGAGACACCAGTGGATTTCCAAGACAAAGTGCCTCCTACTGTCTTGGCAGCACTCTGCAGAACTCTGCTATGTTCTAACTCCACCACAGACTTCGTGTAAAAATTAGATCTTAGTTACAATTTACTACTAAACTCTCCAGAACAACTCAGTGTTTACTATGTGACCATGTGAAGCGATTTTAAAGGAACTCATCTGCTGTTCCAAAGTCATCTTTTGGCAGATCCCTACCTCTGTCTCGAAATCCATGTTGAGAATCCGGTCAGCCTCATCCATCACTAGGAACTTCAGAGCTCGCAAGTTGAAGCCCTTTGTGTTCTCCAGATGATCAACCAGACGGCCAGGGGTTGCTACCAACAGCATCACGAGAGCAAATTCAGAATGAAAGCAAAGTAAAAGATCCAAACAGGCAAGAGAGTTGCCTATTACAGAAAAGGGATTCTCTGCCCAATAAAAGCAGAGATTGCTTTGTGGGAATAACTCTTTCATAGGGTATATTCAGAGAGTGTTTTGAAATAAGACTAAGGGAGTCAGACTCTCTGAAGAATGTCCTAAAAAGAAGTGACATAAAAAAGACTATAGACAAGCTGTACTGTGAAGGATGAGATCAGCATTTTAAAACCTTGAGGAGAACTAAAAAAAACGATCCAAAAGCACTCTATGTCTATCAGGAATGCTTTGGAAAGAGCCTATAGCAACAAAGTTACTGGAGGATACTTCAGAAACATTAACAAGCCAGTACTCAGAGCTTGGGACAAAAAACAAATGAAGGATGTACTCTCCTCCCTTTGGTTAGCTGCAGTTTGGTGATATTCACACTCCATATCCCACATCAACTTACCAATTATAACGTGTGGTTTCTTGGCTAAGGCCAGAGATTGAGACATCGTGTCAATTCCACCCACAATAACCGCTGCAGGACAAACAGAGTGGAGTGAATCCCTCAGCCTAGCACCAGCCCTCCCCTGGCACTGGAGTGTTTGCTCCCACTGCCCACCACCCATAGCAATTCTGTACAAATGAAAAGCTATTTATTTTTATGAGAATTTACTTTATTTTAGCATATCTGACCTTTCTAGGCTTCTTAACCTATGCAATTAATTCCTTACTGGCCACAAGTACTTTATTTTCACAGCTGGAGAGCTACAGGCAGAATCTATTTTTTTTTCAGTTTAACTTGGCTGCAAAAATCTAGGAATTCTAAAAATACCCTCAAAGCTTTTTTTGAGAGATTATCTAAAGAATCAATACAGAGAGTGTGAAAGGAAGATTAAACTACATCACACCATAGCAGGGAGATCTATGCAATCTCACTGGACACAAACCCACCATCGAGAACATTCTCTTTTTCCACCTTTAACTATTTAGACATAGAATGCAGAAGAGCTGTAGACCACTCCATGAGGACAAAACAAACAGCCTTTTTTTCTCAAACCTGATAGCAGGTCTCTGCCTCCCACCGGCATAAGCTTTTCTCATGTTTTGTTCAACTCATTATACAAATCCTCTATTTTTATCTCTGCAATCTCAAGCTGACAAACTGCTCTTCAGAAAAAACTGGTCCAATATCATAAAAGCTACTTACCACTTTGAACACCGATGGAGGATCCAAGAGCTTCAAACTGCTCTGAGATTTGAAAGGCCAGCTCTCTTGTTGGTGTGAGGACAAGAGCAAATAATCGCTGAGGTGTTTCCAGCAGTGCTTGAAGAATTGGCAAAGCAAAGGCTCCTGTTTTTCCAGAGCCAGTTTCTGCCAGTCCAATGATATCTCTGCCTGCAAGAAGGAGCAAGGGGGCAAAAAACCCCCATTTCTCTGTTATACATACATCCAGAACAGAGAAAGAAGACTTTAAAGCACTGTAAATCAAAACACAAGAATTCCCTAAGGACAGAAAAGAAGACAGCCATACAGAAGGCAAAAAAAACCCAAAGGGCCCAACCAAAGAATTTCAGAATCTGTTGGAAGCATTTTTAGATTGTGATTTTATTTGTACAATGATAACAGTCTCAACAGTCAATTTTCTAGCTAAATTTCTGTTAATATACAGGGTTTCATACATACCTTAGGTTCAAAATAAGTTTTATTTTATTTAATGTCTCAAGTCTGACATCACTTTACAACTCAATGACTCTATCTCACTATCCTGGTCCAAACATTATCTGTTTATTGGCTTACAAGGAAACAGACTGTAATGTCTGAAACTTCAGTCACACAAACTACAGGACAACAGCACTACCAAAATCACATTTCACAAGCCACAACTGTGCCATTGATTAACAGAGTAATCCAAACCAGTCTGCAGTAGGAAGGCTAGGACAGAAAGCCTTTTGCCCCAAAACAATGCAGGCAACAGGGTGGAATTCATCAGTAGAATCCATTATGACCTCCTAAGCTCATACAGCTGAGAAGAACATGCTGTCAACAGACCTAAAACTGGAAACAATTTCTCAGGAATGCAGTTTTACCTTTGTGCTTGGTTTTTTCCCCCCCACCAAGAGAATCTTATATGTGTAGTAAGAGCCTGACAAAAGTGAAATGCTAGGACAGAGCAGATACAGAAACTGTTCCCATTCTGTCACTGTGTTGTTCCTTTCCTCCTTGAGGGTGTTTTGAGGGATTTTGTTTAAAAAAAAATTCTAGAGGCAGAAATGTCTGCTGAATTCAGTAATTTATGAGTTTTTGTAATTCCAGAATGCTTACAAAAAGTCACTGTGGTTTGGTTATTATTCACTTCAGAAATCCAATTTCAAATAGTTGCCTGCTCACAGCAAAGCAAATTATACACACTACAGAATCAGTCAAGGCATCTTCACTTTCAGTTACACACACACACACTTTAGGTCTCTATCAAAAGCAGCACAGTCCAAATCCTACGGAAAGCTTCCAGTGTATCCCTGAGTATTTCAGGAAATGTGGATGATCAAAGCAGACTAGCTGTTCAAATGATTCATAAGAATTCTATTTAACATGGAGAGTCAGAACTACACAGCAGGAGTGAATACTCAAGGAACAGTATTTGTAGCCATTTGAAAGTTTGTGACTGCAAGCAGTATTATAGGAGAAACTAGTATTTCAAGCTCCACCTGGGAAGGACACAGAAATGAATATGAAAACTACTTCTAGACAGAGATCCTGATCAACAATGAAGAAGCTGGGACACGCTCATCCCTGATCCTTCTCACTCAGCAAAATTAATTCACATAGAATGAATGAGCTCCTGGAGCAGTCCCCAGTTCAAGATCCAAGAAGTACACTGCTCACCTTGGAGAGCCACTGGAATAGCTTCAATTTGGATCTTCGTTGGCACCTTCCATCCCAACTGGTCACAAGCTTCACACAGGACATCTGTCACTCCCTGGACATTAGTGACAAGAGAAAAGGGAAACACACATCACCAAAAACACCTAAATTAAATCACAGAGTTAAATTAAATACATGCTGCAACAGAGCCATCTTGTCGCTAGCAGACACAAACCCCACCAGGCCACCAGCACAATTCTCTGAAAGGGCAGGCTGTGCACAGTGATCCCCACTTCCATCAGTAACTTCATCGGATTTGCTCAAAATCTATTAGAGATGACCGTCACAGGAAAAATACGGTCGGTTCGGTTTTACTCTAGTTTACACAACGAACTTCGCTCCACATATACAGCTATCTCTTCATCTCAGGGGTGATCCATGACCACAGAAAACAAAAAGCACCATGTCAAGTTAAGACAACTTGAAGATAGCAGCGGCCGGCTGCGGAGCGGCGATGGGGGCAGCAATGCCAAGCCCAGCGGGGCAGCGGCCGAGTGCCCGGAGCTCTTGCCCGGGCCCGGCACCGCCGCCCGCGGAGCGCCACACGTGTCCGCACATGGGCCCGGCGGGAGCTGCCCCGCCTCATCCGCGCGGGGAGCGCAGGATGCTGCTCCTCGGGACAGACCAGCGAGCACCGCGGGCACAAGCGGCTCCGGCTCAGCCTCACCAAGTCCTTGAAGCTCTGTGGTTCCTCCGCCGCCGGTTCCTGCTCCGGCTCCGCCGCGGACCCTTCCTCCTCTCCTGCCGCCATCTTGGCCCGTCTCCTCCCGGTGCGGCGCAGAGCACTCTGGGAGCCGTAGTCCTACTCGGGGCGGGACGGGATTTGTAGTTCCGGAGGAAGAGCCGAGCCGAGCGGGGCGGGTGGGCCTTCTCTCAGTTCCGAGAGGTGCCCAGGGAAGGGAGAGGCGCGGATCTCCTGCCCTGGGACAAGGACAGCCCGAATCGGCTGTGGGAAAGCCTGCCCGCCTGCCCGGCCGGCTGTAACCCCGAGCGGCCAAGCCCCAGGCCTGCAGCTCAGCACTGCACGGCTTACGCAGTGCTTGGTGCAGTTCATACCTTCTAAAGCTGTGAAAGAACAGGCAAAACGAGCTGGCCAAGCACAAAAAGGCAAGACTGTGTATCAACTTACATCCATAATGCATATAAAGAACAAATTAAGTGCTTCAGATGTGTTGGTATGAAACATTTTGAAGCACTAGTAATGGGAAGAGAGAAAAGAGCTGTAATTGTTCCACATTGTTTTCCTGTTTATGGTAATTGCTAGTATGAACTTTTGAAGTGCCAGAAATACAAAAGAAACTGAACTGTGGCAGCTCATACCATGAAAGGAGATAGTACAGGATGAGAATAGATGCAAACACTCTCCCAGCTCTCTTGATTGCTGCTGTTATGACTCAGGCCTGCAAGGGTTTGATGAGAGGTGAAAATGAATATGCATTTAACCACCATCCAGGGAGTGTAGCATCAAAGTATCACCATGATGGAAGTTTCTGAGTCATTGGTTTCCACCTGGTCTGGGTGTAACATCTGTGATCTGTAGTCCTGATGCTGATTACAGCAGGGCAAACTTGCAGCTTGGTGGGGTTCCTTTGTTTTAGGGAAAAGAAGGCTAACATATAAAAGATGTTGGGGTTAGATTTTGGGCTTCAAAAGGACAGCAGAGCTGGCTCCAAAATGAAACTCATGGCTGCATTTCTGAGCAGACTTCTCTGTCTCCGGGAAGGCTGTCTGGGTGTGCTCTCAGTGGAAATGCTGATATACTTCAGAATCTGTCCAAGTGTGGCATTTCCTCTGCTCCCAGAACAATGAGGAAAGTGAGAGGAAATACGAACAAACTCTCTGCGTGACAGAGAAAGAAGAGGAAACCTGAAACAATTCATTGGCAGGAATAAAAATGAAACTGCTGCATCCCACTGTGTTCAGGAGCAATGATAAATTTAAAAAACCAACCAAACAAACAAAAAACAAAACCAAAACACATTGTATAGATGCTTGTCATTACCATATGTTTCAAAAATTGCAGCAGTCTGAGCCATCAGCTCGCTGTATATCATTAGTGCTAAAGGTTAAGCCTGGCTAGCACGTAGACATGAGCCCCTGTAAGGGTCACTGGGATGCCACAGGAAATGGAGCCAGGGATGAGACAGGAAGTCACTGCTTGTGATTCTTTATTGAACTCCTTGCCCATATAATATGGTGCTGTTTTAGTAGGGAGCAGGGTGGAGCAATTCTGTTCTGGTGAAATTCCAGTTTGTGTAATTCCCTGTTGTCAACAGATGTATTTGAATGAAAGTTGTCTCCTGTCCTAAACTTCTGTTGGGAGCATACAGGCATGATAAAATAAATATACAGCTTCTAAGTAGTAATTTCTTCTTTGTACTTTTCAGCACAGGACACTGCAGATTACACTGGATTTAGAAATTGTCACTCCGGGGCTTTTAAACTTGGTTTTTAAACAAATACGCTCCTAGCTCTACTGCACATTACAGCTCAGTCTTCCTTAGCAGGGGCAGGGTGAGAGCATCCCCAGCAGACGAATCTTAGTGCAGATATAATGTCAGCTATTTCATAAGGGATGCACAATGAGACGAGATGGACAGTGTGTGCAGCACATCACCTCCAGGTGTGCAGAGAGACACTGACACAAAAGTGCTTCATATTCATTTATTCGAATCAGCAGTACTTGTTCAATTCTGGCAAACAGGCATGGGTATCAAAAGCATTTGAATCCCACCCTGGGGAATCAGAGCTTTTATTTTTCCTACAACATATTAAAACAAATGTTGATATCGTGAAGAGACAAAAAGTACAAGGATTCAAGCTTTGTAACATAGAGTCTTGCCTTCCCTAAGAATTTGGTCAGTGTTACAGCATTACAGAGGAGTTTTTCCTGATCATTTGGATCTGTGCCTGTGCAGGGAAGTTTCTCTTATCCACTGGGGCATGCTTGTGGAGGGAGTTACCTCTGCATTAACTCTTCTAGTTGCCTCAAGCTAGTTTCAGGGTCTCTTCTTTGTACCTCTTTCAGGTACTGACATGATTGCCCATCATCACCATACTTGGGCACTTCTCAGTGGGATGATCCCAGAAACATCCTTGTGAGGTAGGCAAGTGCTACTATCCCCATTTTTAGACAGGGAACTGAGGTACTGATGGCTCAAAATCACAAAGGACATATTTAGCAGAACAGTCATTTGAAACAGGGTCCCAGTCCTTGCTCCTGATTTGTAGGGGCTCTGCCACTGAATCATCCTTCTCCTCTCTACCCCTCCTGAATATTAGTACCCACATATATTTCACTAATCCGAAGCCCTTCCCAGGAAGCATTGCTAGGAGTATGTGTAGCTTTCCATGAGTCCTGCCTCCCTTCTCACAGATGATCCACTGTGGGTTTCACAGGTTGCTTGACTGCATGGAGAGTGACACCTACTCCTCTCAGGTATGCTCCCATCCCAGCAGAGCTCCAGCTCAGACCAGGAACACCAACCTATGCTCCCCTTCCTGCTGCAGGAGATATAACTGCTTCCTTCCACCAATGCCCTGAGGCAGACTCTGGTCCCAGGGTCACTCTTCTTCTCTCTGTTTTGGCTTCTAAGATCTATTGCCACTGTTTGACTGGGATCCACCTATTTTATAACTATCACCATTTAGGTCACGCTTTCCTTTTCCTACAGGGATTTGCCCTTCCTCAAACCAAAATAACAGGTAACTTGCTCTCACTTGCTGCAGACTTGCTTTTACTCTAAAAAACAACAGCTTTCCCTTGGAACAGAGGCCTCCTTGAAAAAATAATTATATGTATATATATATATATATACACACACTCTTAAATACAATATCATAACCTTAAAATCATTCTATGTAAATAAATAGAATACAAACATCACAGTTCTCAGTCTAGAGAGGTTTCTTCAAAAGGGATAAATTCTGGCTCTGCTATTTCACCCTGGGATGGTGAACTATCCATACAGTCTTTCATATCTGAAGCTGCTTCTTTCTACATCCTTTCCAGATGTACCTTGGTAACGGGATTGTACTCTACTGGCAATTGGCAGCAGCTGGCTTTTTTAGGGTACTCCAGTCCTTGTACCACACACAGATCCATTAGCTGTTTACAAACCAGGTTCAGTCAGCATCAGGTATTTCATTCACCTCCTGACCTGCTTCTTTTTGCTGCCTTGGGGAAGCAGAGTGGTGGAGATGGCTGGGGAAACAGGGATCTGCAGAACATTCTCCTCACAGCATCAGCACCGTGAACTGTAACACAGCAGGCAGCAGTGCTACTGATGCAATAATGTCACAGTGAATAATGTAATGTCCCCAAACACAGTTTTAATACGGGCCAAACACTGTTTCAGCTGGACGGTCTCAGGATCTCGGCAGTGGTTTTAGCACCCAAGCTGAGTCTCCTTGTACATGGGGAAAGCTCTGTTCTGGACTCAAGGAGATCACAGACTTCATCCATTGCCCTGGTGCAGGTCTCAAGGTTGTCAGCCAGCTTCTGGATTTTGGCCTTCAGCACAGTCTGGCTTACTTTAGTGACCTCCTTTGTGTATTCTGGCACGAGGAAGCTGTGGGAGCCGCAGAAGACCATGAAGCAGACGGAGTTGTAGAGCGAGATGGACGCCCTCTTCTCTGACTGCCGCAGGGTAGGGTCGCCTGGGCCCTGCCCCCGGCGGAGGAACTCCAGGCAGCCGAGTATTTCCCTCATCTGTTTCCGACAAGTCATTGCAATTTCCTGCACCTTCCTCACCTCCCGGGAATTGCAGAGCACTAAGGAGAGGTCGGAAGTGATGCTGACGGCCCCCCCAGCTGTGGCCAGGCCCAGACCCACGGCCGACGCCAGGAGAGAGGCTCCCAGCGTTGCCGGGCTCAGGGACAGCCCCAGGATGGCTGTGACAGCTCCTGCAGCGGTCAGGGCGCTCCCGCTGACGTTGGCAATCAGGGACCTCTTGCGGAGCTTGTTGAGTTTGCGAGCTGCCTTGTGAAGGTGAGCAATTTGGCCTCGCAGCCTCCGTCTCTGATCCAGCAGGGCTACGTGGAAGTGGTGTGTGGGGTCTGGTGTTGGCAGAAAGGCAGCACTGTTCCTCTCCATGGCTACTGTCCAGAAAAATAAAAGTCTGGGTTGGGATTTATGTCAAAAAACCCCCATGAGACATGCTCATTCTGGACCACCATTTCAGGGATGGCATCCAGCCAAATTTCTGTTGCTTCACCCAGCCATGAGAAAGGTTTTCCATCTGCACTCACATGCACACTCACGTACGCACACATACCCTTATGAATGTGTACATTTAATTACATATTCCATTGTAACTTTCAGACAGAGAAACTTTAAAATGTTTTTTCTAATTCCTGCAAAGACTAAAATATCCTAAGGACTGTAGTCAGAGGTCCTGTTACCATTACCTCTGTGAAGATACAAAACGTCTCTTCAAACCCTGGGGACAGATATTCCTCGGATATTAGGTGACTCAGTGCCCAGCAGACTAATGCTGCCAAAACTAATCTGTTGTCCCCACGATGGGATTCATAGGATTTATAATATAGATGGACATCATTCACAAGAAAGGTCAGACTCCAAGGAGGTGAAAGCCGCCATCCCAGGTTTTTTTTTAGGGGTGATTTCCTGTTGAAGGAGGACAGAGGGAAGCTGCTGAGTGCAGTCTATGTCTGGATTTTCCATATAGGAGTTGAGGAGCTTATTAATGCCTTGGACGGGTACTGTGAACATCCTTCCTTTCTTTAAGCTTCAGCAACTCAAGGCCCTGCAGCATTTATTTTTTTCCTATTGTAACCTGGTGTCAGTGTATGAGCAAAAATGGGAACTATTGTTCTGTGGTACTTAGTCTAACCTGTGGTCTTAAATACGCAGTTACAGTGGCAGAGAGGCCTACTTGTTAAAAAGAGTCGTGAAGAGCACATCAGAAAAGCAGGCCCATTTTTAGTGTGCACTCCCTTGTGGATAGGGAAACAGGACAGATACAGAGGCCTGTAAATAGAAAAGGCTTGAAAACTGCTGGCTCTGGAAAACCTCCCCTGGCAAGATAGCAGGAGAGCATTTGCTTCCAGAAGATGAATTTCAGTGTTTCTGTGCTAGACAATCTCTGCTTGCTGTCTCTGTTCTTTGCCACAAGGGCAGAATGAAGGGTTCCAATAAACATTTTCAGATTGCTCTAGGGCTGCAAAATGCTCTACAAAGGAAGCCAGCAACCTTAACCCTGCTTACAAGGAACCTGAGGTAACAGAGTCAACAGGAGTGATGTAGCTGATTGTCTGGTGGAAGCAGAGTTTCTGTGCTTCACAACACTTCATTGTACACACAGGTGTGCTGCCTCTGCACCTAGCAAGGTCCATCCATAGAGCTGAGAAGCTGTTTGGAGCCCATAATGTCCTCACAGCCAAAATGAGTCTCTGCAGCAGAAAGACCCTGTCACTAAGCCAAGTGAGCAAAACTATTTATTGCTGCAGGCACATTTTCACTTCTAAATCTTCCATACTGGAGGTGCCTGATCCCTCATAAAGTTACACTATGTAGTTAGGACCCTTGGGGCTTCATTCTGCAGAATCCTCATGTTTCAGAAGGAGAAAACTTTATACCATAAATAGTCTTTACGTCCAGAAGTGTATTCATAAATAATTCTCACTGCAATCTTTCCACCTTCTGCTGGCTTGTCCTAATCTATCTCACATAGATCCTTTAAGACACCCCACCATGCCCTTCAGAAAATGCCCCCAGTCTCTCTTGGTATCATTGGGTCATTTGAATCACTTAGTACATTTTGCTTCTCTCAACTGGAGGCTGTGCCCTACTATTTTTACACTATAATTAGGAATAAAGCTGGAAGCACAAGGACTAACACTAATCTGAATGGATACCATCACTGAAATGAACAATGAGCATATCACCAATAAGTTAATAACAGATCAATATGATGATCATTAAATATGTCAATTCCTGTAGCCTCTTAACAATTTGTTCTGAAGATTTAGCTGCTGGGAACTGTCTCAGGTAATAACAGCAATTATCTCACTGAATTATTAGAACAATCATTCAATATATTGCACAGGCCACGTAGTGATGCAAATCTTTTTATATTGATTGATGCCAGCACAAACGAAAAAAAATCCAACTCCCCCTCTTAGAAAAAAATCACCCCAACAGTAAAGGTATACATTAGGCCAAAACCTGCAAACACTTTCCTAACAGAATATTCTGAGACACTCCAGAAATTACTTTCAAACTTACCTTCTGTTTCCAGCCACCCTCCCAGAAGACAAATTTTGATCTGTTTCTGGAGGAGACCAATTTATAGCTCCTGTGGACCAATTGCTGCAATGGGAATGCTTTGCCTCATACTGGGAGTTTGCCATTTCCTGTTCTCCCTTGTGCAGAAGGATGTGACACACTGGAAAGTGACCTGTGGGACAGCGAGCACACATCATGTTCAGGAAACGATCCCTGCGAATGAACATTGTGTGTTCGCTTTTCCTGAAGTGTAGGGTGAAAAAAAAAGTTTAAAAATCGCGGCCTATTCCTGGCTCTGAGGTAGTGCAGACATTCCCTGCAGGGAGCAGTTGCCTTTCCTTTCCCTGAAATAGAAACTGACTTTACTCTGTGCTGGAGCCACGATTGCTTGATGACTTAAGTTTCCCTCTACTACACATCTAGAGCCAGGGGAACTATCAGCCAGCCATTCAAGGCCAGTGTACTTTTAAAATCCCAGCTCTTTGGGAAAAATCCATAAAAGGGAAGCAGCCCCAGAGCAAGATCATTGCTCTGAATTCCCATCCCTTCCCCTTCCCAGTACATAAAAACATGCTGCGAAAGGAGCGATCACCCTGTGGTTTTACTCTGTTTCTTAACCATAGGCACCACAATGGTTGAGAAGCAGGCCTCTTTTCCTGAAGTGCCTGCCCAGCAATCAATAATCAGAAAGAATGGATCATTTGGATCCCCTGTTTTGCTGCCTGCTGTTGCCTGGCAGTTGTGCCATACAGATGTGGCCAGAGGGAAGAAGTGATGAAGGTGTTGGGGAGGAACAGCCCAAGTGCCACTCCTGGCACTGCCTTCCATGCTGAACCAGGGCCAGATTCTATCGAAGAAAGTTTCTTTCGATGGGTCAGGAAAAATAACTTTTTTGATGGCACTCAGTGGTAGTTCAAAGTGACATGTGTCTTTATTGACACAGGGCCTGTGCTCCTGGGGACATTTCTTTTGAGCAGTTGTGCTTAAAGATGGGGCATCTACTTTCTTACTCTTCAGGACTATTTGTTGACAGGGAAGCTCTGATTTTGCCCTGACCTATCTAATCTGAAAGCTATCTAGCTGTCACTGAGTGGTGAGGCTTTCCTGTTGAATCTGTGGGGTGCGTAGCCACACAATTGCTGGAGCTGACCTTAAAAAGGGCTGACACTGAGAAGCAGCAGGCAGGGAGAGGAGAAGGCCAGGATTATTAATTTCAATGGCAGCTTTGTTTTCGGTTATGTTAAAATGGGTGTGAAATAGTATGTCAAATGTTTTTTCAGGGGTGGACCTACAGGAGATGAAACGTGAATGAAAAAAATAGATAGTGTGGAAAAGTTATTTCAACCGTCACAGACATTAAAAGAGAAAACACCATTTTGAAGATGCCTAAATATACAGTCCTAGCCTGTTACAATTTGTACATACTGCACGTTAACAGGAAGGTGAGCTTTGACACTGAAGGAAACTGGCTTTAGCCCTTCCCTTTGTTTTAGCAAACGTATGCTTGAATTGGAGCCCATCTGCCTTGGCAAGGGTTTGCAGTTGATAGAGAGATCTGTTCTCACACTCCCAAATAGAATAGGGCACTTTTTTTTTTTTTTCCATGTAATTCCATCTGCGTTGGATTTTGTGACTGCAGATTAGTCCTTGTTAGGACAGCAAATTTTGGTAAAAGTGAAATAACAAAGAAAAGGAAAAAAGGGGTCTAGAATGAGCCTGAGATGGCAACATAGTTTTGGATGCTCCTCTTCCTTTCCCAGTTCTCTCCTTTCAGTATACTCAGCTGCAAAATATTGTCAGAAACTCCTGCAAGGACCTGATTAGGGGGCAGAAGACATAATTAACTTTTCTTAGACTATTCCCTCACAGACTTTTGTGCCCACTGAAAGACCTGCATTTCAGTCAAGATGAGATGTTGGCCTCAGCTGAGGATGGCTTCTCACAGGAATAATCCCTGGACTCCTCCACCATTTAAAGAGAATGTTTCCCCATAATCCACCCTTATAATAAGGTGCATATGCAGAAAGTGTGGAATTCACATGAGGACCTACAGACGTCAATGTGATTTTAGAAAAGATATGTGTATTATAAAAAGAAACACTATTTGCTAGGGAGTGTCCCTATCTCAGCATTTTGCTATCTGTTCTTGTCCCTGCTGACACTCTCACAAACATCCCTCTAGTGAGAGTGCAGGTCTTCTCTCCCACTGATAATTAGAAAGACCTGCTTCACCAAAGGTGAGCAGGTGGGAATGGGAGCTGGATGGGAGGAAAGTGTTTTCTCTCAGCACCTGCCGAGGACTGAAAGGCTTCTAGTGCCATTAGTGCACTTGGCCAGATGTAAGTACATCTGCTGTGTCACCAGGTAGGTTGCAGGAGCCTGCTTGGAGCACATCTTAGCTTATCAGGGATCTCCAGATGTGTGGAATAGGTCTGACCTTCACTGGGCAGTTCTGCAAGCTGGTGGAGGCCCGACCATGCTGCCTGCTGTACACTTTCACCCAACCCCTCTGCTGCTGCTGTTGCCTCTTTGTTAGCGACCTGCAAAGCGCTTGGGCTTGATGGTGGAAGGGGCACAGCAGGTGTTTCACAATGACCCTGGCCAAAAATGGTACCTCTGCTCCACCCTTTCCTATCTAGCCACATCCTCTTGAAAGGCCTGAGGGCACTTTGTTGGAGCAGGTGACCAGAAAAGGGAAGCAAGGATGTTTTATTGCCTCAGCTCTCTTCCTTTCAGGGGATTTTGGCAGAAAGGACTGGTCTTTATGCTCCTGGTCTCTCCAGCAGAAAGGATATATGGCAGAAGTGTTTGATCTGAAGCTGTTTGCAGCTGCTGTGATATAACATTTGAATGAGAATGTGTTACATTTGAAGCTTGAGTTTACACTTCCTTTACTAACATTGTTTGATCAAATAACTGAGAAAATTTGAGTATATTTACACTTATATAACATCTTTTTAACAGGAGATTTCTGCCATGCTTGGTACTTTCAACCTTAACTACTGGACCCTGGAGCTAAAAGCTATCTTTTTTCCTTTCATTTTCTTGTTCAATTGAATCAAAGACAAATCTTAACTTTTCACAGCAAGATATTAATTCAGAATCAGTGGAAACTAGAATAGTCCAAAACTAAAACAAAGAAAGCAAATTGGAACAAAAGGGCTGCAACAGCTTTTAGTAAGCTTGCCAGTAGATCAAATTAATTATTTGAAAGCATTCCAGAATGCAACAGGGTGCTCTGTGCTCTGGTCACCAGTGTATGTGGGATTTCAGCTGGGTTTGAAGAAAGCTGCAAAGAGCAGAGCAAGGTGGGGGGAACAGGAAGGCCTGTGGGATGAGAACACCTCTTGTTAGTTCCATTTAAGCAGAAAATCAGTCAAGTGCACTTACTGTGCCTGCTTTGTCAGCAAGCATTCATGTAACAAAAATACCATCCTAAATTGCCTTGTCAAAACACTGTTAGCAGCGTTTGCAGAGATTAGGTATTTATTTGGACTTGGAAAATGAATTTCTGCAATGTATTTAAACAGAGTAGCTCACACTGCCATTTGCCAGCTTTAATGTCATGTTTCAGTGCAGGCTGTGTGGCACAAGACTCTGATGCACAAAGGAGCAGCTCCTTACTCAGGCTACAAGCCTCCAGCCCTGGCACAGCTGACGTAATTCCGTGCAGCCGCATGCGGGTTCTGCTGGCACCAGTGCTGCTGGGGACCTTTGCTCTGTTCACCATCTGAGCAGTGGCAGCAGCAGCAGTACACCAGAGCACATCTGGCTCCCCATCCCTTCCAGGACTTTAGGAAATAGAGAATTGTTAACATATTTCCAGAACCACAGAGAAACCTATTAGGTTGGTAAAAAGTAGAAATTAGGGAACCTGTTTTCTTGTGTCTCTTTTCCAATGGACTTCTTGATGATTTAGTTCACAAGGCAACATTTCTCTTGAAAGAAAAGAGTCTGGATTCTTCTCACCTACGAAATCTACTTATTTTTGTGAAACTTTCAGGAAGTCAGTGTCTTTGAAATCTTGACTGCTTTGTCAAATTATGGCTGAGATTGCCTAGGAACCTCAAAAGCTACTGTCATTACATTGACTAACCTCTCATCTGGGACAATAGAAATACGACAGAGACACAGAGACCTAAAGAAGTCCAGGAAACGTTAAAAACTGTTACCTTGAACTTCAGATAGAGATGCATCTCACCTAATTTCAGTCCCCTTTAGAGGTTCATATGCAGTCAGTTTATTCTCACTCTGAAGCTCCCTCTAGAGCCAGGAGAAGAAAGAGTCATCTCCAAAAGCTCGTTCAGTCCGTCTCTTTCAAGCACCTGCTCTATAATACATTACAAATAATAGACAGCGATTCTTTATCTCTTTCCTGCCTTGTTCAGTGTCCCACAGCTTTGCTAGGTTTATGTTCCAATTTCAAATATCCTGTCTCACAGACACTGCTCTGGGCCAGAGATGGTCTAGCCTTAAACCAGCCCTTGCTGTCCTGCAGTGTGAGCAGGAGATGCTGTCGTGGCAGACTGCGTGTGGCAGTGGTGCGTCCCTGCCTGTCCTCTCCAATAACTGGCCCTTCTTGCCCATGGGTTTTTCAGGCACCTTTTGACCCTGTGGCACCAGCTAGACTTGGAAACACTTCTGAACTACAGAGCACTTGCACGAGAGGGATGGGCCTCATCTAGATCCAAAGAGAAATGGGCATCTGGTTATAAGCATGCAATGTGGCCTTCTGTACCTCCCAAATATATGTTATACACTGCTTGCATCCATACTTAACTCAGTATTCAACAGGAGATATATGACTGTTGGGATGGCATTTAAGTCCATCATTAATCAAGTCTCTGTATTTGATAAATCTGCTCTGAAGAGTGTTTGTGAACTCAGCCTTTAAGGACAAATTGCACTCTTGATACGGAGATCAGATTTTGACTAATGTCTCCTGTAGTATTCTAGGCTCCCCTCTAGGCTGGATATTATTTTATATTTGCAGCACATCAGACATCAAGTGATTGCTCGGATCAGATGACAACATTTTGTAGTGAGCTGGTATAGCTCTAGAAAAATGTTTGCACACTTGAAACAGCTCTGCAGACTTGGAGAACTGGAACTGGGCAGAAAGGGTGAATATGTTCTCTTCCTGTCAGCCCTTACTTGAACCTGGTGCAGTCAGGGAGCTGTATTTGACCTCAAAAAGCAAATACATTGCTGTACTTCGTGCCTCTTTACAGTGATGTCTAAAGATGAGCATCCTTCTTCCTTTAGCTTTAGTGCACACCAGTCACTGCACCTGGAACACTTCCTTCTTCAGCCATTCTATAGGCAGGCCTTCCCACAGTGAGTGCTCATGACGGAGCCTAGAAAACAGTAGTGTCTTTCCCTAAAATCTGCTCCTCAGTAGGAATCTTTTCCTCCGTAGCATGGTAGACTGCAAGTAGGCACTGATAATCAGGCCACCTACTTCTCACCACCTTTTCTATTTTGGGAAGCATACATACCTTTTATATTTCAGGTAGTTGACGCATGTCCTGATGTATACTCAAATATCACATCAGTTTGGATCCAGGACCTCTGATTACCAACATAGAGCTACAGATGATCCACTTCCTTGCTGTTCTGCAGCATTTCAATGAACTTCAGAGGTTCCTGTTCTCACCTGGTATGTAAGGAAACAGGGGCAGGGAGGAAGCCAATGGTTGGCTCATTGCCTCCTGGGCAGAACAAAGGAATATAGGTGGCCTTAGTTTCAGATGATTCCAGTTTGCTCCCTGAAGCTACCCTATGACCTGGCACAGCTTCTGTAATACTGATCAGGTAATGATTTTAAATTCCCTTGTTCTGGACCCTTTCAAGCCTGGTGATTGAGATTTTCCATGTTTAAGGGAAAATTCTTCTCTTTATATTTAAGCCAACAAGAATCTTTCCCTTGTAAGGCTTCTGGAATAAAATGCCTTTTTTATTATTATTATTAATATGGAAGTATTGAACAGCTGTCATAGGAGTCTTCATTTGAATAGATGTCACCAATAAGGAAAGAATATTGCTTCATGCAGGTAATTTTTAAAAACATCTTAGAATCTGTTCATCAGTTCAAAACTGCCAGAGGAGTTAGTGGAAAAGGAACAAGAGACACAGATGTTTAAGACCAGCTGCCTCAGAGGAAATAAAACTGCCTAAGTGATATGCACATTGTAGTTCAGAGGGGGATGGGAAAAGAAGTGAGTGCCCACCAGGAGCTGGAAGGAAGACTTGTGCATTGCCACCCAAACCAAAACTGTGGGTCAGAATTTTCTCCAGATAGCAGCTGAAAGGTGGGACAAACTGCTCTTTCTTCTGTCCCCTTTGGTTTTTGTGACTGTGGCCATGCGATGGAAATGCTATTGTTCTAGAAGGACATTCTGGAAACCGAAGCTGGCTGCTCTTCGTTCAAAGCCTCTTGAGATGTTTCCTTGTGAGGGTGCTGAAATGAAGGTGAAAGGGTGTTTCAGATCCAGCTGACTGCTCAGGGCCCTATAAAAGGTCAGCCAAGCCATTCCCACATTTTTATGTATTTCATAGCAAAAGAGCTGGGAATCACCAAACTGAAGTGCAGGAGCTGTTGTTCCCAGCCATCCTGAACCTAAACCTGGTGACTACCTCTGGTGTCAATGATAAGTGCAAGTGGCAGTAAAATTTTGTTAGAAGTGAAATCTGCTTCTCTCTCCAGCTAGGACTGTAATCAAACATCTGCATGCAACTTGGCCAAAAGTGCTTCCTGTTGTCTGGATCTAGAGAGCTGCTGAACCAGTAGCTTTGAGAGCCTTTTACAGTCCCTGCTTCACCAAGGAGGGGTACTGTCAGGGCACCACCAGCTCTGCCTGTCTCTGCAGCATTTCCTGGGGCTATCCCAGCCCTATCCCAGGAGCCCATCCCAGCCCATCTGGAGCCATCAGCACAGAAATAGGGCCAGTCTCAAGTTCCCCACAGCCCTGCCTGGCCATGCTTCCACTGCCCCAGGGAGGTTCTAATGCCCTGAGCTGGGGCTGAGCCCAGAGCCCCTCTCAGGGCCTGATCCTTGTTGGAACCCAGGGGGTTCCTATGATGCCTTTGGCCAACCCAAAACCTGGTCAGGAGGCTTTTCAGCCTTGCCAGAGGTGTCAGGGACCCTGGAATGATACTAAAAATACCTGTAGCTCTGATTCTAACCCATGGAACAGGTTGTCAACTTTGTATGAGGAATTTCAGGTCACAAAAACTTAGATAGTAAAATAGTAGTAGTTATAAGTAAAAAGAAGATAATTTGAATGTATGTACAGGGGGGTTTAGGGCCCTGTACAGGGGGGTTGGAGATCTGTACAGGGGGGTCTGAGACACAAGATGGAGGATTTTTACACGTGGCATGTTATCTTATGTTCTTCTTCATAACCTCCATCTTCTTGGTGATGCTGGCACTTTTGGATTGATTTGACACAGATCTGGACATGGTGATGTGAGGGGCATAGATTGGTACTTAATTGTAAACATTTAATACGTAGTTTTTAGTATAAAAGATTACAGCTCACCCGGGGCGGGCACAGTGTGTCTCTGGACGCGTTCTGTGTCAACCCTGGCAGGGCAGAGAAATCTACTTTTGATAAGGAATTAATAAACTGCCTTGAGAACACGAACAAACGACTCCAGACTCCTTCAACAGCACGGGCCGGAAACCTGGACTTTTCTACATATTGCGGGGTCTCCTGGGGTTTAGGAGATCCCCGCAATCCTGATCCCATCTACACACTGACTTCCTGGCCTTGCCTCTGTGTGGGTATTGCAGGGAGCTGAGGTTTGTGGCAAATTAAAAGTTAAAATGAGCAGACAAATTAATTGCATTTTGAACAGGTTTGGG